>PVHT021183693.1:3904482-3921624 GCA_004024745.2 Catagonus wagneri | reverse complement strand
TCAGTGTTTCCTGTAAATGATCGATCTTTGCCTCCAGTCTATTTCCAATGCCTTGCATCATCTTCAGCATCAACAGTCTAAAGTCTCTTTCTGGGAGGCTGATAATCTCCTCATCACTGAGCTGTTTTTCTAGGCTTTTCTCTTTCTCCCTTATCTGAGTTAGAGTTTTCTGTCTTTTCATTTTTGTAGGTTTTTGGTGTGGTGACCTTTTTGCCAACAATAGAGTTGTAGCCTCTCTTAGTTCAGGTATTTGCCTCCCCTGTGGCTAAAGTTGTTATGGAGGGGGCTTGCTGTAGGCTTCCTGATGGGAGGGAGTGATTCCCACTCACTGGTAGGTGGGGTTGATTCCTCTCCCTCTGATGGATGGGGCTTTGTCTCTGGATGAGATTAGAGGCTGGCTGTGTGCCTGAGGGGTCTTTAGGCAGCCTGTTTACTGATGGGTGGGGCAGTGATCCCACCTGGATTATTGTTTGGCCTGGGGCTTCTCAGTGCTGATGGGAGGGACAAGATTTTCCCAGAAATGGCCACCTCCATAGAAATGCAGGCTGCTGAATGTCCCCGCGAGCTTCACCTCCAATGCCCTTCCCCCACATCAAGGCACAGTCACCCCTGTTTTCCCAGGAGATCCTCCAAGAATTGCAGTCAGGTTCCACCCGGATTCCTCTGCAGACTGCTTTGCCCTGAGACCCAGTACACGTGAAAGTCTGTGTGTGCCTTTCAAGAATGGGGTCTCTGTTTCCCCCAGTCCTGTGGAGCTCCTGCACACAAGCCCCTCTGACCTTCAATGCCAGATGCTCCAGGGGCTCTTTCTCTCTGTGCCAGATCCCCAGGCGTGGGGTTTTGACGTGAGGCTCAGAACTCTCAGTCGTGTAGCTGAGTCTCTGTGATGCAGTTACTTTCCAGTCTTCCCTCCCGGCTTCCCACCCAGGAGGTATGGGGTTGCTTCTGTCCCGTAATCGCCCCTCCTACCTCCTGATGTGGTCTCCTCTTTGTCTTCTGGAGCAGAATATCTTTTTTGGAAGTTTACAGTCCATTTGGTTGAAGGTTGCTCGGCATTTGGTTGTAGTTTTGCTGTTATTTGGGAGAGAAGTTGAGCTCCAGTCCTTCTATTCTGCCATCTTAATCCAGTCTCCTCCCATTGATAATTTTTTTCTGCATCAGCATCTTTCCATCTTCCTCTTTTGCCATTTCTCCCTTTGCTCACTATGCTCTACAGCTTTGGTCACCTTTGAGGCTCTCAGTCCATTGTGTCCTTTTTTTAGTTTCCACATGTAAGTGGTAGCGTTTGATGTTGGTGTCTAATTGTCTGACTGGTTTCACTTTGCATGATAATTTCTAGGTCCATCCATGTTGCTATAAATGTTATTTCATTCCTTTTAATGTTTGAGTAATATTCCATTGTGTAGATGTACCAGATCTTCCCTATCCACTCCTCTGTCGATGGACATTTAGGTTGTTTCCATGACTTGGCTGTTAGTTGTGGGTAAGGCTTCTGAACTGCCAAAATTATACCATAAAACTCTCAAAGCAGGTGAGGATGGGCTGCTGCTCAGATTAATTGTACTCATTTTATGCTACATGGGTACTACTAGAGAATGCCCTCTTTGCAAAGTATATAATTACAATGTGTTCATGGTAGCGTGGAGTGGGAGAAGCAAATATTTCAGTACACTTGAAGATGATGAATGAAAGTTATGACTTTTGTTTCCTTTACAGCTCCTCCACACTTTATCAGGTCTGCTTTTAATTTTGCACCCCAGATTGATTTATTTTCATTCTTTTAGACTAGGCAGACTTCTTTAAAAATATTTTTTTGTTGTTGTTGTTTTCCGTTATGAAAAAGTAAAAGTCATCTTGGCTTAGGCACTCACCCTTAATGGCCTCATCTCAGAGTGTGATTTGCTTAAACACAAGTCCATGTCCAGGTGGCCTCTGCCCTAGGACAACTGTTCTTTTCATTTGTAGGTGAATTAGCAGGAGTATATTATTTCAGCCCCTGCTGTTTTCTCCTGGTAGTTAACTTTATTACTGATGCCCTTTGCTTATGAATCTGGGAAATATTTTTAGTGTCTCTGCAAAATATGGACTAAAGAGCAATAGAACAGATTATAAATCAAATACAGTAATTTGTTTGAACATACTATGCAGCCTTGAGACCAGATTTCTGGCAGGCAGTTCATAGTCTCTGCTGAAACATTTGGCCAGCAGATGGGTTACACCATCCCACTCAAAGGAAGTTCTCATTACTGGTACATCTTTCTCTTTTGGAGGTTGCTGCAACCTTTGAACCCTTGGAATTCAATAGATTGGAGTCTGCTCTGTCTGTGAAGAGGGAAGATACTGTTTCATTTGACATTAAAATTACATGCAAGATTTGCATTCCGTAATTTTTGAAGTAATCAGTTTTGTTTTCCAGGTCATACATTCTGGTCCTATACTCTTTGTATTAATATTTGTAAAGACAAGAAACACTGCTTTTCTAAGACAGTCCATTTATTCTGGCTGCTTTTAATTATACTTTACATTTGTTGTGATCTGAATACTTGTTTCCTCCCAAAATTCATATGTTGAAATCATAACCCCAAAGGTGATGATATTAGAAGGTGGGATTTTTGGGAGATGCTTAAGTTATGAGGGTGGAGTCATCATGAATTGGGGTAGTGGTCTTATAAAAGAGGTTCCAAAGAGGAGTTCCTGTTGTTGCTCAGCAGGTTAAGAACCTGGCGCAGTATCCTTGAGGATGTGGTTTGTATCTCTGGCCTCACTCAGCGGGTTAAGGACCCTGCATTGTCTCAAGCTGTGACATAGGTCTCAGATGCAACTCAGATCTGGTATTGCTGTGACTGTCTTGTAGATTGTACCTGCAGCTCCAATTTGACCCCTAGCCTGGGAACTTCCATATGCCACAGGTGCAGCCCCCCCCCCCCAAAAAAAAGGTTCCAGAGAACTTCAGCCCCTTTCACCATGTTAAAATTATGAAGGCATTTATTCTATGAAATATTTGATCCCGCTTTTGAGAAAGATGGTCATTAAAGGATCTATTTAAGCTAATATCTGAAAGCCAAAGTTTTTTCTTATTTGCCCAATATAACAGTTCCCATGGATGAAAGTGTTTTATAAAATAGCCATATTTCCTAGTCAACAGGTTGGTAGCTGTGGTGGTCTGAATATGTGTCTGCCCCTGAAATTCTTATGTTGAAATCCTAACCTCTGAAGATGATGGTACTAGGAGGTGGAGACATTTTGGGAGGCACTTATGCCATGAGGGTGAGACCTTTGTGAATGGCATAGTGTTCTAATAAAAGAGACCCCACAGAGCCCCTTGCTTCTTCTACCATATGAAGACACAGTGAGAAGGTGGTGGCTATGAACTAAAAAGAAACTCTTCACGATGGGACCATCCTGGGGCCATGATCTTAGACTTCCAGCCTCCAAAACTGTGAGAAATAACTTTCTGCTGCTTAAGCTACCCACCCAGTTTGTAGTATTTTGTTATAGCAAGCTGAATTAAGACAGTATCTGTAGGGGTTCCTGCTATGGCGTAGCAGGTTAAGGATCCAGCATTGTCTCTGCAGGAGTGCAGGTTCAATCCCAGGCCTGTTGCAGTTTGTTAAAGATCTGGCATTGCTATAACTGTGGTGTAGGTTGCAGCTGCCGCTCGAATTCAGTCCCTGGCCTGGGAACTTCCAAAATACCATAGGTGTGAATGGGAAAAAAAAAAAAAGATACCATTGATTAGAAAATCTGCCTTCTCTCCACTAATTCTTCAGCTAGCCAATTACCTTCTTTAAAATTAAAATAGAGGAAAATTAATTTTTTTTTCTCTTCAAACATGATGAGGTGAGAAGGTGGTAAATTCCTTTTTTTTTTTTTGCAGGTAGAAAAATTCTGACTCCCTCAAAACTGTTCAGTATGTGAAATGATTGCCAAACTTCTAACCATGCTAATCAAACTCCATGTTTGTCAACATTCCCCTTAATGTAGCATGCCAAACATATCATAATTTTCCACATGTGAGCTGAACAGATTATAGTGGGACACCTCTTTTGTTAAGATTGTCTTTTTGTTTATTTGTTTGTTTTGGTCAACTGTCTCAAATGTTGGCTCATTTTTGAGCTTGTGTTTGAGTAAGGCCTACAGGCCACAATTTTTTAAGCCATGTTCTACTTACTCTGATTGAAGCCCCCCTTAGGGTGATCATTCTCAGTGTTTGAATTTCTACTTTCCAGTCCTAAACTCCAGAAGCTATTTATTGGAACAGAGTGTATAGTTTTTGGCTGCAATCTAGTTCTTGCATTTTATTTCCTTCATTCCAGGAGGGGATTTGGATGGTTGTGGAGTATCCATTTTATTTTTATCTTCTTGTTGTTTATTAGTGGAGATTGATTTCTTAACATTGAGGTCATAGATAGTTACTGTGAGGGAGGGTGGGTGTTATTAAAAACGGTTTTGGGAGTTCCTATCGTGGCTCAGTGGTTAACGAATCCGACTAAGAACCATGAGGTTGTGGGTTCGATCCCTGGCCTTGCTCAGTGGGTTAAGGATCTGGCGTTGCCATGAGCTGTGGTGTAGGTTGCATACGTGGCTCGGATCCCACGTTGCTGTGGCTGTGGTGAAGGACGGCAGCTACAGCTCCTGTTAGACCCCTAGCCTGGGAACCTTCATATGCTGCGGGTGCGGCTCTAGGTAAAAGGCAAAAAGACAAAAAAAAAATGGTTTTGAAAAGGAGTTCTGAATAAAGTTTTTTAAAAAAATATAGAATGAGGGAGTTCCCATTGTGGCTCAGTGGAAATGAATCTGACTAGCATCAGTGAGGATGTAGGTTCAATCCCAGGCCTCACTCAGTGAGGTAAGGATCTGGCATTGCTATGAACTGTGGTGTAGGTCACAGACTCAGCTCATATCTGGCGTTGCTGTGGCTGTGGCATAGGCCAGTGGCTACATTTCTGATTCGAACCCTAGCCTGGGACCCTCCATATGCTGCAAGTGGTGCCATAAAAAGACAAAAATTATATAGACCAAATAGATTATATGGTTCACATGTAATGTTAATGCTTTTAGAAAATATATGGAAACTGTTGCTTAGGAGATATAAATTTATTTAAATATATCATTGCATTTATATCAAGTTTTTCTCATACTTTGCTTGATCAGTTGTTTCCAAAATTATTATGGTTATAGAGGGGCCCACAGTTTTTTATATTAAAAATCATAGACGTTCCCATTCTGGCTCAGTGGGTAACAAACCCAATTAGTATGCATGAGGAGGTAGGTTTGATCCCTGGCCTCATTCAGTTGGTTAAGGTTAAGGTTAAGCTTAAGGAAGTGGTGTTGCCATGAGCTGTGGTGTAGGTAACAGACTTGGCTCGGATCTGGCATGGCTGTTTCTTAGGCTGGCAGCTGTAGCTCCGATTTGGCCCTTGGCCTGTGAATCTCCATATGCCGTGGGTGTGGCCCTAAAAAGACAAAAGACAAAAAAATAAATAAATAAAATAAAATTCATATCCCATACTAGGAAAAACTGAGATTCTTTTTCTAACATTCCACTTTGTGGGGAAGAATAGAGATGGTGGAGGAAGATGTTACACTCACCTTCTCTACAAACACATCTACGTGTAGAATGATTCACACAGAACATCTACTGGACACTGGCAGAAGAACTTAAACCTCCAAAAAGGGAAAGAAACTCTCCACATAACTAGGTCAAACAAAAGACAGAGAGAGAGAGAGAGAGAGAGAGAGAGGGAGAGAGAGAGAGAGAGGGAGAGAGGAAAGGAATCAGGATGGGACTAGCATCCTGAGAAAGAGCTGTGAAAGAGAAAAGGAACCCCCACCCTGGGAAGCCACCTAACTGACAGGGAGGTCATCCGAGACTGAGGGATTACAAAGATGCTGAGAAAAGTGCAGCAACTGGACCGAGGAGGGCAAAGCAGAGTGAGAGCTGCACAGATCATCTGCACCACCACCTCTGGACACCACAGCCTGAGATGCTCAGGCAGGGGCTTGGCACTTAGGCTCCAGAGGTCAACTCTGGGGAGAGGACTAGGACTGGCTATGTGGAGACAGCCTGAGAGGCTAGGGAGCAGTGTGCCATGGGCTGGGGAGTGGAACACCACAGCTGAGGGAACCTGGGAGAAGATCTGGGCCCTCAGGAGAAGCAAGGCACCATTGTTGGAGAGGGTGAGAGGAGGAGGGGACCACCATAGGAATCTATTTCCATGTGAACACATGGACTTTGGGAGGGCGGAATTCCTCTGGTGCAGGCTATAGGTGGTGAGAGGCCACTTGCTCAGGCTACAAGGACTGGGCGCTTCTTGTGTGGGCTAAGGGCAGCAGGGCAGCTAAGCATGATTCTGTGCCTCTTGTGTGATCTACAGGCAGTGGAGACAAACCACAACAGCCATCTCAGAATCCAGAGTTAGGTGTGGCCTGCCTCCACTAGGGGTCTTTAAACGGGCTCCACCTGTGGCCCCAGTCACCACAGAGGTTGGCAAAAAAGAGGGCACTGCAACCGAGCACCACACACTGTTACTCTCACTCTCCTGGGAACACACATACCCTGGCACTGCCGCTGCCAAATGCTCTAGGCACTGCCTAAATCTGCCTGAGGCTCATTACCACTTCCCAGGGCTCTGCGATTATGAGTAGCCTACACCACCTTCCTGCAGGTCTTTGCTACTGTCAAGAGCCCAGCAACCAGGCACTATCTGCTAAGCCTACCCATTGCCTCCTCCCTGGAAACACAGTCACACCCTGGGGATAATAGCCTGCTCATATGAAAGAAAGAGACAGCAAATATCCAAACTCATATGCCAAAAATAATTAGTAACCTCCAAAATACAAAGGGGTGCACTTGCATAGAAATAACCCTCTAAGACTACAGTTTGGTTTCCCTAAAGTCACAGAAAAAGAAACATATAAGCACAATGAAGAGGCTTAGGTAAAAGAACAGGAGAATTCACCTGAAGCAGCAAGCAATGAAACAGACCTCTGTAGTCTAACAGACACTGAGTTCAAAAGGGAGATGGTGAAAATACTGAAGGAATTAAGGGTGAAAATGAAGGAATTGAGTGGATATAAACAGTAATGCAGGTTACTTTAGAAAGAAACTAGAAAATATGAGGAGGAACATAGAAAAATTAGAAAATTAATTTGCAGAGAAGCAAACTAAGCTAAAGACACCAAAGAGCAGAATGAATAATGTGGACGAATGAATTAATGACTTGGAAGATGGAAAATGGAAATCATCCAATCAGGACAGCAGACAGAAAACCAAGTGAAAAAAACATGAAAGCAATATAAGAGATCTATGGGATAATATAAAGCAGGCCAATCTACACGTAATAGAAATTCCAGAAGGAGAAGAAAAAGAAAACGGAATTGAAAATATATTTGAAGAAATTACATCTGAAAACTTTCCAAATCTGAAGGAAACTGATATCAAGATACAGGAAGCACAGAGGGCTCCAAACAAGTTGAACCTAAATAGGCCCAGACCGAGACATATTATAATGAAAACGGCAAAAGTTAAAGAGAGGATTCTAAAGGCAGCAAGAGAAACACAAAGCCTTAAGTATAAGGGAACCCCCATAAGGCTATCAGCTGATTTCTCAACAGAAACACTACAGGCCAGAAGAAAGTGGCAAGGTATATTCAAGGTTCTAGCAGGGAAAAATTTGCAACCTAGAATAATCTACCCACCAAGAATATCATTTAAATCCGAAGGAGAAATAAAGAATTTCTCCAACAAATAAAAGTTAAAAGAGAACAGCAATACTAAACACATTCTGAAAGAAATACTGAAAGGGCTTCTCTAAAAAAAGGAAGAAGAAGGATGGAGGAAATCATAATTGGAAGGCAGTCGCTTAAATAAGCCAGTATACAGACCTAAAGGGGGTGTGGGGAACCTACTGTGAAAGTGACGATAAACACAAGGAACAGCAAAAGGACAAACATGAAGATGTTAATAAGAAAAGGACTTCAGAATCATAGAATGTGGAGAAGGAAAGCAATATGGACTTTTTTTTTTTTTAATAGTGTATTTGAGCCTATGAGTATCAGGCTAAAGCTATAGGTATAGGAAGGTGTTAACATACTTAAAAAACAGGGCAACCACAAATCATCACCAAACATTACATTCACAAAAACTAAAAAGAAAAGTAAATAAGCATAAAATAAATGGAAATCCTCCAACGAAAAAAATAAAGAAACAAAGGAGAAAAACTTTCCTTGAAAAAGACACGTGCACCTATGTGTTCATTGCATCACTATTCACAATAGCCAAGACATGGAAACAACCTAAATGTCCATCAGCAGATGAATGGATTAAGAAGAAGTGGTATATATACACAGTGGAATAGTACTCATATATAAAAAAAATGCCATTTGGAGCAACATGAATGGAACAAGAGACTTTCATACTAAGTGAAGTGAGTCAGAAAGAAAGACAAATACCATATGAAATCACATATCTGGAATTTAATATGTGACGCAAATGAACCTTTCCACAGAAAAGAAACTCATGGACTTGGAAAACAGACTTGTGGTAGCCAAGGGGGAGGGGGAGGGAGTGGGATGGACTGGGAATCTGGGTTTAATAGATTCAAACTATTACATTTGAAATGGATAAGCAATGAGATCCTGCTGTATAGCACTGGGAACTATATCTAGTCACTTGTGATGGAGCATGATGGAGGATAATGTGAGAAAAAGAATGTAGTTATATATTTGTGACTGGGTCACTTTGCTCTATAGTCAAAAATTGACAGAACACTATAAAGCAACTAATGGAAAGAATAAAAATCACTAAAAAATATAAATAAAATTTCACCTTGCCTAATAATTATTCAAGTTTTATTGGTTATAAATATATGTTTTGATGCTTTTTTGATAAAATCAAATATTTGTATGTTATTCTTAAACATTTTTAAACTTTCGTAGCACTGTGAATACAACTAGCTACTAGAATTCTTGATCATAATGGCTATTTCTACTCTGTCTTGAAATTTGTCTTTCATTCAATACTAGGTTACCCAATAGACAAACTAAATATGGACATGTATCAACAGAAAACTTGGATTCCCAAAGGAAAAATCTTAAGACCTAAAAAAACAGCTCTTAATTTTAGCAGGTGCACAAAACTTTTTTTTTTTTGAAAAAAAATTTGAAAAAAGATATATATGACTTGAAGTACTTATGAGGAATGGAGATTGTCATAGTACTCTTTTACATTTTGGTGCCTTGGGCCTCTGGAGGTCTTATTCTGGTCCTGGTTCATTTGATATCTCATGTTGACCTTCTGGTTCTAGAAGAGTTTATCCTAACTTGATGCTCTCCTGGAACATTTGTCATTGTCTTTTATGCAGACTGGCAGTGTTCACCTCTATAGTCCTGCTGCCCATGCTGCTTAGCGTGACCTGCTCGTACTGATTTGTCCAGGACTTGCCAAGTTTTAAAACTGAAAGCCTTGTGTTATGGGAACCCTTTCAGTCCTGGGCAGACTAGGATGGTTGCTCACCCTACATATTACCGTCCCCCACTACCTTCCAGCACATCTCCTCATTTGTGTAATGTCTGTGCATTGTCCAGACTGGGCTGTGGAAGCTCAGGCATCCATCTGAACATGGGTGAAGCTTCCATTAATGTTTGGAAGCTTTTTTTTTTTTTCTTCTTTAAGCATTCACATTTCTACCCCCTTTCCTATAAAATGTGAAGGAACTTTCTGACATCTCTTTGATATATCCTTTCAAGGTTTTTTCCTTGTTAAAATTGTGGCATGAATTGCTCTTAAGGAATTTTTGTCTTGAATTTCTTTTACCAGTCCACAAAATAAAATTTATTTTCTTGTCACCTAGACTTCATGCCTTCAGTTTATTTGTCATAGTGTTTAAGTGGCTCAGTGCTTAACAAAACAACAAAGGTTTGCAATAAGACCTAGGAAAGCCTTACTTCTAGTAATTGGGAATCCTGAATTCCAGTTCTAGGTTGGTTACTATCAGCTGCAGGATCCTGAACAAGGCTTATTTTCTCTCTAGGTCTTGGTTTCCTTCTCTGTAAAAGAAGTGGCATTTGCTAGACTATCCTTAGGGTCACAATTTTATGTTGAAATAATTCTCAATCAATGGAGAAACAGGTTATGATTGCCTTATCTACCAGATGTTTCATTTATAGGGTCTATTTGGAGTCTTTTCTGTATCTCTCTAACCTGCGTATGAGCCTAGAATCTACTACTCAGCCATGTGTTAGACATATAAACAGTTTGGCCCATAGTGTCTCTTTTAGCTGAAGACTGGCTGCCTGTAACTAGAAGCTACACAGTGGGCAGGAGAGGCTTTGTTGGAGAACCAGGGGAAAAAAAAAAAAAAGAGGGCCCTGTAGTGGGAGCAGAGAGAACAAAGCGGAGAGAGGTAGTGGATGAGATTAGAGATGACAGAAGTAGTCAGGAGCTACACTGCGGTAATTGGAGCTCAGCCACTTTCCCAAGAGCAATGGAAAGTCGGTTAAGTATATTTAGCATTGGGGTGACATGATTAGCTACCTAAGGTTTTTGAGATATGGTTGGAGTGGGTATGGTGGGTTTAGGGGGCTAAAGCAGAAACCTGGGCTAGTGATGATAGTAATTTGAGTTAGTTTGGTAGGAGATGAAGAGAAATGAAAAGATTTGAGGTGTATCTATGGTTACTTGCTAAATTATTTTAATAAACAGCTTTAAGTTGAACTGTTTTTATATCGATTTTTTTTTCCATTACAGTTGCCCCCCCCCTTATCTGTGGGGACACTTTCCAAGACCCCCAGAGGGTGCCTACAACTGTGGATGATACTGAATGCTATAATCCTGTATATACTATGTTTTTTTTTTCCTATACATACATACCTGTGATAAAGTTTGTAATTTATAGATTAGGCACAGTAAGAGATTAACAACAATGATAATAAAATAAAACAATTGTAAATTATTCTGTAATAAAAATTTTGTGATTGTGGTCTCTCTCACAGTATCTCACTGTATAAAGTGAATGTCTTTTCTATCTTAACACTAAGATACTAAGCACTCACCATGCACTATGGCCGTAACTTCTGCAGTTTGAAGTGAAGACAGAAAATCCAGCACAAATCTTTTTCTTTCTTTACAGTTTCACAGACAGAAGATTTGTTCTTAGCATAGATCTTAGCAACCTCAGCATACGATTTTTTTCCTTGTTAAGAATACTGACTTTTTATGTAAAGGAAGCACTTGACAGCTCTCTTCAGCATATATGAATTGCTAGCATCACTACTCTTGTATTTTGGGACTGTTAGTAAAATAAGAGTGCGAGTTCCCATCGTGGCTCAGTGGTTAACGAATCCGACTAGGAACCATGAGGTTGCGGATTCGATCACTGTCCTTGCTCAGTGGGTTAAGGATCCAGCGTTGCCGCGAGCTGTGGTGTAGGTCGCAGACGTGGCTTGGATCCCACGTTGCTGTGGCTGTGGCGAAGGCCGGCGGCTACAGCTCCTGTTAGACCCCTAGCCTGGGAACCTCCACATGCCGCGGGTGCGGCTCTACATAAAGGCAAAAAGACAAAAAAAAAAAAAAAAAGAGTGACTTGAACACAAGCACTGTGTTACTGCAGCTGTTGATCTGATATAGAGGTGGATACTGCGTGACTAATGAATGGGGTGTGCTGGACAAAGGGACGATTCACATCATAGCAGGGATAGAGAGGATGGCAAGAGATTTCACCATGCTACCCAGAATGGTGCACAATTTAGCAGCTTTTTGGAATGTTGCATTTAATATTTTCTGACCATGTTTGACCGTTGGATAACAGAAACTTTGGCTAAAGGGACAGAACTGTACTAGCATCAAAAATCTTGAGAATTGGAAGAGCTTCTCGGTTCTTGAATGAATAACTGTGGTAGAGAATGATTGAGTTACATGACTTGCTGCAATTTGTACAACTCCCTTACACATTTATCTGTTGTGGAAATAATAAGATACTGTCTAACATAGGACTTAACAGGATATCATCCACTTTACGTGTAATTCACTAACCCTCACAGCAAGCCTATCATGTGCTGTTATTACACACGTTATAGATGAGAAACATGTAAGACAGAGTTTAAGTGACCAGTTTCACACAAGTAATAAATAATTGGTCTGAGATTGGAACCCAGGTCATTTGTCTTCAAATCCATATGGCAACCATAATGGCAAACTATTAGGCCACATCTGGCCCATGGCTATTTTTGTACAGCCAGCTAGAAAACTAAGATTTTTTTTTTAATTTTAAAAATGTTTTAAGAAAGAAAAAAGGAAAATCGTGACAGGGATTGTAATGTAGACCCACAGCCTAGGATATTTACTGTTTAGCCTTTTACAGTGAAGGTTTGCTGGCCCCTGCTCTATGCTAATCATTCTTAAGAAAATATGATCCTTGAATAGACAGTTGAGAGCCACTGTGTTTACAGATGAAGGACATGCCTATCATACAATGAGTTATTGCAGAGTGAGAACAGTGTACTCAGAGCTCCTGCTGTGGTTGAATTATTTTTCTATTTGATTTTTGCCAATTTAAGATTAAGAACTGGTTTGACTGGGTAAATATTCTTGGGAATATAGGAGCTTTCTCCATCTGAGTGAGATCAAAGAATGCTGGGTTATTGCTGAGTTACTGAATTTTATGCCTGTCATTAAGATAATGAATTTCAGCTGAATTTATGTGCCTACTTTAGCATTTGGAAACAGAATATATTAGCCAAAAAACTTCCTGTTTTAAAGCCATGATTTGTTTTAGAAAGAAAATTGGATCAGCACTAAATATTGATAAATTCTGCTATTATTCGTCAACTATTTAGAGAAAAAAATGACTTTCTAACAGCATATTTTTCCCGCCAGGGCTAAGTTCATTAGTGAGAGAGAATATGGTTTTTTTGTTTGTTTGTTTGTTTTGTTTTGTTTTGTTTTGTTTTTGTCCTTTCTGAATTAATTGTCCTAATTTTTGGACACATTCTGAATTTTTGTATAGATCTAAATATTAAGCCATTTGAATATTTATTAAACCTTATTATAGTGCAAAGTATTTTAGTGGAATTTGTAAATATGATTACAGAAGTTTTTTTTTTGACTATGATGTGATTTTAATTTGACGAATGTTTTAAGTAACCACACTCTATAATCACTGCATGTTTCTTGCTTATACAAACTACATGAATCTATTCTTTTTTGTCGTTTTTTTTTTAATGGCTGCACCGACGGCATATGAAAGTTCCTGGGCCAGGGACTGAATCTGAGCTGCAGGTGTGACCTGCAGCACAGCTACAACAGTGCCTGATCCTTTCACCCACTGCTAACTCACTGTGCTGGGCCAGGGGTTGAATTCACACTTTGTCAGTGACCCGAGTCTCTGAAGGATCAAACCTGTGTCCTGGCACTGCAGTTGTGCCACAGTGGCAACTCCTACCCCAAATAATTGTAAAACAAATCACAAACAATGCATCCTTTGATTGAGTAAATACTTTAGTATTTGTCTCTAAATTATAAGGACTCTTTAAAATATATCAATGCCATTAGTGTGCTAAAAAAAATAACAATGGTTTCTCAGTATCAACAGATGTCTCATTAGTATTCAAATTTTCCCTAATTTTCACATACAAACCTTTTTACAGTTGACTTTTCAGGACCCAAATAAAGGTTGTGATTTATGCTTGGTTGAAGTGTCTCAATTCTGGTGGTGATACGCTATTATAGTTTACCTTTTTTCTCTTTTGCCTTTGATTCTGTGGGTCAGTTGTCTTCTGTCCTCATATTTCCGGTAAATTTGTAGCATACATTTAAGTGGTATGTGTCAAATGTAAGTTAACATTTTTGACACAAATTTGTCATAGATGATGAACAAGGTGGACTGTTGAACTTGTGAGTGATCCACACAATTATTTTCCTCTTTTACTTCCTCTTGTTAAGATTTATTTATCATCACAGTTATGATACTTAATAGCAGGTAAGAAGAAACAGCTGCTTATATGTAATGTTATTGTACAGATCTTCCTTTGACAGAATTACATATGTGTTACTTGGTTTTGCTTTTTTGTAATTAGCAACAGAACTGAAACCACAGGAGTCCTTATTTGGCATGGGATTGCCAGACACAGGCAGACTACGTGTTTTTAGTTTTGCCTTCTGAGTCATTGGATGAGGTAACATTTCTGTCTGCTCAAGGGTCTGGCCAACATTACTTTTCCTATTAAGGATGATGAAAATCCTTGATGTTAATTTTGTACTGGAAATTATAAGTATACAAATCCATCTAGGCAAAATCTAAGCTTGTATCATCATTCTTAATGATTTATGTAGAAAAGTTAAGAAAGACAGCTATCTTTAAATAGTCTTTTTATTACAGGAAGAAAAACTTAAAAGTATTCCCTTTATTCTTAAGAAATAAAATCTAGTATTCCCTATTTCAAAATTCATTGTAAATGATAATATGTCATTTTCTTAATTGATTAGGCCCTGTTTGAAACTTTACAAATGAAATTTTGTTTTTTTACTGAACAGTTTATTGAAAAAGTACTCTTAAAATATATTTACTTCATGTCTGACAAATTTAATGAAAATGACATATTTTTCCTTAAATGTCTATTTTTGTAATGGTGAAAATTATGTGAGAAATACATATTTCTAGAAAAATACCAAAAATGTTAGTATTTATCTTCATGGAAGTGTTTTTCTTTTTTGGTTGACTTGTTTGAATTTTTTTATTTTTTGTGTGTTGTACTTATTATAATTTGTTTCAATTATTTTCCAAAATTTGACGATTACCTTGGGTCATTTGAAATTGCTCCTGATAGATTACTATAATATCTTAATGCAATATATTTCATTTTCAGTGATTGTCTATTGCTTAGGCGATACCTAACACAGCCTGAATTTTCTTTTATTGATAACAGTCACATGCGAGTCAAATGACATATAGCTCAGTGCCAAGAATGCCAAAAAGATGTTAATTTTATTTTCTTAGTCCATTGGTCCTCCTGTATCCTAAGGTTAACAAACAAATAAAATACCCTAGAATCTTTGGCATTTTCTGATGCACTTGTCTCTTTTATGCATTTTCCAACATGTCTTTTCCTGATAAGCATTTTCCTTAATAGGAGTTCCCTTCTTGACTCAGTGGTTAACAAATCCGACTAAGAACCATGAGGTTGCAGGTTCAATCCCTGGCCTTGCTCAGTGGGTTAAGGATCCGGCGTTGCCGTGAGCTGTGGTGTAGGTCACAGACGCGGCTCTGATCCCGTGTTGCTATGGCTGTGGTGTAGGCCGGTGGCTACAGCTCCTGTTAGACCCCTAGCCTGGGAACCTCCTTATGCCGCAGGTGCGGCCCTAGATAAGGCAACAAAAAAAAAAGACCAAAAAAAAAAAAAGAATTTTCCTTAATAACTTCTACAGGTATTTTGAAATGACTCCTTAATTCTATCTACTTCTACTAAGAGATGTTTTGTTATACTGAAAATAATAATCCCTTATAAAATGGTGACTGGGTATTTACCAGAGCAGTGTTGATTTTGGCTCCTTTTATTCTTTAAAGAAGAAACAAAACACTGAAGGTGATTGTAATAAATTTTATAGACTTTTTATATACAAAAATTCATTAATAGGAAAAATTAAGATTCTATTCTAAAATTTGTTAACAGTTCATTATAATTTATAAAAAAAATTAGGGTCACTTTCATGATTGGGTATTTTCTTTTTGTAGATGTGTGCTGAGGAATATAATGCGCTTTTAGACCCCACTGATGTATGTAATAAATCAGTGATGACTGATAGGTGGAGGTGAAGCTGGTAGATTAGATAATGTCTAAGGGAGTTTGTCTTTACAGCTAAAAACTGCATTTTATGGAAGTGTTTCTTTTAATGTTGAAATCCTCTGTTGAGGGCATGCTTTTCTTTAAATATTAATATGCTTTCTTACCATTAAAATAATTCATTATTTGACAGTTGGTCGTTTGGCAGTAGTATAACCAATTTTAATTGCATAGTTTTTCAAAAGCTCTTTGTTTAGCCTCATGTAGATATAACAGACCAGAACATTCCCCTGGGTTTAATGAGGTCTCTAATCACTGTAGTGCCTTGTAAAGTGTGAGCATTTAGCCTCTTGGTAAACTGTCTTATGTTATTCCCTCTGTCTTTGCAGATAAATTATTAGTCATAACTGTAGCAACAAAAGAACGTGATGGATTCCATCGATTTATGCAGTCAGCCAAATACTTCAATTATACTGTGAAGGTACAGTATATCTTTTAATTCATGGAGATGTTAGAATATATGCCTAAAGTACATTTTTTTGTAACAAAAGCAATAACAACAGCTATACAATCTGAAATCCACAGAAGGAAGTTTAAATTTGGTTACACAATTTCTGTTAGTTTATATTTAGTTGATTGTTTTAGAGGTACATTTTGGTTTTATTAATATTCTGCCACTCAGACAGTAATTTCTTAATATTTGTTAATGCTTTGTATAAATATGTTCTATAAAACAATAGGAGAAGAGATTTATATATATATATTTTTTTGGATCCAACATAAATAAGATTTAACGGTCATTTTTTTCACTTTGATGAATTTTTTTCTGTAATGTATTTCTTTGTTTAGGAGAATTGGAAACATTACTGTGAATGAGAAACCTACTCTATTCTTTTTTTTTGCCTTTTTTGGGGACGTACCTGCGGCATATGGAAGTTCCCAGGCTTGGGGTCAAATCAGAGCTATAGATGCCGGCCTACGCCACAGCCACAGCAATGTGGGATCTAAGCCCCTGTAATGCCCGCGGTCGCGAGACTCCCTCGCAACGAGCACACCAGAGTCAAAAGTCAAAGCCAAAACGGCAAGGGTCCTTTATTGCAGGTTCGAACCTGGACCCCTGCGCACTCGTTACTGGTGACGCAAAGAGGTCCCGACTGCAGCGAGTACAGGGTTTTTATGGGCACACACAAACAAGTCGGGGGCTTAGGGGAGGTTTTCAAAGGAGAGGGATGCCGATTGGCTGATATTTGAATTGGGACACCGTCTGCTATATGATTGGCCTGGGATCGCGTGATCCATATTCAGCAAGCAAGCAGGTTTACAGAAGCAGATGTGGCGGTTAGTGACTGGCTATAATTGGCG
>PVHT021183693.1:3882399-3903482 GCA_004024745.2 Catagonus wagneri | reverse complement strand
GATTGGCTGATATTTGAATTGGGACACCGTCTGCTATATGATTGGCCTGGGATCGCGTGATCCATATTCAGCAAGCAAGCAGGTTTACAGAAGCAGATGTGGCGGTTAGTGACTGGCTATAATTGGCGCGCGCGGGACTTTTGAAAGTTGCAGACCTGGGGGGGATGGAAAATTTCCTAAATGGTAGCCTGTTTTGTCTTGGCTGGTTTTATTGACCCTTTGTTGTGAAACACTGTCACAACTGATACTTAGCAAGCAAGCAATGTTACAGAAGCGAGAAGGGAGCGTTAAGTTTCAATTGCCTTAGGTTTCGTCTCTCACCCCGACTGTGACCTACTCCACAGCTCAGGCTGGATCTTTAACGCACTGAGTGAGGCCGGGCATTGAACCCGCCTGCTTGTGGATACTAATCAGGTTCTTAGCCCACTTAGTCATACTCAGAACTTTTGTTTTTTCTTATCCCATTATTATTTTTTGTTTTAGAGAAATTTAGTAACCTTATAAAAGTCTAAAAGGGTTTTAGAACTTATCTGTAGGAGAATATCTCATTGGTAAATTAGCAGAGGAAACCTGGGGTATTTGATAGGACTGGTGAACCAAGCTGTGAAAAAGTCTGCTTTAAAAATTTTTTTTAAACTTATTTATTTTTTAATAGAAATGAGGCTCTGTCAGTAAGGTCTTTTCCATACACAGAGAACAGGGAGATGTCTCAGGTAGGAAAACAAAATACACTTACAAAACAACAAAACTTTAAAAAGACAGAAAGAGAGAGACAGTAAAATTGCTTTTTACCTAGGGAAAAACTGAACTGTTCTAGTATGCAGTGCACAAAAAAAGGTGCACTGGAAGAGTATGTACAGATGTTAATATGGAACAACTGTTAAAGAGGCTAACTTTGGTAGAAAAGAGATCTAGATGTTTAATGCAGGATAAATGAAAAATATGTTAGAGACATTTGATAAAATAGAGGGGAAATACTGTAACATGCATTCATAGGAGGCAGTATGCAAGAAAAATTAGGGTAAGATAATGCTGAAATCTAATGGGCGACATCACAAGGCTTCAGAATGGGGAGAGTGTGGAATATTTCTTATGTGTGAGACACTCTTAGGACCTTTATACATGGTATGTTGTTGAATCATTATATAAACCATATAAGGTAGACATTACTTTGCTTAGGAGTAAGGATAACTTGTTCCAGGGTATGTAACTATAAGGTGTCAGATCTTGGACCCCAGCCCAGTTCGACTAACTGTAGGTTTTGATTCTTCCACTGTCTTCCCATTATGAAATGCAGTGGTTCTCAAAGTGTGGACACCAGACCACCAATATCAGCATCATCTGGGAGATGTGAATGAGAATCCTTAGGTCCCACCTCAAGCCTGTTGAATCACAGAACTTGGGGGTGGGACCCAGCAGTCTGTGTTTTAACAAGGTCTCCACGTGATTCTGATGCCTGCTAAGCTTGACAAACTGATGCATTGACAGAAAATAGAAACTAGAGCTTAACACAGTCCACTGCACAGAGTAGGCAGGGTGCTCAGATGCATTTGAATTCAGTTATTAGTGCAGTGTTGGAGAAGTTCAGAACGGTTGTAGGAAAGAAGTGGCTAGGGGAGGCCACTTTTTAGGACAAAAGTGAATAATTCTATTAGACTAGCTTCCATATGAATCCAATTCCCTACAGCAGTTTTGAGTTTTCTTGGCTAACATTTATCCCTTCAGTATTCCTGGTGATGAAGTGCTAACTTGAGATCTGAGACAGGGAACCCCTCAGCCTCTGCTGGACAGACTTATATTTGGCTCAGTGTTAAATAAAATTGGAACTAATATTTAATTAATGTAATTAATGAATTAATTTTATATTTTTTTCTTTTGTGCTTGCTTTTTTTTTAATTTCATTCTCCCTTAATTTCCCAGATCTCTTAGTAGATCGTTGTTTTGGGAACTTCAGACTTTGTTTGAATGAAACTAAGATACTCTGTGTGTGTGTGTGTGTGTGTGTGTGTGTGTGTGTTGGAGGGGAACGCAGACCTGTGCCTTGTACCCTGCCCACTCACAGCCAGGTCTGTAGCAGGCACTGCCCATTCCTGAGCTGCTGAGGCTATGGCAAGCAGAGCTGAGAACAGTTGCAGGTTTATCTCTGAGAAATTGTGCTCAGATGATTTCTTACATTGGTAAATTATCATTGAGCTTTGGAGGGTAATGTAAGCTAAAGATTTTTAAGGTAAAGAAGGTGACTTTTTACCTGATGTTTTCTGTGTTTCCCTGGACACCCCATTTGCTTCAGTAGGAAAATCGCTTAGGGTCTGTCCTATCCAGGAATCCTTGACCTTCCAGTCCCAATGTTCATCATACAGATTTGCTGCCAGACTGAAAAGTGATATGAGAGGTTTCTTCATTTTCATTTTCATTTCAGTCTGAACAAAAGGAAATAAGATGTGAGAAATACTTTCTATGGCTCTCCCTCCAACGCCCAGCTTGAATAGACTGTACTTTTGAAATGGGCGATTTGGGAATGGGGTGTATAACATTGAAGAATTATGACCTGATCAAGGCATTGATTTTTTTTTTTTTTTTTTATGTCTAGAGTCATGATTTGGTACAGTGTTTAAAAAGTTGTGCTGTGTTATACTGTATAAGTTGCTTGTGATTCAAGTTTTTATGATACTCTGATAATTTGAATTTTTCTCAGGGATGAAATGTTGATTTCATTTATAGGTCCTTGGTCAAGGAGAAGAGTGGAGAGGTGGTGATGGAATTAATACTATTGGAGGGGGCCAAAAAGTGAGATTAATGAAAGAAGTCATGGAACATTATGCCAATCAAGAGGATCTGATTATCTTCTTTACTGAATGGTAAGAGAATAAATAACCCTTGGAATTCTAAGTGTGTATTAAATTATTTTTAAAGAGTAGAAATTCATATTTGTAGCATATATTTTGTTTATTAAATTATTTCATTCACAAGGGATCATCGTTTTGAAAAGTAAGTTTTACTCGGAATTACAAAACCATGGTCTGACATAGTTTTGTAGTGATAAAATTTGATGAGTTACCATAAATGCCAGTGAGAAAACAGTGCATGGAGTAAAATTTTTGTGAAAGTCCTGTTAATCCTTACTTGGGTTGGAGTAAAGATCATGTTGAACTTTTCTACTGAGGAATGTAACTCAGTGGATTCTGCTCAGCTGGGAGGAAATAAATCATGTAAGTTATAAGTGAGAAATAAAAAAGCCCGTGTTTATTAAGAAAGGAAACCATTCTTATGTATAAATATCTTTTTGTATACTACTTTACATTTTTTTTTCTACTTAGTTTTGAATGTTCACTATGTTACTTTACCTTCTTCTACATGTTTGTAGTAATTTCAAGTTGTTATGAGCCATTAGTGGTCAACAGCTTTTTCATCCATTTTTTCTACATTCTTTTTCATTTTTATTTTTTAGTTATTGATTACTCATTTTAAATCCCCTTGCAACTTTCCTCTCTAACTTAGGAAAGTTTTCTAATATATCTCCCTCAGTTTAAAAATCCCAAACCACAATTATTACAGATGAATACAAGAGCAATGATTTTTATGCAAATATTAAATAAGAAAGACAGAAATTATGAAACAAAAAGGGACCTACTGAAGTTCTGGTGCTATCGACACTTACAGGTTTGTTTTTTTTTTTTAATTGAAGTATAATTAATTCATATTGTTATATTAGTTAAGTGTACTACAAAGTGATTCAGTGCTATATAAAAATCTATAGTCTTTTTCATATTCTTTTCTATTATAGGTTATTATAAGATACAGTTCCATGTGCTATACAGTAGGTCTTTGTTATTTATATGTAGTGGTGTGTATTTATTAATCAATAATTCCTAATTTATCCTCCCCCCTGCCCACCTTTCCCTTTGGTAACCATAATTTTTTTTCTATATCTGTGAGTCTATTTCTGTTTTGTAACTACGTTCACTTGTGGTGTATTTTTAAGCTCTACATATAAGTGATATCATGTGATATTTGTCTTTAGCTGGCTTCTCTTAATAATCTCTAGATCCATCTATATTGCCACAAATGGCATTATTTCATTCTTTTTATGGCTGATTGATATTCCATATATATACCACATCTTGTTATCTGTTTGTCTGTTGGTGGACATTTAGACTGCTTCCATGTCTCGACTGTTGTAGATAGTGCTACAGTGAACATGGGGGTGCATGTATCTTTTTGAATTGTATTTTTCTACAGATATATATCCAGGAGTGGGATTGCTGAATTATATGGTAACTCTAACGGTTATAAGTTTTGAAAACGTTCATATACTTGCATCTTTAGAATTTCCTTACTGTCTCCTAGGGAAAAAAAAAATAGGGTTCTTCTTATAGTTACTTATTCTTGCAATGTGAGAAGTGGTGTGAATTGCGTTAGCTTGTGTACTAAGAATTTTTCTACAGAATCTATTATTATATATATTTTTTAAACTTCAGAAAAAAAAGAGCAAGAAGTGAATAATAACTGCTTAGATTAAATTTTGAATATGTTTGGTTTAAAATTACCATGGATTTAAACAACCATTTTGGTCAGCTTAAACTTGTCACATGTACATTTTGATTTTGACTTTGAGGCAAATTCTCCTTGTAAAAGTTACCATATATGAGCCAGTAATGGTTTTGGATTCACACGCCTCTTTCTGCATTTAGGAAGACCTCCTTTTCCTCTCCCTTTCCTCTCCTATCAGACCTTTCCTCCTCCTGTCCCCCATCTAAGATTTTGCCTTTGAAGAAACTGGCTTAATAAGGGGCCAATTTGTTTCTAATAAGAAAAGGACACCGTGAGATAGCTAAAGACTGCTTGAGGTTGCATTCGTTTATTTAGTTGATACTTTAAGACTAGTTTGACAGAGACAACAATAGAATTTTAATGGAAGGCCCAGCGTGTGCCAGGCACTGTTAGTGTTTGGGATATATCTATCACTGAACCAAACACAAAATTTCTTGACAGCTCCTTCTGTGAGAATAGCTGATTAACTGAAAACATGCAGGCCCAATTCGGCCAAACTCTGGTCTAAGAAGAATCATTAACATTTTCTCTACCATCACTCACATGTCTGTCCTGGAGAAACCTAGGGATGATGAGAAAGTAAACAAGATAAAGAGGGATGTACAGTTGGTGCCATTCGAGAACTCTTTTCTTATTTATTTATTTTTTAAAGAATACCTTTTTAAAAAAAGTGCTGTGTACAAATGATCGATACAGTTGAAATTGTGGTAATCCAAGGTCTGGGAAAAATGAATTCGACTATAAAGTATTTGAAATAAGATAACCATTCTGCAGCAAAATTGCTAATATCTTAATTAAGCTTACCTTTCTCTGGGAGAAATGAATTAGACTATAAATTATTTGAAATAGGATAACCATTCTGGAACAAGGTTGCTAATTCCCTAATTAAGCTTTCTTTGGGCTAAGGCTACAGTTCATAATATATTAATTTTAATAAATCAGATTCCTATTTCTTATGTGATTATTTTAAGGAATATTTAAGTGTAATAATTAGTTTTATAGAAGCATAGTCACTACTATATGCAAAAACACCAAAATTTATGTACTTAATAGTTTAAATAGTCTTTAAAAAAAACAGCTTTGTTGATGTATAATTTATATACCTTGACATAACACTCATTTTAATAGAAAATTTCAGTAATTTTTATTAAATTTACAGAGTTGTGCAACTATCTTCACTACTCAATTTTAGAGCATTTTCAATATCCCTTTTGCTCATTTAGAGAGGCTTTTGTGAATTAATTTGGAAGCAATTTATAGCATTGTTTCCATGGAAATATATATTCTAAACTAACTTTTGGATGAATATTAAAAATTAGAGATATTTATAATTATACTCTGTAAGTAAGATTTATCATATTTAATTTGGATAAAAATACATGTTTTACAGTGTTTAGGGTTCTTAAAATGAAAATTGAAGCTCTCCATATAAAAATAAGTACCACAATTTTTTTTCAAGTTATTTCATACTGCAGTGTATGTGTGTGCGCTTTATTGCAATGCAGATGGTTTGTAAAATTTAGTCTTCCCTTGATTAGAACAGCTACCAGTAAATATAATGAATTTGATGATTTTTAACAAAGTGTGATGGATTCTTTTGAAATAGGCTCATGAAGATTTTGGGGACAAATGTTGTAACATGATAGCTGCAGATTCTTATGGAGAAAAATTATTCCCTAATGATTTTCTAATTCACTTTAGTCAAGGGAGCTGAGTATTTTCAATTTATAATAAGGCACTTTGTATTACTTTTATAATTACCTAGTAAAATGTGCTTCTTTTACTTTAATCACATTGAAGACAGATGGTCAAACCTAATTATTACTGTATAGTGGCCAGTTGTTTTTTAAAGGATAGTACATAGCCCAATGTGTAAAAAAAGGTGTTTTGTGTTATTGTGAGTAAATTTGATACATACTGAACATTCCCACAAACTTGTTCTGTGCTGGATACTGTAAAATATAAACTAGCAGAGTCCAGGCCCTAAAGTAAGTATGTGGTAGAATACTTCTGGGTATCAGATAAATAATAAAAAACTTTGGTTATTTGTTTTATTCTTTTTCTTTTAGACTAGAGAAAATTCTTTAGAAGAAAAGTAGTTCAAGGTGACATTATTTGAGTTTGAATTTGGACTGAGCAAAGTTTTCTATTTTTTGGTGGCACTGAATGTAATTAATCAGAATACAAATTAATCAGTATACAAGTATGCTTTATTTTGAAAGAATCCCAATAAATGAAACATTTGAAAGACATATTTGGTGGTGGTTATTGGCCTCACCAAAAAGAACACTTCCCCTCTGGAAATATCTACCCATGGATTTTGGTATATAGCAGCTTCCCAGTTCATTAGATTATTTGTTTAAAGATGAGTAACTGTATGGCTTTGAGGTAAGATAACGAAATTGACTTTGCAGTTTACAGGCTCTTGATAACTAATGATAGCTGTAAGGTAGACTGAACTTTAAAGGCTAGAATGGTAATCAATGCCACAATACAAAACTAAAGTTGATATAGAATTAAAGTGGATATAAAGTAAAGCTGTCAGAATTCCCATCGTGGTATAGCAGAAATGAATCTGACTAGTAACCATGAGGTTGCGGGTTCGATCCCTGGCCTTGTTCAGTGGGTTAAGGATCTGGAGTTGCCGTGAGCTGTGGTGTAGTTCTCAGACACGGCCAGGATCTGACATTGCTATGGTGTGGTGTAGGCCAGTAGCGGTGAAGCCCTAAAAAGCTAAATAAATAAGTAAGTAAATAAATAAGTAAGTAAGTAAGTAAGTAAATAAATAAATAAATAAAAATAAAGCTGTTATTACAGTAGTTTTCCTGTTATGGCTCTGTTATGGGAAATTGATCCAATAAACACTTTCTGAAAATTGGGAGATAATTTTAATCACAGAAATCTTTGCTGTGAGCATATTCTTATTTCAATGTGATTATATAGTGCTAGCTTCTGTTCACTTATGTTGAATTATAATTTTTTTTATGCTTAAGACAGTGAAGCTGAGAGCTGTACCTGATTTACATGATGTCAGAGTAAAAAGCAAGGAATCGATAAGTATTAGGTAACAGTAAGTTGTATTAAAAGAAGGAGAAACAACTTTCAAGAGGCAGAAATACGGTGCTTTGAAATTATTTTTGAAGATTTTTCTTCATTCATTTAGAGAAATAAAATGACTTATAAAGGCAGGAAAGCATCCAAAGTTTCTAAATATCAAATATAGAAATTATTTTAAAAATTGATATTTAATTAGAAACCAGTAAAATGATGCTCTTGCTTTTGATCTTTTCTTTGTTAGCCAGTGTTCATTTCTTTTAACTTCTTATTAAGTATTAGAAAAAGTGACATCAGTGAGCAGATTTTTCACTTTGCATTCATGTCTTGGGTATGAACTTTGATCCAGGCATTGAATTTAACACTGTAGAAAAATAGTAAACACAGATTCCCACCCTCAAGGAATTCTATTATACTAATTCTGCAAATAAAACTGACCTAACCTAATTTAGAAGAAAAATGCATGTCTTCAAAAAAAATTGAATGTTGGCATAATCTTTGTAGAATCACTTACTTTTAGAAAGTCATGAAGGATTATATTTTTGTTAGATCATTTGCTAGTGATTTGTGAGAATATTTTTATGATTTTTTTCATTAATATTATAAGAAGTATAATTTGTATGTATTAATTTTATAGGTGACCAGATCCTATCTTATTTTATTCAATGAAATAGCCATTTTATACCTCATTCAATTTAGGTTGCATTCCTAGTATGCCTACATTTTATATTGTCTTACATAGTTTATATAGAAGGCAGAGTAAAAATTTTCTGAAAAAAAAAACTTTTTAAGAATGATGGCTATAATTTTAACTAACTATGGCAAATTTATTTGAAGGACTTCTTTTTGGCAGTGAGGACAGTTTAAGTATGCAGACACAAAGAATCTAGTCATTAGTTATGAGCAGCATTTCATTGTATTGGTATTAAGGAAAGCCAAGACACATCTGAGTTCTTGATTTCTACATTGCTGTTTAATTTTTTCCTGTTTTTGAAGGAAAGGTTGAAATTTTCAGTTTTCAATTAAACATATTGTACTACCTTCAGGCTCATATATGATAGTATGAAATACGATTAGAAGTTATGTAGGAAATGGGTAACTTTTTTTCAAATTGTTCACATGTTCTTATTAATTTTTACTGAATATGTTAGTGGGTATATTGGAATAAAGAAGAAGCAGATTGTATACAAAAGAACAATTGGTTGTTTATATATATAGATAAATGGTACTAATTTGTCTGTTTTGTTGTATGTATATTATGTATAATTTTTCCCCAAACCAGATTATCTACCCCTTGCATCTTGTTTTTTGAGTGAACATGTATTAAACATCTTGTGTAAGCATTGTGTAAAATACAGTATTAGATGCTGTGGCTGGATCACGGGGTGACTGGGAGGGAAATCCTGCCCTCTGGTTACGTTTTTCTATCCATAGCTTTCTTTATATATATTATATCTGGCATACTGTAGCCACTAGATAATAAATTCTGGGAATTAAAAGCAGCTTCTTGATTTCTTCATTGATTGAATGTGTACTTATTGTGTACCAAGTATGTATCAGATTTGAAAATTCTAGTGTTACAGAGTTAAATTTAACTATTGTTTAAAATTAGAGGGGAGAATTTCATTTAACCATTCATTTGACAAGTAAAGAGACTGACCCAGAAACACCAAGTGATGATGACTTGTGGTCACACAGATAGTTAGCAGCTTGAGCAATTTGAGATCTTGCCACATTCTCTCCTTGGCTGCCCTCTCTGCTAGGTGTTACTCCAACACTAGGACACTGTCAGGAAACTATCCAGAGGAAATGACCCTCCACCCAGACAGGACAGTGTCCTCATTTGACTCCTACCTCTACCCAACCTCAGTAGGAATTCTAAACTCAGAAAATGAACCATTTAGAGGAAAATCTCCCAAGTAATGGTTTTTAAAGTAGTATCCACATTATCTGAGCAAATTCCTTCCCCTTCCTTCAAAATTCCTGTAATGAATTTAATCGCTTTCTACTCTGATTTTTTTTGTAATTTTTTCTGCAAGTTCACCTGGATGGACATTTTCAACTGATTTATTTTTTTTTAAGGTTGGGAAGCGCGGTTCCATAATATTGGCTTATAGTATTAATTCTCTATGAAAATATAGATTTGTTTTTAAGGTGAAAACATGAATAAAGACAGAATTATCAGGTGTGTTCCTACCTGCATGCTTACATTTCATTATACTTTAAGCTTCTGAACACTAGCTGTTAATTGTTTGGGTGATTATAAGTTTTGGTTTAAGTTCGTATCAGTGATGATGAATAAACTGTTGGATTGGGAAGGAACAAATAAATAAGACTAGGGAACACGTCTGTTGCTTTCTTCTCTGGCTACTTAATAGCTTTTGTTTCTGTTGAGACTTGGAATGATTCATTCATCCTTTTCATTTGTACGAGCATTTATTGAGCATCTCTAAAGGCAAGGCTGGGGGATACACAGCTAAATAAAGATATAGATATGACACTTGAAGGAGGAACATACAGTTGAGTTAAAATAGGCACTCCCAGCCTGAGGAATAGAAAATAAAACATTCTGTGAGAAAGCAGCAGGAAAGAGTGGCAAGAAGTGATCTTTTCCATTTATGCTGATCAAGTGGAGGTTTGTGGAAGAGATAACGTTTGAAATGAGCCTTGAGTGTGAATTGTTTGGACCAGACTGGTAAAAAAGGCATGCTAAGCAGATGAAACATCGTGATTAAAGACACGGGTGGTATATCAAATACATTTAATTTAACTTCAGGACAGTTTATTTAATGGAAAGTTATTAATGTGAAGCTGATACATTTGGACTTTATTTTATAGGCCAGGGGTTGTAAACTATGGTCTGGCTCAGGTTCTTTTTGTTAACAGTTTTATTGGAGCATGACTATGCTCAGTTATTTACATATTGCCCATGGTTTCTTTATACCACGACAGAGTTGAGTCATTCAACAGGAACCATATTGCCCTCAAAGCCTGAGGCATTTTCTCTAAAAGACTAGATAGTAAATAGTTGATAAGTCCTGCTGCAGACCATAGTTGGGAACCAATGATTCAGTGGGTGTACCATTCAATAGAATGGTT
The DNA here is from genome assembly GCA_004024745.2 of Catagonus wagneri. Classification (NCBI taxonomy): domain Eukaryota; kingdom Metazoa; phylum Chordata; class Mammalia; order Artiodactyla; family Tayassuidae; genus Catagonus; species Catagonus wagneri. The sequence continues at coordinate 3,892,778 of PVHT021183693.1, read as the reverse complement.
TTCAGGAGAGCTGGTCAGACTGTCCTTATTACAAGGAGGGAGGATGAATGATGCGGAGGCTTGTAGGATTTTTTAATTAATCTAGTCCAGTGTCTTCTGGTAGGGAAGGAGAGATTTTTAATTCTAAATAGGTTATTAAGTAGATGGAATCCATGGTATCTGGGGAAATATTTGATGAGAGAGGTCCTGAAAAGGAAGGAGGCAAGGCTGAATGAAAGATTTTCAGCTTGGGTGACTGTATGGTTGATGGTGCCACAGAAACAGGGAACACAGAAGGACAAACGCTTGTAAAAGTTTCAATGACCTGTTAGAGATAGAACTCTGACACATCTGGTAGAGGACTCAATATTGCTACATAAGGTAGGACTTATGGTTTTTGCAGGACGCAGGAATACTTACCACCATCGACTGTGGAAAGTTTTATTTTATTCTTCGTATTTAAATGGACCAAATTCCTAAGAGAATTATTTTTATGACTTTCGTGCATTTTTTAAAAAGTTTGACCTTTTGGGTTGTTGAGGCTAAAGTAATTTTAAGTAGAAAAACTTTCTTGCCCTTTGAAAAGTTTCAAATCTGTTCACAACGCTTTTCTAAAATACTTAAACACAGAAATAACAAGGCCTCTAGAATAAAGTGGGAAAGTTTCAGCAACTTTAAATTTCTATTCATAGTCAAATTCTCATTTGAGTTGTGTGAAGATAATTTCAGCCTTTTACAATTTGCCTTAAAAGAATTGCTTTTTGTTGCAGAGATCATGCATGCTTATAAAATGATAAATTATAAGAACACAAGTTGCCACAGCTCCTCCTTTTCAAACTGTTAAGTTTGATATACTGTGGAGGTACATTATCTTTCACAGGGGTTACAAAGACAGAAGACATTCACTTTCCAAATGTGTATTTATGTCTTTGAATATATTATGCTACCTACAAATTTCTGAATCAGTTTGGCCAAAGTCTTCAATCATGTGATTCTCCGACATAGTAAGCTTTTCATTCATCTCCAGACAGTGTTGAGTTTCCTCTGCAACTTGCATGGCAGTCTCTCTCTCAGAAGTTTTACTTTTTTTTCCTCACTTCTCATGGCTCACTCATAAAACTGATCTTATTTTCTAATCTTCAATATTAAAAAAGATTATATCAGCAACTAGCAGTCTGTAGAAAATATCCCATTAGAAAAGGCAGGATTATTTAAAGAAACAGAAATGTAAACTAGTCATACCGAGGAAATCAGTTGTATTTATTTACAAGAAAAAAGAGAAACTTGATATTTTATGTAAATATTATTTTGCGAAGTCATATTAGTTCAGTTTTTTAAATAAACAGGCAAGAGTTGGCTTGAGGTTTTAGAACAAAGTTATTCTGATTTAAAATTTATTTGGCTAAAAATAAGATTAAACTATAGATGGTGTAAACTTTAAAGTTAGTTTTCATTCTGCCTCTCTTATTTCTTCAGTCCTTTTCCTGTAGTAACAATAACGTTAATTTTTAACGTTTTTGGAGCCATCATAATGTCTCATGTGTTTTCAATTTTTAATTATGTTACAATAACTTGATGAGATAGGTATTACTTGTCCCTTCATTTTATACTTAAGAAGATCTGAAATATAAATACTTTAAGTACTTAACTTGTCTGTGGTTGTTCACATAGTAGCTGGCAAAGCTGGAATTAGAAACACATCTGGTAGACTTCAAATTGTTATGTCCCAAGTTACTTTATATTATTAACAGTATTAACAGTTTCTTGCCTATTGCTCCTAGAAGAAAGAAAAAACTATATGCCAAAATGTATGTGTGTATATATATATATATATATATATATATATATACATACATACATATATATATAAAGACATAGATGTTTTAATTTTGTCATTTTTTGTAACTTAAAAAACAAACGAATTATTTTATCATAGTCACATAATTTGCTAATCTCTGTAAAAGTAAAAATCCAATGAAACTTTAAAAAATTACTTTAGCAAGAATAGTGTGAGTTTATACTTGTGGCAGAGATGCTGACACCCATATTCCCATGCCTTTATTTTAATAATAGACTCTCATCATGTTAACTGGGCACATGGCATGTCCTGCTCTGAAGCCATGTGGCCACATGACCAAGTCTCTCCACTGGAGTGTGAATGGAAACTGTGTGTTCCTGTAATCTCCATGTCCTGTGCTTTGAAAAGGAAGTTGCCTACCCTCTGTTCTCTTTTTTTCCCTTCATGGTGAACTGGACTTTACAAGTGAAAAATACTTGACATACACACCCTCATCGTATAGACTACTTCTGAATCTTAAAAAAAAAAAAAAATTAAAATGTTGCTAATGTACAACTAAATAATTACACCCAGGCAATTTTTTTAAAAACAGTATAGTTGGAATCAGAGAGACTAGTTTTTCAGGCTAGCTAGTGATTCGGATATATAGTAGTTGAATATATTTTGTCAAAGATAATGAAATCTTCAGAGATTGTAATGGATGACTACAAATTAAATTGGAACATTGGGAAGATACAATGGCAGCTTCAGTCAGTGATGGTTTATATTATTAAGTTATATAGCAAGGTACTGACTTTTTAACATTTCAACACTTTTATTTTTTGGTGGTTTGATTTATTTATTTGTTTATTTATTTATACATTTTATTGGAGTATAGTTGACTTGCAATATTGTTTCATGTGCACAGCAAAGTGAATCAGTTACACATACACATATATCCACTCTTTCTCAGATTCTTTTTTCATATAGGGTATTATAGAATATTGAATAGAATTTCCTGTGCTATACAGTAGATCCTTCTTATGTATTTTATATAGTACTGTGTATATGTTAATCCTAACCTCCTAATTTATCCTTCGCCCATTTCCCATTTGGTAACCATATGTTTGGTGTTGAAATATTTGTGAGTCTGTTTCTGTTTGTCAATAAGTTCTTTTGTATAATTTTTATTAGATTTCGACATATAAATGATATCATATGACATTTGTCTTTATCTGATTTACTTCACTTACTCTGATAATCTCTAGGTCCAACTGTGCTGTTGCAAATGGCATTATTTCATTCTTTTTTATTATGGCTAAGTAATATTCTATTGTATATATGTACGACATCTTTTTCTGTTCCCGTTGATGGGTATTGTAAGTAGTGCTGTAGTGAACATAGAGGTGCATGTATCTTTTTCAATAAAAGTTCTGTCCAGATATATGCCCAGGAGTGGGATTTCTAGATCATATAGTAGTTCTGTATTTAGTTTTCTGAGGTACGTCCATACTGTTGTCCATAATGGATGTACCAATTTATATTCCCACCGGCAGTATAGGAGGGTTCTTTTCTCCACACCCTCTCCAGCATTTGTTATTTATAGATTTATTAATGATAGCATTTCTGACTGGTGTGAAATGGTACCTCACTGTAGTTTTGATTTACGTTTCTCTAATTATTAGTCATGTTGAGCATCTTTTTATGTGCTTTTCGGCTATCTGTTTGTCTTTGGAGTAGTGTTTATTTAGATCCTCTGAACATTTTTTATTGCATTGTTTGTTTTTTGATATTGAGCTACCTGAGATGTTTGTATATTTTTGAGATTAATCCCTTCTGAGTCCCTTTATTTACAAATATTTTCTTCCATACTGTGGATGTCTTCATTTTTTATGGTTGCCTTTGCTATGCAAAAGCTTTTAAGTTTAATTAGGCCCCATTTGTTATTTTTGTTTTTATTCTCATTACTTTAGGAGGTAGGTCAAAAAAAGTTATTGCTGGGATGCAACACTGTTTTAGAATTTTAAGTTTGGAGAATAAGTGACTATTGAAAAAACTGAGACTAGTCCTAAAAAATTCTGTCTGTTAATTGGGCTTAATTTGCCAATGTAATATAATCACTAATAATTTAATACAATGCATATGGTTAAAGTTGAAGGAAAATTGTTTGGTGTACTCTGTGTATAGTTGGTACTGATCCTGTTTTGGGTTCTAAATTCTAACTTTTTTTAGAGACTGTTTCTTTTTTTATGTGTCTAAATTCTGACAAGTGTATTCTAAAACTTTTTTCCCCCTCATCAAACAGCTTTGATGTTATATTTGCTGGTGGTCCAGAAGAAGTTCTGAAAAAATTCCGAAAGTCAAACCACAAGGTGGTCTTTGCAGCAGATGGAATTCTGTGGCCAGACAAAAGACTAGCTGACAAGTATCCCATTGTGCACATTGGGAAACGCTACCTGAATTCAGGAGGTGGGTAAGACACTGGCAGAAAAGTATAATGCAAATCATTGTAAATTACAAATATTAATGAAACAACCTTTTTATATGTAATGTTAGGCATGAGGTTTTAAATAACCTTTATATTCTTATTACTGTGGAAAAATTATAGCAGTTAAAATCCACAATGCATTTTATGGGTGACAAAGCATTTTTCTCATTTATTGTTTCTTATGATGCCATCAACAAAAAGTAGTGTAAATGTTATCATTTCTATGTTATAAGTGAGGAGAAATCCCATGTTTCCCTAATTTAAGTGACTTTTCCTAGAGACATTCAGCTGTTAATGGAAAAACAACAGGGATCCAGGCTTTCTGACTGTAATTTCATTGAGAATTTTCTGGCTCTAGGATAATGGGTTTAGGAAATTCCCTTAGTTATGAGAATGTAGTTACGTTATGTTAGTTATGTTAATGTAGCTTTTTAAAAAAGGCATTGCCTAATTTTGTCTATATTTAAATATATTGAAGTAAATGAGAGATTTTTCTTGGAATCTCTAGTCCAAAAGATTGAACATTGAGTTTCTAGGTATACTTAAAGTAATGCATTAACTATGCCACCATGGATTAAAGGAACAAAGGATCACATTCTGCCCCACAGCTTCAAAAAATAAAACGAAATTTGACTTTGGACATTATTATGGCTCCAAGATGTTTTTCTTAGACTGCATCCTATAGCCAGAAGACATGGCTATAGGATGGGGGACATGTTAGAGAAACAAGTCAGGTAGAAGTTACAAGCCACAGTCTCTTATTCCACATTGAGAAGACAGATTTTTGGGTGATTTACATATATTATTTGGTTGTATTCAGGCCAGTTCAAATAAGTGCTGCTTGTGATGGCAACATGTCTGGATTTTATACTTTGCTCACTTACTTTTGTTAGGGAAACTTTCAGCAAATAATTTTCTTTCTTTGAGATGCTGCAATTACAGCTCTATTTACCTGCGTTTTATTTTAGCAACTCATTGGCATAGTGGTATCTTGGAACGTTGTCAGCCAAGCAGACATGTTGAACTTTGGAAACCTTAAATCCCAGGGTCTACCACCTAGTTTCAGCTCACTTTTTCTCTCCATCTCAGTACATTTCTAGTTCATGGTTTGGGGGATCTCTTGACCATTTTTTTTTCCTCCTAATTTATCTACCACCTTTGGATTTTACTTTGATATTCAAGTCAGAACCTAAGGTTTCTCATATTGATCACTTTGTCCTCATTATTTCAGCAGTCCTTCTTCTTTGTTTTACAGTAGAGATGGCTCTTATTCTTAACCTCTCTGTCTGAGTTGAACTGGGGATGAATGCTGCTTCTACTCCAGCTCTCAGACACATGGCTAATCTTTTAACTTATCCTAAGTCCTAGGTAGTTTAGGTAGTTTAAAAGCCACTTAATTATGGAACTCTGGGATAAGTTTTACTTTGTCTTTATTAGTTTTTCTAAACATGACATATATAGTGAAATGTATCATATGTAAATGTCTCTAGGTAGTGATATATCTGCACAAGAATCTAAATTTCAAACAGATGCCCATATTAGGGAAATAGCAAAAAAACAGCTAGTGAATGCTTTTTTGAGCAAGCTTGATTAAGGAGAAGGTGTTTATAAGTGGGAAAGTAACTATACAAGGACATCCAAACATAATCCTTACATGTTCTATAGTCAAAATAAAGAAATGCTAGAAAATCCAAGTATGTTATTTAGAGACATGAGTTTTGTTTGTGGATACCTCATGTAATTATAAAAATCATAGCAAGTAAACATGTTTCCTTATAATGAAAATTGCAGAACATTAGAAACTTTATTCATTTGAAATAATATGGCAGTTTAATAGAACAATAAATAGTGAAATATACATCACATCTATGAAGATAGATGTAATTCCTTGGGGATTTATAAAAAGGGTAGAGATACCTTTTTTCTTTTTTTTTTTATCTTTTGTTGTTTTAAGGCCGCTCCCCCGATCGGAGCTGTAGCTGCCGGCCTTCGCCACAGCCACAGCAACGCCAGATCCAAGCCGTATCTGTGACCTGCACCACAGCTCACGGATCATTAACCCACTGAGCGATGCCAGGGACCTAACCCGCAACTTCGTGGTTCCTAGTCGGATTCGTTAACCACTTAGCCACAACGGGAACTCCGTAAACATACTTTTTGAAAAACAGTAATATAAACCATTGGAAAATATATGTTACTGCTTAGATATATTTTTCATCACAGAAAGCTGGTTATAAGAATTTAAAACTCCATCTTTTTCAGTGTTTCAGGATTTTTTATTTGGCAGAAATAACAAAAGAATGAGCTACCAGTGATTGATTTAGTCATGTTTTTATTTGTCTTGTTTTCTGTAGTTAACAATAATATTCCTGTACCTATTTCTTTTAATTCTTTTATTCCTATGAGGACAGTTTAATTTTGAGGGTAAAAAAGCTGTTTCCTTTCAGTTCAGGAGGGTAAGACTTGTCTCTTTTAAAATAGTATTGCATATCAATGAAACAGCAGTTTGGCTACATTTCTGAAACTCAGAGGAAGACTCAAACACAGAAAAAATGATCCTGTTGCCTGTGTCTTTTATAGGCAACCGTTGGCAAATTTAATGCTTATGTTCTAAGGCCAAGGTGAACAATCCAATTTTAGACTTCCTTTCTCCAGACCATGACACATAAAACCTAGCCAGAAAATGGTTTAGCAGATGCATAATGACTACCTCAATGAAGGAAAAATTCCCAAAGTGTTCTAGATATAAAATTTCTTTGGGATGTTTGCAGTCAATGACAAATCCAACATTCCTCTGATTGCGTTAGCATCTCTGGCACTGACATTAAAACCACTGTAGTAGAGATTTTTTTTTTTTTTTGCAGAAACAGTGAATCCTTTACAAAGGATCTAGGAACAACATTTTAGAAGGTCAGAAACTGTTTTTATTTTTTCCCTAGTAACTTTTTTTTTCCCTTACAACCCTTGAAAACATTAGTTCTCCATCTTGTGTCAATTAATTTGGGGGCTATGTTTATTCAAAAAGAGTCTTTGATTTGCAATTGGAAGTTAAAACTTACTGTATTTCAGTTTATATGTAAAACAAAGGAAATTCACACTTCTCTCAGGGTAAACTGTGAAATTCCAAACTAGGGATTAGGCCTATTAGCTTTATAAGTCTATGCAACTGGTCTGTGGAATTAACATAGACATGAATATTGGTCTTTTAATTCTAAATCCTCTATTCTCCCTCTATTGTATTGCAGGATTTATTGGTTATGCTCCATATATCAACCGTATAGTTCAACAATGGAATCTCCAAGATAATGATGATGATCAGTTATTTTACACTAAAATTTACATCGATCCACTGAAGAGGGTAGGTAATAGTTCTCTCTTTCAATGTAACCTCTTTGTTCATGATAGCTGTTGGTGCTTCAGCCATTGCATCCATATTCTAGACTGTTAACAGGCAGAATAATAAATAAGGGCCTGTCTCCGTTGTGTCAAATCTCTTTAAGTAGCTTATCTAGAAGTCTCACAAAAAGCTTTCTCATACTTTTCTTTGACCAGAACATATCTATTTGGCTACACATGGTATACAAAGGAGTTTTGTTCTTTATTTCAAGCACATGTGTCCTACTAAATATCTGAGTTCTCTTAGTAAGGGGATGAATGCTGGGGACAATAGCAGCCTGCCCTAGACCCTAAAGACAACATTCCTGGGATTGATTTAAAGGAAATGTTGGAGAAAAGTAAAAACAAAGTTCTCTAATTTGAGAATATTTTTAATGTGTTTACCTAATGTTAAGTTAATATTTCCTAAGTTTACTCTATATAAGCAATATATTTCTAAAATATACTGAATTATGTGTTTCTGGGTGCTGTCATTAGGAAATATTTTTTTCAGTACATTTTGCAGTGAGTTTTGCAACTATAGCTGATTCTGGTTCTTAAATACTTCAGTTATCTAAATATTTTCATCAGATACTTCTTAAGAAACTTTATTCTTCAAATGTTTATTTTTCTTCTCTCTCTCTCCTTTTTTTTTTTTACTGTCTCTCTTATGTACCTGAATAGCCAGCCAGAGGATTTGGTCTGTCATCCAGGAGGGGAAACCTACTCTTGTCGTGAAGCTTGAGCTTGTCTTTCTTAGCTTAATTTCACTTTGAAAATGCTCTTTGCTCTATTTAATTTTTTTTTTTTTTTTTTTTTTTGCTTTAGGCTGCTTCCTCTGAAATGTCAGTGCTGGGTTTGTCATATTTTTAGTTGCATAGATCTTGTTTAAGTTTTTCTCTAAACCTAAGATTTTATCTAATTAGCACATGTCTTAGTCTGCTTGGTTTACCGTAATAGAATACCATAGATTGGGTGACTTAAACAATGAAAATTTATTTTCTCACAGTTCTGGAGGCTAGCAATCTGAGATCAGGATGCCAGAATGGTTGGTTTCTTGTGAAAACACTCTTCCTGGCTTGTAGAGGGCAGCTGCTTTCTTACTGTGTCCCCACATGGTAAAGAGAGAGAGAGACTGAGAAGAGACAGAGTTAGGACTTCAAGATGTCAGTTTTGAGAGGACACAAACATTCAGTCCATAATAGTATACAAATGCAATTTTAGGAATATTATTATGACAGAGCAATGTCGCTAAAAAACTGCTCCTTTGAGAATCATAAGATTTGTTAAGCAGAGTAATATGAATGATTAGGTGATTAATTATCAACCTTTTGTAGCATTCAGGCATATTGTTCTGCATAATAATAATCCCCAGCCTCACAGCTTAACATAAGAGGGATCTTTCTGAAGAAGGTTTTGGAATAATTTAAATAGAGGATCTTTAAATACCCCAAAACAGCAAACTATATTAACATGATAGTGTTGTTTGCTATTTTTATTTTTATTTTAAATATTATCTCCATTCTTATTTTAGGAAGCTCTTAACATCACATTGGATCACAAATGCAAAATTTTCCAGACCTTAAATGGAGCTGTAGGTATGCTTCCTAAATTAAATACTGGGTCGCTTACATATACAAATGAACACCTTTGTTTTCAACTGTCTATCCTCTGTTATATTCATTTTGGGGCATTACTAAGGTTTACAAAGTGTAAATATTACAATTTTTAAAAAATATTGAACTTAAGCTTACCTTGATATAGTTAAATATATTCAGTGAAAATCATTTCCTAAGATTAGTACAAAACAGCTTCTGCCCTTAGATAACTTAAACTTTAATGTCTCACTTCTGGAGACTGTAGATGCTTTTGAATAATTACACTTTTTAGCTGTACATTTTTCAGTATCAACTCTTTATATTGTGAATTACTCAGGAGCATTAGAGTATTTTAACCTAGGTTAAAGATAGCTGATAAAAAAATAAAATAAAATAAAGTTAACTGATAACAAAGCATGTACACTGTGGAGTGTGTGTTGTGTGTGTGTACATGTGTGCTTTTGCACGTATGCATGCCTATGGGTCTTTTCCTGATAGACATGTATCTTGATAAAAATATGTTAATACATTAAATTTAATTAATTGATAATATTAAAAATAGAAATACATTAACGTATTAAGGTGCAAATTAAAAATACATCACAAGTCGATAACATTTTTCAAATCAAGTAAAAAGATTCTCAGATGGAAGGCATTTAGCTTGGAGTGTTCAAGAAATGGGAGGGAAGGAACTTGAAAACAAAAAAAATGTTTCTGCTCCCATCTGACTTGTATATTCCTGGAATTTACATTAGGCCTGATTTGCAAGAACTGGAAATACTATAAATGATGGCCAGTGGTAGAAACCTAGCTTATGCTTAACAATTTTCTATCCACCTTACATATATTGTTACTCTCTTCATAATAACTTGGAAAAGCAGGCAAGGATCCTGTTTTACAGATGAATACATTAAGACAATAATTTAGGAGTTCCTATCGTGGCTCAGTGGGTTAAGAACCCAACATAGGAGTTCCCGTCGTGGCGCAGTGGTTAACGAATCCGACTAGGAACCATGAGGTTGCGGGTTCGATCCCTGCCCTTGCTCAGTGGGTTAACGGTCCGGCGTTGCCGTGAGCTGTGGTGTAGGTTGCAGACGCGGCTCGGATCCTGCGTTGCTGTGGCTGCGGCGCAGGCCAGTGGCCACAGCTCCGATTAGACCCC
>PVHT021183693.1:3816184-3881399 GCA_004024745.2 Catagonus wagneri | reverse complement strand
AAAAAAAAAAAAAAAAAAAAAAAGAACCCAACATAGTGTTTGTGAGGATGTGGGTTAGATCCCTGGCCTTGCTCAGTGGATTAAGGATACAGCATTGCTGAAAGCAGCAGCATAGATCATAGATGTGACTCAGATCCAGTGTTTCTGTGACTGTGGCTGGCAGCTGCAGCTCTGATTCTACCCCCAACGCAGGAACTTCCATATACTGCAGATACAGCCCTAAAAAGAAAAAAAAGAAAAAAAGACAATAATTTAATTCATCCAGGATCACATCATATCAAAAGTCACAGGTAGGATTACCAAGATACCTTCCTCCCACCAGACCCCACTGGTGTCTCAGCACCGGGTTGGAGAAAGTGAAGTGCTCAGAATCTGCATCTGTGTCAGTGTTGTCCTTCATGTTGGGTATCTGCTGATGTGGAACAGGCAACGTTTCTGAAAGTGTAGCACAAGGAGTTGCATGCATAAGAAATTTTGTAACAAAAGTAAGTTGTATAGGTAGATGTATACATGTATATGTACATATGAAAACTAAACACGCATTTTAAATGAAAATCTGTCTTTTCTTTTGAATCCAGATGAAGTTGTTTTGAAATTTGAAAATGGCAAAGCTCGAGCTAAGAATGTGTTTTATGAAACATTACCAGTGGTGATTAATGGAAATGGACCCACCAAGGTAATTCACAATGACTTTTCTCTTTCCTTACTTCTTGGAGATAGATTCAGAAGCAATGTGTAGAATGCCTTCTTTTCTTCCTCCTTCTCCTCCCCTCCATCTTTTCCTCCTCCATCCTTCTTCTTTAATATCTTTAAGAAGCTTTATCTTGAAGCCAGAATTTTGCTATCTTCATCTTTTATGCAGCATATTATCTGGCTTCATTTACACTAATCAAATGGATGATTTTTTGTCCTCAGCAGATTGATGACTTTCCATTCTGTCTGTAACACATTTCAGTTTAGTGTTTAATAATAACAGCTAACTTGAGAAGGGAGCCACATTTCCCTCATACAGGGTATCCTCTCTGAATAAGAAATGTTGAAGTTTGTAAGGGTTTGTTTGTTTCACCTAAGTTACCATCATCAAAATTAACAGCTGTGTTAACATTGGGGTGTAACTGTATGGCCAGAAAGCTTCTCTTGTACTTATTTTATAACGAAGTTGATGGGTTATAGTTGACAAAGACAATTTGACTAATGGAATTTTATGTGTTTTTCAGATATATGTAATTGAGCTTGCTGAAAATGTTACTGACTGCAGAATTTGTAGATTAAGTTTGTATTGCTGATAGCCAATTAAAATTGAACAAATATCATATATATATATATATATCTATACGCACACAGACATATATGCACAAACATATGCACATATATTTGTTAATACTGTGCTTAAAACAATGTTCTGATATACTAAGGTAATGCCTGGCCTACTCATAAGTTGCTGGAAGAGTGATTATTGATACATTTGCATTGCGGGGAATAGAGGATGGGGAGGTGGAGTCTGCAGTTTCAGAGGAGTGAGTAGTCTGAATCCTAATAAAGCTGTATGCATTGGAAGAAATTCAAGGGAAAGCCCACATAGGCCACTTCTCCGCCATTAAAATGGAATAAGTAGATCCCTTTCTCCTTTAGTTAATCTTTTCACCTTGATTTTCATTCCATTCCAGCCCTCTCACAAAGCTTTCCCATGTGGTCTCCTTGTTTTCACTTGTATCAGTTTTCCCAGATCGCTTCTCTTCTCATCAGCATTTTAAAAGACACTGTAGTCTGTCTGATCCTGTAAGACAAAACTGAGCCAACACAAACTGCTGTGTCCTTCTCAGTTTGCATTGCCTCCCAGCCTGCCTGTCTTTTCCTCTCCCCTTTGCAGCTACATTCTTTAGAGACCACTAACTGTCACCACTATTATTATTCCTACCACCCCAGGAATGGCTTCCTCTCAGGGTCTGTTGCGACATCTTTGCTGAACAGTAGACACTTGTCAGCCTTCCTGTCTCGTTCATCAAATCTGAATGATGTTCATCAAATTTGGATGAACTTGAAATACTTGGTCCAACTTGAAATATTTCTTTTTGTTTCCATGATGCTCTGCTGGTTTATCTACTATTTTTCTGGACTCTCCTCTTCAGTGTCTTCCACTTTCTTTCTTTATTATTCATTTTAAAAATGTAACGCTGTATGTGTGGAGAGGGGTTCAGGAGTGGAGTTGATCCTCTTCTTGTGTTGTTTTAGTTAAGTGTTTTACAGGTATCTGTCTGAAACACCTTCCTTTTCCCAGCTACATCCATCCTTAGGTAGTCTGCTTTGTTCCCAAGTTAGTGAGTCTTCTCCTAATGTTGATTATTTTCAAATCTTTGCCATAGCTTCTACCTTTTCTGAGCTCTGGGTCTGAATACCCAATTGTTTGATTTATCTGTGTGTCATATAAGACCCAGAGCTTAAGATCTTCAGCTCTTGTCTCCTCTTCCATCCAGGTGATTATTCAGAACCTGAGTTTTGTTTTGGCTGTAGTTACGTCCCACTCCCAATCTAAGAACTATCCTTTCTAATTCCTGTGCATGATGATTTATCTAATTTTTTCAGTGTCAATAGTGACTTACTTAATTCAGGCCACCTGCAACCTTCTACCAGTAGCAATTGCCCACCAGCACCTGGAACTAGAGTATTCTGCTGAAGCTGAAACCTATGAAGAAAGAGGTTTACTCACCTGTGAAATTCACTCTATGGACTAGTTATGAAGTTCCAGATTCTCAACTTGCTTTGTAAGGCTTTTTAAAAAAAAATTACGTCTAGTTTAAGTGTCCCCAATCTACCGTCTCATCTCTTCCCCTGCTCCTGATACCATATCTACATACACATTTCTTATTCTCAATCATTCTCTCCTTTCTCCCTCAGGTCCTGCCATACTTATGAGACTGACATGTTGCCTACTGCGCTAAGGAGGCAGGTCCTGCCATACTTAATTACTTTGAACTTTACAAAAGTTTTATGTTTCTTCTGTCTCCAAGTCCTCTGTTCACACATTTCACTCATTCTGGAGTCCTCTGACCCTCATTCCCATTTGGTGTACTAAGTGCTGGTCATCTTGATGTGTCAGATGAACAGGTCTTACTCTACTCCTCAAACTCCTGCATGCTTTTATAATATCTGGAACTTTGTCCATCAGAAAACATAGTACCACACACTGGAGGGGGTGGAATTTATCTGTTTTTGATTTTGTTTTTCTCTTTTACTGGGTCTTTAGCCTAAGAATTAACAGAAATCATATATATCCTAGTTACTTTTTGTTCCCCCAGGGTCTGGCATATGTGTAGCCTATATTTGCCTTTTCATAAGTTATAATTGAATGTCAGAGTCTATAAATAATCAAATGACCTAGAATTATTCTTGGGAATGATGAGATGGATTTTTTTCTGACAGGGCAAAAAAAATTCATAAAGTTGCTATTGGCTACCGTAACTGTCCCTCCGCAGATTAATGGACTTTTATAACTAGGTGTCTATAACTGAATAGTGTGCTGTTTCTCCTTAGTAATGTAATATTTTGATCACATTTAACTATCTTTTGAAAAGGAATTTAGTACCAAGAATTTAGCTGTTGTGAGTAAGGCCTTTTATTCAGTGATTTCATTGTAATTTTTCCCAAATTCCCGGGATAATACTAACAGGAGTTTTAAAAGGTGATTAAAAGACTAATAAAAAAAAGGAGCGGTGATCCTAATCATTTAGAAAGACCTGTGTGTACTAAGAAATTGCAGGTCTTCCAATAAACCTTCTCAGTTTGGGCTATCACTGTTGCTGGCATTTCAAGCAGTGTGATGATCCTATTACATTTTCTTTGATATAGATCATATGATTCTATCTGGCAACAGAAATTAGTAATTTTTGTAATAGAAATTATGTCTGGTATAATATAAAATTTGATAAAGGATTATATAAATAAGCATTCAACTAATGCTGATACTTTATTTCATAATATGTTAAAATTAAATAATATCCCATTTTCTCCTGTGTACAGGATAATGAGGAAAGAAAGCAGATTACTCTTTTTTACTATTTTAGTTTTTATTTTAAAATTATTTTTATAGTTGATTTACAATGTTCTGTCAATTTCTGCTGTATAGCAAAGTGACACAGATATATGTACACACACATTCTTTTTGCATTATCCTCTGTCGTGTTTCATCACAAGCGATTAAATAGATATCCTTGGGCTATACAGCAGGACCTCATTGCTTATCCACCACAAATGCAATAGTTTGTATCTACTAACCTCAAACTCCTAGTCCATCTCATTCCCTTCACCTCTCCCTTGGCAACTCTAAATCTTTTCTCCATGTCTGTAAGCTTGTTTCTCTTCTGTAGATGGGATCATTTGTGCTGTATTTTAGATTCCACATATAAGTGATATCATATAGTATTTGTCTCTTGATTTACTTCACTTAGTATGAGAATATCTAGTTCCATCCATGTTGCTGCAAATGGCATTATTTTTTTTTAAGGCTGAGTAGTATTCTATTGTGTATATGTACCATACTTCTTAATCCAGTCATTATCAGTGGGCATTTAGGTTGTCTCCATGTCTTGGCTGTTGTGAATAGTACTGCAGTGAACATAGGGGTTCATGTATCTTTTTGAATTATAGGTTTTTCTGAATATACACCATAGAGTGGGATTGCCGGATCATATGGTAGTTCAATATTTAGTTGTCTGAGGTACCTCCATACTATTTTCCATAGTGGTTGTACCAATTTACATTCCCACCAACAGTGTAGGAGGATTCCCTTTTCTCCACACCCTCTCCAGCATTTGTTATTTGTAGATTTGTTAACGATGGCCATTCTGACTGGTGTGAGGTGATACCCCATTGTGGTTTTGACTTACATTTTTCTGATAATTAGTGATGTTGAGGATTTTTTCATGTGCCTATTGGCCATCCACATATCTTTTTGAAGAAATGTCTATTTAGGTCTTCTGTCCATTTTTCAGTTGGGTTGTTTGGCTTTTTACTGGTGAGTTCTGTGAGTTGTTTGTATATTTTGGAGATTAAGCCCTTGTTGGTTGCATCACTTGCAACTGTTTTCGCCCATTCCATAGGTAGTGCCCTTTTTTTTTCTTTTTTATGGTTTTCTTTGCTGTGCAAAAGCTTGCAAGTTTGATTAGGTCCCATCAGTTTATTTTTGTTTTTATTTCTGTTGCCTTGGGAGACTGACCTAAGAAAGCATTTGTGTGGTTGATGTCAGAGAATGTTTTGCTTCTGTTCTCTTCTAAGAGTTTTAGGGTGTTTTGTCTTATGTTTAAGTCTTTAAGCCATTTTGAATTTATTTTTGTGCGTGGTGTGAGGGTGCGTTCTAGTTGCGTTGATTTACTTGTGGCTGTCCAGTTTTCCCAGCACCACTTGCTGAAGAGACTTTTTCCCATTTTCCATTCTTGCCTCCTTTGTCGAAGATTAATTGATCGACCATAGGTGTATGGGTTTATTTTTGGGTTCTCTATTCTGTTCTACTGGTCTGTATGTCTGTTATGGTACCAGTACCATACTGTCTTGATTACTGTAGCTTTGTAGTATTGTCTGAAGTTTCAGAGAGTTATGCATCCTGCTTGGCTTTTTTTTCCTCAGGATTGCTTTGGCAATTCTGCGTCTTCTATCATTCCATATAAATTGTTGGATTGTTTGTTCTAGCTCTGTGAAAAAATGTCGTGGGTAATTTGATTTGGATTCCATTAAATCCGAAGATTGCTTTGGCAGTTTTAACAATACCAATTCTTCCAATTCGGGAGCATGGAATATCTTTTCATTTCTTTGAATCCTCTTACTTTCCTCGACTAACGTTTTATAGTTTTCAGCATGTAAGCCTTCCACCTCCTTGGTCAGATTTAGTCCTAGGGATTTGATTTTTGGGGGTGCAATTTTAAAAGGTATTATACTTTTATATTCTTTTTCTAATATTTCATTGTTAGTATACAGAAATACAACCGATTTGTGAATGTTAATCTTGTATCCAGCTGCTTTGCTAAATTCGTTCATCAATTCCTGTAGTTTTTATATGTAGTCCTTCAGGTTTTCTATATATAGCACCATGTCATCTGCATACAGTGACAATTTTACTACTTCTCTTCCAGTTTGGGTACCTTTCATTTCTTTTGTTTATCTAATTGTTGTGGCTAGGACTTCCAAACTCTTTGAATAAGAGTGGTGAGAGTAGGCATCCTTGTCTTGTTCCAGATTTTAGTGGGAAGGCTTTCAGCTTTTCTCAGTTGAGTATTATATTGGCTATAGGTTTGTCACTGATGGCTTTTATTACGGTTTTTTTTTTCATTGCTTAATGAATTTTATTACAATTATAGGTGTACAAAATCATCGCAACTCAATTTGATTGCATTTCCATCCCAAACCCTCAGTGCATCCCCCCACCCCCCAGATTATCTTATTTGGAAACCATAGGTTTTCCAAAGTCTGTGAGTCAGTATCTGTTCTGCAAAGAAGTTCATTGTGTCTTTTTAGTTTCCACATGTAAGTGGTAGCATTGGGTGTTGCTGTCTAATTGCCTGACTGGTTTCACTTTGCCTGATAATTTCTAGGTCCATCCATGTTGCTATAAATGTTATTATTTCGTTCCTTGTAATGGCTTTTATTATGTTAACGTATGTTCCTTCTATACCTACTTTGGTAAGAGTTTTTGTCACGAATGGATGTTGGATTTTTTCAAATGCTATTTCTGCATCTGTTGAGATAATCATGTGGTTTTTGGCTTTTTTTTATTAATATGGTGTATGGTGTTGATTGATTTGCATATGTTGAACCATCCTTGTGAACTTGGGATAAATCCCACTTGGTCGTGGAGTATGATCTTTATTACATGCTGTTGATTTTGGTTGGCTAAAATTTTGTTGAGAATTTTTGCATCTGTATTCCTCAAAGATATTGCCTATGATTTTCTTTTTTGGTAGTATCTTTGTCTGGTTTTGGTATTAGGGTGATGGTGGCTTCATTGAGTGTCTGTGGGATTGTTCCTTCTTTAATCTTTTGGAAAAGTTTAAGACAGATGGGTATAAATTCTTTGTATGTTTGGTAGAATTCACCTGTGAAGTCATCTGTTCCTGAACTTTTGTTTGTAGGGAGTGTTTTTATTACATATTCAATTTCAATTCTGGTGATTGGTCCAATGGACCAAGAAAGTGGTCCATTCCTTCTTAATTCAGATTTGGCAGGCTGTATGTCTCTAGAAAATAGTCCATTTCTTCTGGGTTTTCAAATTTGTTGGCATATAATTGTTCACAGTATTCTTTTATGATTTTTTGTATTTCTGCAGTATGCATTGAGATTTCTCCTTTTTCATTTCTTAATTTGTTTATTTGGGTTCTTTCTCTCTTCTTGGTGAATGGCTAGAGGTTTGCCAATTTTACTTACCCTTTCAAAGAACCAGCTCTTGGTTTTATTGCACCACAGCCACAGCAACGCCAGATCCAATCCTCATCTGTGACCTACACCACACCTCATCTTCAACACCAGATCCTTAACCCACTGAGCCAGGTCAGGGATCAAACCCGCATCCTCATAGATCCTGGTCAGATTTGTTAACCACTGAGCCACCAGGGGAGCTCCATTCTTCTCTGATCTTTATGATTTCCTTCCTTCTGTTGAATTTAGGTTTTGTTTGTTCTTCTTTTTCTAATTCTTTTAGGTGGTAGGTTAAAGTTGTTGATTTGAGATTTTTCATCTTTTTTGAGGAAGGCCTATTGCATTGCTATGAACCTCCCTCTAAGAACTGTTTTTGCAGCATCCCACAGATTTTGTTGTGTTTTCATTATCATTTGTCTCAAGGTACTTTTAAATTTCTTTTTTGATTTCCTCACTGGCCCATTGATTCTTTTAGTAGCATGATGTTTAGTCTCCATGTAGTCAGTTTTTTCTCATTTCTTTTCTTGTGGTTGATTTCTAGTTTCATGCCACTGTGGTCAGAGAAGATGCTTGAAATAATTTCTATACTCTTAAATTTGTTGAGGTTATTTTTGTTCCCCAGTATGTGGTCAGTACTTGAGAATGTTTCATGTGCACTTGAAGAGAACGTATATTCGGATTTTCTTGGATGTAATGTCCTGAAAATGTCAAATAAGTCTAAGTTTTCTACTGTGTCATTTAGAATCTCTGTTGCCTTGTTGATTTTCTGTCTAGAGAATCTGTCCATTGATGTAAGCTGGGTGTTAAAGTCTCCTACTACTATTGTATTCCCATGAGTTTCTCCTTTTATGTCTGTTAGTATTTATTGTATGTACCTGGGTGCTTCTATATTAGGTGAATGAATATTGATGATTGTAATATCCTCTTCTTGAATGGATCCTTTTACCATTAAATAGTGTCCTTCTTTGTCTTTATTACCTTCATTTTAAAGTCTGTTTTGTCTGATGAGTATTGCAACTCCCACTTTCTTCTCTTTTCCATTCGCATGAAATATGTTTTTACATCCCCTCACTTTATATTTGTCCTTTGCCCTAAAGTGAGTCTCTTGTAGACAGCATATTGTAGACTCCCGTTTTTTTTTTTTTTTAATCCAGTCTGCCACTCTATGTCTTTTGATTGGAATATTCAGTCCATTGATATTTAAGGTAATTATTGATAAATATGTATTTATTGCCATTTTAAGCCTTGTTTTCCAGTTGATTCTATGTTCTCCTTTGTTCCTTTCTTTTTTTGTTTGAGTGACTTCCTTTTATTTTAAGCTTGTGTCCTCTTCTTTTTAGTTTTTGTGGATGTGTTATTTGGTTTTTATTTGTGGTTTTCCCTGTTTTTCAAGTATGTTAGCACCTTCCTATATCTGCTTGCTTTAGCTTGATAGTCATATAGCCTCAAATATGTTCTAGAAGTGAAAAAAGAGTCTATATTTTCTTACTTTCCTTCCCCATATTTTATAGTTTTGATGTCCTCTTTTTTAATATCTTCATGTTTATTCTTTTGCTGTTCTTTGTGTTTATCACTTTTTAATATCTTCATGTTTATTCTTTTGCTGTTCTTTGTGTTTATCATCACTTTTGCAGTAGTTTTTTTTTTTTTTTCTGTTCTATATATTGGCTTATTTAAGTGATTACTTTCCAACTGTGATTTCCTCCATCCAGTTTCTTCTACTTCTTTTTTTTCTCTTTTTTTTAGAGGAGACTTTTCAGTATTTCTTTTAGAATGGGTTTAGTACTGCTGTACTCTTAGTTTTTGTTTGTTGGAGAAATTCTTTATTTCTCCTTCTATTTTAAATGATATTCTTGCTGGGTAGAGTATTATAGGTTGCAAATATTTCCCTGTTAGAAGTTTGAATATATCTTGCCACTCTCTTCTGGCCTATAGTGTTTCTGTAGATAAATCAACTGATAGCCTTATGGGGGTTCCCTTATAATTAACTTTTTTTTTCTTTTTCTCTTGCTTCCTTTAGAATCCTCTCCTTTACCTTTTGCCTTTTTTATTATAATATGTCTTGGTGTGGGCCTTTTTGGGTTTGACTTATTTGGGACCCTCTTTGCTTCCTGTATTTTGGTAACTTTTCTTTTAGATTTGGAAAGTTTTCAGCCATAATTTCTTCAGGGCCAGGGATTGAACCGATGTCTTCATGGACACTAGTCGGGTTTGTTTTTTTTTTGAGCCACCACGGGAACTCCGCAAATGGTAGTATTTTTATACCAAAAAAATTAAACATAACAAGAGCACATAACCTAATTTGCCCACGAAAATAAGGCATTTCTGAAATGAATTTGATTTGCAGTAAAAATAGGGACTTCGATTTTGTGCATATAAACCTCAGTGTTTGGATCACTATGATCTTGAATAATTGGATGACTTGAAAAGAAAAAAATTGGTTGGAAAAGTTTCTCTGCCAATGACATGACATCACCCTTGGAAACATTTTGATATTGTGAAAGAAGTATTAGGAAAGCACTACCACCTAGTAGCTGGGGACTGCCCGGAACAGCCTAACTATATAAGCAGCTTTCTGCACTTTCCAAAGCTGCCAGCATAAATGTCTGCTATTTTTAACGAAGAAAACAGATGTAAATGAAGGGTGGCGGTGGTGGATAACCTCTGCCTATGTGGGGAATCCAAAAGAGGGAGGTTTCCAGTCTTAATTATCTATGAAAATAAAACTGAGGTAAAAAGTAGAAAGTAGAAAAGTTATAATATAAAGTTTTAGTTCTGAAAACTACATGTAATGCCTTTTACATTCTAACCTTTTAAAAAATATTGATCATTTTCATATTCACATAGGGGTTTTAATATACTGATCAGTAACTTGTGAAATCTTTAATTTTTTATGAGATTTCTGAGATGAGAAAAGTGCCAGTCTTTATGTATAAATGGGCATTTTAGATATGCCCAACTATTTGGAGAAATTTTTTTATCTTTTCTTTCTTTAAAAAAGTTCTTTTTGAGTTATTTAAAACAAAATCATATATTTCCCACTAGCCTTAAAAAAATTCCTTTTGTAAATAATGCTTAATGGAGGACTTACTCATTTTCACGACTTTTTATTTTCTTCCTTCAAAACAATAATATTATATAGAACATGAATAGTTAATGTTTGCATTTGTAGTTTGACAACAGTAACATTTTTGTTTTTATTAGAGTGGCATATCAAAATGACCACATTGACTCGACATATCATTAATAAATTCCATAACTACATATTTCCTGCCTTCTAATTTGTTTCCTGAATTATATGTAG
This sequence comes from Catagonus wagneri, assembly GCA_004024745.2. Taxonomy (NCBI): domain Eukaryota; kingdom Metazoa; phylum Chordata; class Mammalia; order Artiodactyla; family Tayassuidae; genus Catagonus; species Catagonus wagneri. The sequence goes on along the minus strand of PVHT021183693.1, from coordinate 3,870,694 downwards.
TTCAAAAGGATGTGAATGAGTTAATATTCCATGTCTTATGATTGTGCTATACAGAATAATGTAACTGCTTACAATATCTGTATAAGACAAAGATTTTCTCATTGTAATTAATACTGTACTTATTTCATTAGCATTTGTTTCAATTTTAGTAAAATAGAATATTGAAATACTTAGTAAAATAGAAATATTTGGAATCCTAAATATTTGAGAGGAGTTGGGTAAAATGGTACTGAACTAATTTCCTCACATATTCTGTACCATAAGATCTCCTGTAGGATATTAAGAAGTCAGAAAAATTCAGTTGGCACTTCTGTACATTTTTTGACTATCGTATTTAATGTATAATTTTTTTTTCTTTTGAGTTCATCTCATCTTTTCAAGGAAAAATTAATGATTATATAAGCATAATAAGAATTTTAGGTGCTTCATTTCAACAATAATATAAATTATAGCCAAAGTTAGTTTGCTGTAGCTTCAGTGTGTTTAGTTGAGATAATTACATTCTGTGAGAAGAAATAATTAAAAAAAAAGGAAAATTAAAAACTACAAATGTTCATACCACTACAAGTATTAAAACTGAAGTAGAATGTTTAGTAATTTCTTTAAGACTGGCAGAATTTTCCCTAAAATATTCACACTCTAGAAATACTAAAAAAATTTTTTTGAGGGCTTGCGACATATCTTAGGGTGTTTATCTCTCTCTCTTACCATCTTCCGTCACTTTTTCTTAAGCCTAAAACACATGCATGGACTCAGATTTTACAGATAAAATGAATGCCAGCAGATGTTAAAGAGAGGCAGTGATAAGTCCCAGAGGGGCTCTGAGAGTTCTAAAAGGGATAGGCAGGAAAGCAATATTGCACATTATTTTTTCTCTAACAGTTTTATTGATATATAATTGACATATAGCACTATATAAGTTTAAGGTGTACGGATAATAATTTGACTTACATACATCATGAAATGATTACCAGAATAAGTTTAGTAAACTCATCTCATATAGATACAAAATTAAAGAAAAAGAACAAAATTTCTTCCTTGTAATGAGAACTCTTAGGATATATTCTCTTAACTTTCGTATATTACACAGCATTGTAATTATATTTATCATATGCCTTATATTCCTAGTACTTACTGATTTTATAGCTGGACGGTATTACCTTTTGGTCACCTAGATCCAATTTCCTCTCCTCTGTTTGTTTTTGAAGTGTAATTGTCTGAAACAGTATGTTAGTTCCTGGTGCAAAACATTGAGATTCAATATCTCTGTAATTACAAAATCTAATTATCATTTGTCACCATAAAATATATTACATTATTATTGACTATATTCTCCATACTGTTTATTTTATACCTATGGCTCATTTATTTTGTAACTAGAAGTTTGTACCTCTTAACCCCCCTCACTAATTCTTTCATCAAACCACTCTCATCCCCTCTGGCAACCGCCTGTTTTTTTCTCTGTATCTATGACTTTGTTTCTGATTTGTTAGGTTTGTTCATTTATTTTTTAGATTTCACATCTAAGTGAAATCATATGACATTTATCTTTTACTCTCTGACTTTTTTCACTTTGAATAAAACCCTATTAGTTTATCCATGTAACTGAAAAATAGCAAGATTTCATTTGTTTTGATAGCTGAGTAATATTCCATTTTATATATGTATCACAGTTTCTTTATACATTCATCTACCAGTGGACACTTAGGTTGCTGTTGTAAATAATGCTGCAGTGAATATAGGGGGTACATATATCTTTTTGAATTAGTGTTTTTGCTTTCTTGGAAAAAATACCCAGAAGTGGAATCGATGGATCACATGATAGTTTTATTTTTAGTTTTTTTGAGGGACCTCCGTACTTTTTCCACAGTGGCTCTGCCAGTTTACATTTCCGTCAGCATTGCTTGAGGGCTCCCCTTTTTCCACATCCTTGACAAGACATTTGTTTTTTTGATAATAGCCATTTTAGTAGATATGCAGTGATATCTCTATGTGGTTTTGATTTGCATTTCCCTTATGTTTAATTTTGGGCATCTTTTCATGTGTCTGTTGGCCATTTGTATATCCTCTTTGGCAAAATATCTATTCAGGTCTTCTGCCCATATTTCATTTTTGATTTGTTTTGTTTTGGTTTTTGATGCTTGCTTGTATGAGTTCTTTGTGTATTTGACATTAACCCCTTATTGGATATATTGTTTGCTAATGTCTTCTCCCATTTAGTAGGTGGCTTTTTTTGTTTGGTTCATAGTAGTTTCCTCGGAGTTCCTGTCATGGCTCAGTGGTTGACGAATCCGACTAGGAACCATGAGGTTGTGGGTTTGATCCCTGTCCTTGTTCAGTGGGTTAAGGATCCGGCGTTGCCATGAGCTGTGGTGTAGGTTGCAGACGCGGCTCGGATCCCGTGCTGCTGTGGCTGTAGTGAAGACTGGCAGCTACAGCTCCTGTTAGACCCCTAGCCTGGGAACCTCCGTATGCTGCGGGTGTGCCACTAGATAAGGCAAAAAGACAAAAAAAAAAATAGTAGTTTCCTTTACTGTATAAAAGCTTTATAATTTGATTTAATCCAATTTGTTTCCCTTGCCTGAGGCGACATATCCAAAAAATACCGCTAAGATCATTGTCAAAGTAATACCTGTGTTTTCTTCTGGAAGTCTAATTGTTTCAGGTCTTACATTTAAGTCTTTAATCTATTATAAGTTGACTGTTGTATATGGTATGAGAAAATAGTCCAGTTTGATTCTTTCATGTGTAGCTGTTAAGTTTTCCCAACACCATTTATTAAAGAGGCCATCTTTTCTCATTGTATATCATTGCTTTCTTTATAGATGATTAACCACATAATTATAGGTTTATTTCTGGGCTCACTGTTCTGTTCAGTTCATCTATGTGTTTGTTTTTGTGCCAGTACTATGCTGTTTTGACTACTGTACTTTTGTAGTGTAGTTTGAAATCAGGGAGCCAGTTTTGTTCTTCTTTCTAAAGATTGCATTGGCTATTTGGCCGCTTTTGTGGTTCTGTATAAATTTTATGATTATTTGCCCTAGTTCTGTGAAAAATGTCCTGAGTAGTTTCACAGGAATTGTGATGAATCTGGAGATTGCTTTGGGTAGTATGGACATTTTCACAATATTAATTCTTCCAATCTGTGAACACAGATTATCTTGTCATTTACTTGTGTCTTCTTCAGTTTCTTTCAACAATGTCTTAGAGTTTCCGTAGTACAAATTTTTCACTTCCTTGGTTAAATTTATTCCTAATTAATTTATTCTTCCTGATAAAATAGTAAATGGATTTTTTAAAATTTCTCTTTCTGATAGATCATTCTTGGTGTATAGAAACAGATTTTTGTATATTATTTGTATTCTTCAACCTTACTGAATTCATTTTAGTGGATCTAATATATTTTTTCTGTAGTATTTAGGGTGTTCTTTATATAGGATCATGTCATCCGCAAACAGTGGCAGTTTCACTTCTTCCTTTCTAATTTGGATAACTTTTATTTCTACCTTTATTTCTCTTTCTTGACTAATTTGGCAAGGACTTCCAAATTATGTTGAATAAAAGTGGGGATAAATTCCCACTGTGGCTCAGTGGGTCCCAATGTGGCTCAGTGGTTTAAGAACCCAACTAGTATCCATGTGGATGTGGAATAGATCCCTGGCCTCGCTCAGTGGGTTAAAGGATCTGGAATTGCACAAGCTGTGGTGTAGTTTGCAGGTGTGGCTCAGATCTAGCATTTCTGTGGCTGTGGCTCTGATTTGACTCCTAGCCTGAGGACTTCCATATGCTGAGGGTGCACCCATTTTTTATTTTTTTGTTTTTTAATTAAAAAATAAAAGTGGGGATAGTAGGCATCCTTGTTTGATCTTAGAGGAAATGCTTTCAGCTTTTTATTATTGAGTTAGACATTAGCTGTGAGTTTGTCATATATGGTCTTTATTATGTTGAGGTATGTTTCATCTATAACCCACTTTGTTGGAAGGTTTTATTATAAATGGTTATTGAATTTTGTCAAAAGTTTTTTCTGCATCCATTGAGATGATTATATGTGATTTTTATCCTTAATTTTGTTGATACAGTGTATCACATTGTGATTTGCATATTGTGAACCATTCTTGCATCCCTAGAGTAATCCCACTTGATTATGAGGTATGATACTTTTAATGTATTGTTTTGAATTTTGTTTGCTGATATTTTGTTGAAGATTGTTGTATTTATGTTCATCAGAATAATTACCTGTAATTTTCTTTTTTGTAGTGTCTTGTCTGGTTTTAGTATCAGAGTAATGCTAGCCATATAAAATGAGTTTGGAAATACTCCTTCCTCTTCAATTTTTTGAAATAGTTTGAGAAGCACATTTGGTAGACTTCACTGCATGAAGCTCTCTGATCCTGAACTTTTATTTGTTAGGAGTTTTTAGATGTTTGATTCAATTGCCTTGGTAGTAATCAATCTGTGTCAATTTTTTTTATACTTTTCTGATCATTCTTAGAGGAATATGTAGGCATACCTCATTTTGTCATGCTTTGTTTTATTGCACTTCACAGATACTATGGTTTTTACAGATTGAAGATTTGTAGCAATTGTGAGTCAAACAATCTATTGGTGCCATTTTCCCAATATCATTTGCTCATTTTGTGTGTCTGTGTCAATTTTGGCAATCATAATATTTTAGACTTTTTCATTATTACTATATTTGTTATGGTGATCTGTGATCCATTATCAACCATGGTGATAAATGATCTTTGATATTACTGTTGTAATTTTTGCGGGAGCTGTAAACTTTAGGCATACAAAATGGTGAACATAATCAATTGTTGAAATGACAACAAAGGATTTAGAATATTACATAAATGTAGTTGACAAAGCAGCAGCAGGATTTGAGACCTTTACTTCAATTTTGAAAGAAGTTCTGCTGTAGGTAAAATGCCATTAAACAGCATTGTATGCTAGAGAAATCATTTGTGAAAGGAAGAACCAATTGGTGTGACGAACTTCACTGTTGTCTTAAGATATTGCCATAGACACTCAACCTTCAGCAAACACCACCCTGATCAGTTAGCAGCCATCAACACTAAGACAAGACCCTCAACCAGCAAAAAAAGTCATGAATCACTGAAGGCTCAGATGACAATTAGTATTTTTTCACAATACATTGTTTTTGAAGTAAAGTATGTACTTTTTTTTTTTTTAGGCACAATGCTATTGCACTTAATAGACTACATTATTGTGTAAACAAAACATATATGCACTGGGAAGCTGAAAAAACTTGTGTGACTCTCTTTATAACAATATATGTTATGGTGTAGTAATCTGGAACCAAGCCTGTAGCAGTATCTCTGAGTATGCCTCTATGTTTCTAGGAATTTATCCATTTCTTCTGGGTTATCCAATTTGTTGGCATATAATTCTAATAATTTCTTATGGTGCTTTGTATTTCTGTGGTGTCCTTTTAAACTTCCTTTTTATTTCTGGTTTCATTGATTTGGGCTTCCTTTTTTTCTTAGGTCAGTCTGGCTAAAGGTTTATTAATTTTGTTAATCATTTCAAAGAACCAGCTTTTAGTTTTATTGAATTTTTTCTATTTTTTAAAGAACTATTCATTTATTTCCACTTTTATTTTTATTATTTCATTCCTTGGGCTAACTTTGAGTTTTGTTTGTTCTTGTTCTAGTTCCTTTAGGTGTAAGGTTTTATTGTCTATTGTTCTCTGGTTTCCTGAGGTAGGCCTATATCACTATATATATGCCCCTTTTAGAACTATTTTTTTCTGCATCCCACAGATTTTGGATCATTGTGTTTCCATTTTCGTTTGTCAGATATTTCTTGATTTCTTCTTTGATTTTGTTGTCACTCGGTTGTTTAGTAGCATATTGCTTAGCTTTCTTTCCCATTTGTATTTTTGGCAGTCTTGTTTTTGTAGTTTATTTCTAGTTTCATGCTCTTATAGTTGGAAATTGTACTTGACATGATTTCAGTCTTAAATTTATTGAGTCTTGTTTTGTGACCTAACACATTATCTATCCTGGAAAATGTTCTATAAGTGCTTGAAAGGAATGGGTATTTTGCTGGTTTTGCATGGAATATTTTATGTAATCATAGAATCTATTGAGTCATTTATCTAACGTGTTCTTTAAGGCTAATGTTTCCCTATTGATTTTCGTGACTGCATGGTCTGTCCACTGATATAAATGTGGTGTTAAAAGTCCTCTGCTATTGGAGTTCCCATTGTTTCTCAGTGGTTGATGAACCCGACTAGTACTCATGAGGAAGTGGGTTCGATCCCTGGCTTTGCTCAGTGGGTTGCGAACCAGGTGTTGCCATTAGCTGAGTAGGCTGCAGACATAGCTTGGATCCCATGTTTCTGTGGCTGTGGTGTAAGCTGGCAGCTGTAGCTCCATTTTGACCCCTAGCCAAGGAACCTTCATATGCCACAGGTGTGGCACTAAAAAGACAAAAAAAAAAAAAAAAGAAAAAGTCTTCTGCTATTATTGTGTTACTGTCAAAATTTCTTCCTTATGTTTGTTAATAATTGCTTTATGTATTTGCGTACTCCTATATGGGAAGGGATACACACATACATGCACTGCAATTGTTATTCTTTTTGTTGGATCTATTGCTTTATCATTTTGTAATATCTCTTTTTTACAGTCTTTACTTTAAAGTCTGTTTTGTTTGATATAAGAATTGCTACACCTAGTCTCTTTTCCTTTCTGTTTGTGTGGTGTGGAATATCTTTTTCCATCCACTTACTTTTAGTCTGTGTGACATTAGATATGAAGTGAGCCTCTTACAGACAGTGTATATATGGATCTTTCCTTTTTTTTTTAAATCCATTCAGCCACCCTCTTTTCTGCATTGAAACATTTAGTGCATTTACATTTAAAGTAATTACTGATAGATATGTACTTATTGGACTTTTTTTAGTTGTTTTCTGATTATTTTTATTATCCTTCTGTGTTCTTTTCTTCTTTTGTGATTTGGTTATTTCCTTTTTAAGTTTGTGTTACTTCCTATATACTTTTTGTGTGGCTATTATCAGTTTTTGGTTTATGGTACCATGAAGTTCTTATGTAACAACTTATCTATATAGCAGTTAATTATTGCTTAAGTTTGAGTGTATTCTTAAAGTGTTACATTTTTACTCCCTTCTGCCATATTTTGTTTAATATCATATTTTACATTTTTAATTTTGTGTATCCTTAAGTAAGTATTGTAGATGTATTTGATTTGGCTAGTTGTATATTTTAACTTCATACTAGCTATATAGTTGGCTGATCCATTACCTTTACAGTGTTTGCTTTACTGATGGCATTTTTCTCTTTGATAATGTTTTTTTCTAGTTATGTTCTTCTCCTTTCTGTTTAAAGAAGTCCCTTTAACATTTCTCATAAAGTTGGTTTAATTGTGATGAACTCTTTACCTTTAGCTTATCTGGTAAACTGCTTATTTAGTGCATTATCTTTTTTTCATTTTTTAAAATTTTATTGAAATACAGTTGATTTGCAACGTTGTGATAATTTCTCCTGTGCAACACAGTGATTCAGTTATATATATACACATATCCATACTTTTTCAGATTCTTTCCACATGTAGGTTATTACAGAATATTGAGTAGAGTTCCTGTTGTTCTGCATCTTGTCCCTGTTGACCATCTATTCCATATACAATAAAATCCGTATACCAATTAAAAACTCCCTGTCCATCCCTTCCCCCCATCTTTTCCCTTTGGTAATCATAAGTTTGTTTTTGAAGCTTGTTTCAGTTTTGTAAATAAGTTCATTTGTATCAATTTTTTTAGATTAGATATATAACTTATATTATATGATGGTTGTCTTTCCCTATCCGATTTACTTAACTTAGTATGATAATCTCTAAGTCCATCCATGTTGCTGCAGTTGGCATTATTTCATTCTTTTTATGGATGAATATTATTCCATTGTATATATGTACCGCATCTTTATCCATTCCTGTATTGATGGCCATTTAGGTTGCTTCAGTCTCTTGGCAGTTGTAAATAGTGCTGCAGTAAACATTGGGGTGCATGTATCTTTTTGAATCATGCCTTTCTTTGGATATATGCTCAGGAGTGGGATTGCTGGATCACATAGTAGTCCTATATTTACTTTTTTAAGGAACCTCCATACTCTTCTCCATAGTGGTTGCACCAACTTATATTCCCACCAACAGTGTAGGAGAGTTCCTTTTTTTCCACATCCTCTCCAGCATTTCTTATTTGTAGACTTTTTGGTGATGGCTATACTGACTGGTGTGAGGTGATACCTCATTGTGGTTTTGATTTGCATTTCTTTAGTTATTAATGTTGAACATTTTTTCATGGGTTTGTGGCCATCTGTCTGTCTTCTGTCCTTGTTAGTCGCTTTGTTTGCAAATATTTTCTCTCATTACATGGGTTACCTTTTACTTGTAGTTTCTTTTGCTGTGCAAAACTTTTAAGTTTAATAAGGTCCCATTTGTTTATTCTTATTTTTATTTTTATTACTCTAGGAGGTGGATCCAAAAAGCTATTGCCATGATTTATCTCCCTTTTAATTTTAAATGTTAAGTTTGCCAGATAGAAGTTCTTGGTTGTGTTTTTCCTTTCAATACTTTGAATGTTTTGCCACCCCCTTCTGTCCTACAAGTTTCCATCTGAAAAAAATCAGCTAATAACCTCGTGGTGTTTACCTTGTATGAGATAAGTTGATTTTCTCTTAATACTCTCTTTATTGTTAATTTCTGACATTCTAATGATAGTGTATTTGTTTAGGTTCTTTGGATTCATCTTACTTGAAGTTCTCTGGGATTTCTGGAATCGAATGTGCTTCCTTCACCATTTTAGGGGAATTTTCATCCATTATTTCTTCAAATAGGTTTTCTGTCCCTTTCTTTTCCTTCTGGAACCTCTATACTGCAAATGTTGGAACACTTCTTATTGCCTCATAGATCCCTTAAACTATCCTTATTTATTTATTTATTTAGGCTTTTTTTTTTCTTTTCTTTTTTCACACCACACCTGAGGCATATGGAGGTTCCCAGGCTAGGGGTCTAATCAGAGCTGTTGCTGCCAGCCTATGCCAGAGCCACAGCAATGCCAGATCTGAGCCGCATCTGCGACCTTTACCACAGCTCATGGCAATGCCGGATCATTAACCCACTGAGCGATGTCAGGGATCAAACCTGCACCCTCATTGTTCCTAGTCAGATTTATTTCCACTGTGCCAAAATGGGAACTCCCAAACTATCCTTATTTTTAAAACTTCTTTTTTTCTTTTAGCAGTGTTGATTGTGTGATTTGCATTAGCCTGTCCTCCAGATTGCTGATCCTTTCTTCTGTATCATCTAATCTGCTGGTGGTTCCCTCTAGTTATCTGCATTTTGCTTTGTACTTTTTCTGCAATTTTGTCCTGTTCTTTTATTTGGAAGATATTCCTTTGTCTCATTTTACCTAATTCTCTGTGGTTGTTTATATATTCAGATATATCCCCTGGTCTTTAAAGAGTGATTTGTATAGACGGTATCCCATGGGGCCCAGTGATGTGGTCCTTCTGGTCACTAGAACCAGGTACTCCAGGATTGTCCTCTGTGTGAACTGTATGCATCTTCCTGTTGTGGCTGGGTTACAGTTGCTGTGGGTGTGCTAGTTTTTAGGGCTGGTCCCCAATGCAGCTGGATGTTAAGGCCTGGCCATAATTGTTATGGGCTGAGTAGTGTACTGGACTGGCTCATGGGGTGAGAGCCTCTTTGGGGATATGCTGGTGCTGATTGGGACTGGCAGGGTAAGGGCTTCATCAGTGCGGCTCTGATACTGGACAGGTGTGCCTACTGGGCCTGGAGAGGTAGGGGGCCATTTTGGAGGAATGCTGGCTATGTTGCATCTGCAGGCAAATCTGTGGTAGGCCAAGTGGTACCATGGCCAAGTTTGATGGCACCTACCAGCACCAGCTCAGCTAAATAGAAGGTGAGACAAACAAAACAAGAAACTGGAACCTGGCATATCGTTAACACTCAGAGAAAGTTCCAACAGATCCTTATGTCTCAAGCACATGCCCTAATATTAATAAATGAATTCCTTCTTATATGATCCAGGCACTTTTCTAATGGTTGCCTTTGTATTGGGACTTGGAAAGAGTGAGCCTGTGCATGTGCCCATTAAGAGTGCAGTTTCAGTTTCCTACAGCCCTCTAGCTCTCTCACATGTAAGCTCCACTGGCTTTAAATGTTATGGGGCTCATCTTCCTGGTGCAGGTCTCTCAGGATGGGGAGCCCTGTGTCAGCTCAGACCCTTCACTTCTTGGGGAAGACCTTTGGGGCTGTGATGCTCCTCCTGCTTGTGAGTTGTTCTTCCAGGGCCTTTGGTTCTGATTAGACTGCATCTCTGCCTCTCCTGCCTATCCTATTGTGTTTTTTTTCTTTTTATCTTCAGTTGTAGAAAATATTTTCTGCTAGTCTTCAAGCCATGGTATCCTAGAAGTAGTCATAATTTGGTATATCTGTGGGAGAAAGTGAGACCAGGATCTTCCTACTTCACCATCCGGTTCTACCCACCACTCATCTTAGTTTATTATTGACAGGATTTGTGGGGTGGCTCTAATTAGGATTTGTTTTAATCTGTTTAACCTGTAGGCTCTCTTTTCCTCAAGCTGGTGCTCTTGAATCACTACCCAGAAGCCTGGGTTATAGTAGGTAGCATAGTTTCTCAGAAGAGTTTAGTGCCCTTTGGTGATAAAAAATATACAGTGTTTTGTGTGGTGCTGGCTGGTAAGAGGTCATAATGGCAATGCCCCGTTCACTGTATGTGTCTGCACTGAGCCTTTGAGCATATTTATCTTATTACTAAATTGCTGTTCCCCTGACCACTCTTATTTGTATTGGTTTTGCTAATGTCTCATTAGCTCAGTTAAAACTATTTCATTGTTTGACATATTTCTTTAATTATGTCTTTATTATTTCTTATATAATGAAATAATATGACCTTTATGACTTATACTGTATTTTTTGGGCATGTCTAGGTATAGTTTGCCCTGATTTAAGATTCACAGTCTGGAGAGAACTTTGTTCATTGTGTACCTCTAGGTGACAAAAATAAGTAGAATTATTAAGGGATATACCTAATGCAGAGATGTTTGTATAGTGAAAGCACATTGATGGGAGAGGCTTGCTTTTTTAAATACAGTTTTCCTTCTTTAATTAGATACTCCTAAATTATTTTGGTAACTACGTTCCTAATGCATGGACACAAGATAACGGCTGCACTCTATGTGACGTGGATACAGTTGATTTGTCTGCAGTAGATGTAAGTAGAATTGACTCTCTACGCAGTGTAGTAATAAAACGGACACTGTCATGAAGTGTAACAATTTGTAAAAGAAAAAAGGTGCATTATTTTATAGTATTGACAATATGGTAGATGGTGGATGTATATAGCTAAAACACATGACTCGGAAAATTCCTGGATTTGTGTATTTCCAGTTAAGCCAGCTAATAATTGACCCCAGTAAAAGGGACTTGGTTGTTAATATTTACTAGCTTGCTGTGATTGGGTGGTCTTGTTTTATTTCAGTCTGTCAACTTGATCAAAGCATTGAGGAAAATAATGGTTAAAATGCTTTAGTATTTGAATTGACTGATTTTGTCTTTGCTTGATTTTCGAGTTTGATGATTTAAAAAATAGTAATATATTATTATTTAACTAAGGACTTTTTTAATATGATAATTCATATTAATTTCACAAATTCTTTAAGTCAGTAGTACTGTTGACTGAGGTCTACAGATCAGAAAAGTGAGATGCATACACATTAAGTAACTTGTTTAAGGATATGCAGATTTCTTTTTATTTTAGTGTTGGAAGTGGGATTTAAATTTAGGCAGTCTGGTTCCAGACCCTAAAATCTTGACCACTGTGCAATTTTGCCTGGATGTTATATACATATTATGTGCAAGGCATAGTGCGATATATATTTCATAGAGGATTATAGCTATAGGTTGCCACTTATTCTTTGAGGGCAAATGAGCAATTGAAAGTTATTATTTATCTATAAAACACTTTTATGCATCCTTCTCTTATCAACCAAAGCAGATTTAGGATATATTGTAGTAACATTTTTCTTCTAAAAAAATGCTCTTGTATGAATAGTTGGATTTTAGGGGTGATTTTGTCATTAAGGCTGATTCTTTCCTTCATTCAGCATAATGTTATTGAGTATTTACAGCATGCCGGATAAGTAGAGACAAAAACAAAATTCACTATAATATAGTTCTTATAACTCCTAGACCCATAGAAATATAAAATCCTCTCACTGTAAAGCACTAAAACTCCTGAATAGTTTCTATTCTTATCACTGTCTGAAAAGGAGGATAAAGAGTAACTTGTATACATCTAGGAGCTCCTGAATAGAGCCTGAAAATAAGCCCTATTTTACTTGGAAATAAGATGTTTTGGCCAGTTTCTCAAATAACAAACTGTTTCCGATCTGGAAAGAAAGCCAGAGAATTTCTGAATGAAGTTGCATCATGAAGATGTTTAAAAATTCATGCAAATCTTTATTGCAAAATGGTGTCGTCTTCTGGAGAGAGAGTTAAAATTTTTTATCTGTTTGGGCTACTTTTACATAAACTTTCTGGCACAAAGATAGAAGATGTTTATATTATAATTTTTATCTCAATTTTTTGCATGCAGAAGTAACTCACTAGATTCTTAAACTAAGCTTTTTTGTTTTATAGACTGTTAGAAAGGAAAACCATTTTATTATGCAAAATAAATTTCTACTGTTTTATATGTGTAGTAATTATTCAATAAGGACATAAAATTAAAATCATGTGGGTAATTAAGATCTAGGACTACCATATTCTTAGATGTGGGCCATAGGTAAGTTTCTTTATATGTAAAATGATAATGGCTGTGTCAGAGGATTGGTAGGAGAGTTAAATTAAATTATATATATGTGTGTGTGTGTATGTATATAGAACATTTTATATAAATATATTTCCATATATAATATAATAATGAAACAAAATAAAATACTATCAGTAAAATGAGATTAAAGGTTCAAGGATAGAAACAAAGTCTCAAGTCCTTTATATTTACTTTATATGAGCAACAAATTAACCACTAAACTTCCAAGCCATGGAAACAAACAGGGAAAAACAAGCATTCTGGCTTCTTAGATGAAGCTGTGAGAATAGATTCAGATCTGAAGGAAGTTTCTTTTAGGATTACCATAAAGGAAGCATTAATTAGTAGAATAGGCAGTAACCTTAATTATATCTCCATAATGAATATGATAATGTGTTTCCTCTTTAACCTAAATCATAATGTCAATGTGTGTTCAGTAAAATTACTTTGATGGGATCCACGGAAATGCAGTTCAAGTGTTAGAGAACTGCCATGGAGCGGTCAAACTTAGAAGATGATGTTGTACTGATATTCAAGTATATTTTATATTGTATTGATTAAGGCTTGAATAGAATTTGGAGTATAATCATGCTAATAATCATTTGTTTTTATGTTTGCCATAAAACAAAGGTCTACCCAAATGTAACAATAGGTGTTTTTATTGAGCAACCAACCCCTTTCCTACCTCGATTTCTGGACACATTGTTGACACTGGATTACCCAAAAGAAGCACTTAAACTCTTTATTCATAACAAAGTAAGTATTTGATAAATGAATAATTTATGTGAAAACTATTTTAATCCTATTTGGAATTATTTGTTATTTATTAATGTCTTAAATAAAAAAAATTGGATTAAATTCAGTGGGGATTTTTGAAGTAATTACTGTTCTGTTTAGGACCTAGGGATTTTAGAATCTAGAAACTAGTATCATACTATTGGGATGAGCCATGTGAAACTGTCATTTTTTTGTAGATCAAAAATGATTGAATGTCAGCCACTTTTATAAACTTAATGTATAATGAAGAGATGTCAAAGGGCCTGTAGGTCTTTGCCTTTGGGTTAGTTCTGGTATTTTCTTTTATAGAACCAGTCATGAATCAGTCATAAGTTGTTTGTAGCTGATGATAACACTTAATGGCAGAACTTGAAATATCTTCCAGATAGAGTATGTTTTAATCACACAATAACATGTTTTTCCCCAAAGGATTTTGATACTGTCATTTCCTTCAAAAATATGCAGAACCTCCCACATATAATCTACAGACATTTTTCCTCAATATTTTTCCATTTACTTGTCTCTTTCATGATAAAACGGTTGGCATTTAGCATCATTTAGAAAAACTCAGTGGCTGTGAAATACGCTCTTCTTTCTTTTTTTCTAATACTTTTTTTTTTTTGGCTTTTTTTAGGGCTGCATCCGAGACATATGGAAGTTCCCAGGCTAGAGGTCGAACTGCTACTGCTGCTGGACTATGCCACAGCCACAATGTGGGGCCCCAGCCACATCTGCGAACTACACCACAGCTCAGGGCAACACAGGATCCCCAGCCCACTGAGTGACACCAGGGACTGAACCCACATCCTCATTGGATACTAGTCAGATTCATTTCCGCTGCACCACAATAGGAACTCCCTGTCCTCATACTTTTTAATGTTGTTCTTCCTTCCTGATGTACTTATCAGCTAATCATTTTCCTTTTCTAGAGATTATTTTCTATTTTCAGAAAACCACCTAAAATACTTTTGAAAGGGTGAAGGCATTGAATATCTGCTTGGTAAAATGCATTATAACATATGTACTTACATTGTTTTTATGTATTGTTTATTTTATTTATATTTTTCCTCCTTTCATAGGACTTAAAACCCTTTGATTGTAGGAGTTATTAATCTTCTCTTATTTAGAATTAACTCAGTGAAGCTTTTATAAGTAGTTTTAACAAGCTGTGAAAGTTTGAAAAAATGCTTGGTGAGACTTGGTACATAAAACCTTTGAAATACTCTAATGATAGAGATAATCTTATCTAAACTTTAGCACAGTTGAATCACACTTATTTGATGACTTCTCAAGTTGATTTTTTCATATCCTTATTTCCTTATTAATAAAATTTTGTTGTTTCCCTTCTTTTTGTAAAAAACAACTTCTTATGTACCATTAATTTTTATCTCTACTTAAAAACTGTATTATAATATTTATTTTATAAAATATTATAGTTATAAAAATCTATTAGATTTAATATTTTGTTGATTTTTTACAACACACATCAGAGATTCTCAGGTCACAAGCCGTGTTTCCTCCAAAGTTGGAAGCATTTTATAGCACTCAGGATTTAAATATTAATGCAAGGACTTGTAAAAGACTTTGAACTATCTTTTTTTTTTAATTGACATGTATTTTATTTCTTCATGTGGTATTTAGATAACATTTAAATATAATAAGCTTAGTATGTTTATCATTTTGTCTGCGAGTGAATATGTGAATTGTGGAATTTATGATTTTGAATGTGAAGCTATCCCTACATATGAATATTTCTTATGGTCTTTTTCTCACTACTTTTCTTCTTTTTTTTTTTTTACTAATTTTCAAATTTTTAAATATGTTACAGGAAGTTTATCATGAAAAGAACATCAAAGTATTTTTTGATAAAGCTAAACATGAAATCACTACTATAAAAATAGTAGGACCAGAAGAAAACCTAAGTCAAGCTGAAGCCAGAAACATGGGAATGTATGTTTTAGTAAATTTAAATTCAACGGTATTTCCTAAAGAAAATTTAAAAAGAAAGTTAGCTTTTCTCTAAAAATACTAAACTTGGATGTCTCAGCTGTGTGTGTGCATGTATACGTGCATGTGTATGTTTTTGCCCACATGTGAACATGCCTCTGCTGTTAGACTGTGTATGTATTTATGTCTAAATGTCCATGAAAGTTTTCATTTTTATTTTAATGGCAAAGGGTCAATATATGCAATCAAACTATTAATTGAACTTCAAATTAAGAGTTTAAAAATCCTCAAATGAATAACGTGACTGATGTGGTAGTGATTTCAGTGTACATTATTAGAAGGTTGTGTGTAGCAAAAATGTGTTTCAGATATTCTAGTTACCTACTAATTTAAATAGTACTATAATCCTCATAAGAAATATTTTAGGCCCGCTGTTTAGCCCCTTTAATACTTCAGGCAGATTGCTAATAAAATTTTGGTAATAGTAAAAGCAGTCATCTATTCAGTGAATGTTAATTGAACATGCCAGTCAGTGGGTTAGGAGCTGTGATAAAAAGATGATTAAGATATGGTGACTTCTCGGCAGGAGTTGTTCTTGTCTTAGGCTACTGAAGCTCTGGGCCCAAAGTGATGGATAGTGCCTGTTGTAGGGGGAAAAGGACAGGCAGGAAAACAAGCCTTGGAAAACCCAAACAGATATTATTACTAATGGTTCCATAGCTTAATCATCAGAGTATCTCAGGTCCACATTTAGAATTTATTTTCTCTATTTAAAAATTTTGTATGTGCTCTATCGTGTATGACTTTGCTTCAACACAGTGTTTTTCTTATTCATTCATGTCATTACAATTATCAGCGTTTCATTCCTTGTCATTGCTGACTCAGATTTTATTACATGAATATATTACAGTGGTTTATACATTCTCTTATTGATAGACATTGGGTTATGCCCAGTTTGGGGCCATGGTGAATTATACTGCTAATGAAGATTCTGTATTAGAAGTATGAATATATGTGTGGCGTGTGTGTATGTACATATGCTTTATTTGGGGAAAATACCAAGAAGTGGGTTAAGTAGGGCATAGGGTTAGGGTAGATTTATGTTTAACTTTATAAGAAGCTGCTAAATAATCCAAAATTGTTATGCCATTTTACACTTGTAACAGCGAGGTAACAGCTCCAGTTGCCTCACATGCTTGTCAGTATTTGATATTGTCAGTATTTTTCATTTTAGCCATCCTATTGTGTGAGAAAGGGTATCTTATAGTGGTATCATTCCTTGATAACTGTTTCCCTAGTCATGTGTTAGTTGGCCATTTGTATATCTTCATTTGTGGAGTATTCAAATCTTTTGTGCATTTTTGTTTACATCGGGTTGTCTTTTTAGTTGTATATTTATAGAAGTTCTTTATTCTGTGTATAAAAATCTATCCACCTATCTTGTATAAATCTATAATTATATCTATATCTGTAATGTTTTAGGAATTTTAGTTCCATTCCATAGCTTTCTTCTTTAATTTTTAAATATCATCTATTACAAGAAATTAATAGATAATATTAATAGATATTAAAATACCTAAAATAATATAATCTTAATAGATATTTAAAAAGAGAAGAAAATTTAATTTTAATAAAGTTTTACTTTTTTTTCCTTTATACTTCGTGCTTTGGGCACTATTATCATGAAAAGAACATCAAAGTATTTTTTGATAAAGCTAAACATGAAATCACTACTATAAAAATAGTAGGACCAGAAGAAAACCTAAGTCAAACTGAAGCCAGAAACATGGGAACGTGTGTTTTGGTAAATTTAAATTCAATGGTATTTCCTAAAAAAACTTTAAAAAGAAAGTTAACTTTTCTCTAAAAATAATAAAAATTTTTTATTTAAGAAATGTTTTTTATTCCGATGTCATGAAGACATTCTTTGGAATTTTTCTTTTGTAAGCTTTATTGTTCTAGCATTTATGTTTAAGGTGCTTCAATCTGCAATTCATCATAAATACATTTTTGTGTTTGGAGGATGTCAGGGTCAAATTTTATTATTTGCAAATGAAATTCCAGTTGTTTCAACGCTCCTTTTTAATATAAGGCTTTTCTTTTCCTCCTTAATTGACTTGACCTTGATCAAAAATTAGCTAGCTGAGTATTTATGAGTGATTTTGAACCCTTTATTCTGTTTTGTTCCTCTAAGATCAGTACCACACTTAATTCCTAGAGATTTATATTAATCTTGAAATCATGTAGTATAAATTCTTTAATTTTTTCCAATATAATTTTGGCTAATTTTTAAAAATTTTGTTTATTATTTTTATTGATGTATAATTGACATTAAACATTATATTAGTTTCAGATATACAACATACTGATTCAACACTTATGTACATTGAGAAATAATCACAATATTTAATTCTGTAAATAATCTGTAAATAATCACATATTTAATTCTGTAAATAATCGCATATTTAATTCTGTAAATATGCATCTGTCACCCTGCGTATTTACAGAATTAAAAAATTTTTTTTCTAATTTTTTTGCACAAGTTTAACAAGCTTTCCTATCTGGTGTCCTGTTTGACAGTTGCTTAGAAATAACTGTGTTACGGAGATAAACAATGACACTATCAGAGAGTGATAACTAGTATCAGCAGTGAGAGGGGAAATCAGAAAGAAAGAACTCCAGAGGCAGAAACCATAATACTTGGAAATATGTCATGTGTTATGAGAGGTTCATTCCTTCATGTTCCTGATAATAATGCTGCAGACTCTACCAAGAAAAACCTGTATCATAATCAGTGCTCCCCGATAAGAAGTGGGGAAGTAACTTAATCTTAGAAAGAACTCCATGCAAATCAACTGTAAAAAGCATTGATACCTAAAGGGGTAAACACTTGTACCTCCAGGATTCACTTAAAACTGAATTATTGGATATATAGAATATTGCATTGTGAGTATGTGTGTGTGTGTGTGTGTGTGTGTTTGTGTGCAGAAAACATTTTGTTTTGTTAAAAAAGAAAGTTGTTGATAAATACATTAGCATAAATTATGTCCCCCTTTCAGAGAGGATTAAATGGTGAACTGTTAATTGCCTTTCTGATCAGATATTTTATGCTTGAAAGTGTTTAGTGACTTGAGAATGTATTTCACTTGCCCTAGAATTCTTAGTGTTGATCTACTCATGAACATCTGTGTCGATAAATTGACCATTTTGAAAGTTAAAATAGTATTTATCCCTTTGGATATTGTCTTATAATTTTATTAGAAAGGTATGTTAAAGAAACTTTGCATGTGGGTTTTATGTTATATTTTTAACCAGCAAATATTTATTTTAATTCTTATTTGTTTTTCAATGTCAGGGATTTTTGCCGTCAAGATGAAAATTGTAATTATTACTTTAGTATGGATGCAGATGTTGTTTTGACAAATCCAAGGACTTTAAAAATTTTGATTGAACAAAACAGGTACTCTGTATGATTCAGTGTCAATTTATTTTTGGAATAATAATTATTTTCTGTGTTTACATGGACATGCTGTAATTACTTACCTGTGTTCAGCAAATTAAGGGAACACATGCGAGGTTATTTTCCACACCTAATAAACTTTCAATTCTAAATAATTTTCTTTTAAAGGCATCAAATAGAAAACAACCTGCTGAAATAAGTATTTAATATTGGTTACAATTACAAAGGTTGTGTATATCAATTATATCTAGCCTATTTTCTATTTAAAGCTGGATGAAGTGATATATCTATAAAATTTGGAATTGGTTTATTTTCTACACATATTTTCAAAGGAGAATTTCATGAAACTTCTGACCCCAAAAGTTATAGAGTTGGAATTTCTTAGAATTTGAAATAAATTTCTGGCTATTTTATTCCATAGCTAGATCTGTTATTTTATATAGAACTGAATTAATTATCTCTGGGTAGTCCCAGTTTTCATTTAAAGGAATTAAAATTTGAAAAAGGACCATCTGTACCAACTTATGATGATATTAATTTTAATTTATTAATACTCCTACTTCCAAAAGTATTATTAATGCTCCCACTGATAGCTCATCTTTAATGAGTACTTATTAAGTGTCAAGTATTGTTTTTTGTATGTTCATGTAGGTTAACACAGGTTTTTCTCTTAACAGATAGAATGGTTAGCAGTGACATGCTAGAATTAGTTTTTACTTTGCTGAGTAAAATATGTAAGAAGTCTATTGTGGTCTACTAAACTGTCCTACGTATAGTCGGTCAACTTAAAAATTCACTTATATTACTTAAAAATCTAGGACCTCTCAGTCTTTAATTTTATAATTCCATGCTCACAAATATTAAGGTACACAATAGGTAGAGTTTGATTTTCAATGTTTCTTTGCCCAAATGTTTTTGTCAGGCAGCTACGATTATAATCTACAGATTACAAGAGTTTTTTCTGTTAAATATTTGATCTTGTTAGTTACTGACATTGAATTATCATTCCTTAAATGAACGTAATGTGCAGATTCTAATTATGTTTTTATTTCCAATATTGTAGGTTTTTCTAAAAACAAAATGTAAATGTATGTGGTTAATATCTTATTTCAATAGAAACCAGAAAAAATAAACTATGATCATTATTTTGCATGAAGTGTATTTACAGACTATGTGACACTTTTCCATAGGTAAGAGAAAGGGCACACCTGGTATTTACAAGATTGCAGTGTTGTGAAATAGGGATATTCCTGAGCCAGGGATCAAACCCAAGCCACAGCAGTGACAATACCAAGTCCTTAATCACTAGACTACCAGGGAACTCCTGAAGCAGGTTTGTGTGTATGTGTGTGTGTGTGTGTGTGTGCGCGCGCGCGCGTGTGTGTGTGTGAAAAATAGTTGGGTCTGTAAACTTCCTCTTAGAGAAATTGTGTGAGATCTTCTTAAAAATTGTGCAACACTGCTACAACTTACTTCATTTAAAAATAATTCTAGTGGAACTTCAGATCTTATTACCTCATTTGGAAAATGTTGACGTATTATAAATTAGATTTCCTTAAGAAGAAAGCCAGCATGCTCTGAATATGTAACATGCACTGGTCTCAAAGTGGCTGCTTCACCGGTAGTAGTGAGACAGAACACTATGAGAGTTACCTTCTATTTTGTTTTTTAAAATAGTCAAAAGACCAGAAAAATGTTTAGTATTGCCAGGGCTAGCACAGCCCATTTTAAAGCTTAAAAAAAAAAAGAAACATACTTTAAAGTAATTCAGAACTTAACTTTAGGAAAATTGGCCTCTTTACAAATATCTCAGCCCATCTTCATACATTTTTTTTTATTCAGCAAGTATTTATTGGATACTTTAATGCAGCAGGGACTGTTAACGTCTGCCTAACAATGAAAATATTTGATTTCATTAAGCATAATTTTTGAAATATTAAAATAATTAAACAATTAAGGTAGGTCCACTTTTTTGGATATGATACTTTCAAAAGTTGTTTTTATACTTTCATTTGCATTTTCAATTAGTTTTCATTTTTCATTAGTCTTTTTTCCAAACATCTTTGAAAATCAGCAGTGTACTTATTTAAGAAAAAGTGTTAGGGAGTTCCCTCATGGCTCAGTGGGTTAAGGATCCAGCATTGTCACTGCTATGGCTTGGGTCACTCTGTGGTGCTGGTTGGCCTGGGAACTTACATATGCCACAAGTGTGGCCAAAAAAAAGAAAGAAAAGAAAAAGCGTGGGGAAGAAATTCTTCTATTTGACTTTTAGGTTTTTTTTGTGTGTATTAACTATTTTGTTTTCTTTCATATTAAGCCCCAAACACATAATTCTGTGGTAATTAAAAAATAATTATCTTGATTTGTTTTTCTCTCTCTCTTTAGAAAGATCATTGCTCCTCTTGTAACTCGTCATGGAAAGTTGTGGTCCAATTTCTGGGGGGCATTGAGTCCTGATGGATATTATGCTCGATCTGAAGATTATGTAGATATTGTTCAAGGGAACAGAGTGTAAGTTATTTGATTTGATCTTTTAATGTAAAATGCCTTTATCTAAAGATATGGCCTTGTTAATAATATTATATTGACTTTTTAAAAATTATTTGTCTCTTTTTTTTATGTTAAATAAAAATTTAAAGACTCAGAGACCACTTGGGATCCTGCAATACTAGTGTAAAACTTATATTTAAAAAATTGTTCTTAAAGTTCTAAATTGTCAAAGGCACAAATTCTCAATAGTGTGAAATTACTAGGAGATGATGTGTGATTACCATGGGGAGTCATCTTACGGTTGGTTGTTAGAAGAGGAATATTCTTTAAACTTTGGAAAGGGAATTTAGTTTAGCTAATTTATTTAGTGACCAAAATGAAGGTTGTTTCATAGCTTATAAAATTTATAAATGAACAAATAAAGCACCAACAACCAAACCTTCCAACAATTCCTACTGGAAGAATTTCCTTTATAAGGTAGCTAATATTATGCTCTTAAGAGAAATTTCTTCAGCAGTATGATTTCTAATTCTAGAGTTTGAAAAGAATATGCTTGCTACAAAGTATGTGCATGATTGATATTTACTTCAGAGATAACAGTTGACTCTTATCTATCTATCTATCTATCTATCTATCTATCTATCTATCTATCTATCTATCTATCTATCTATCTTTCATCCATCTGCCTGTATATCTCTTTAGGGCCATACCTGTGGCATGTGGAAATTCCTAGGCTAGGGGTCAAATTGGAGCTGTAGCTGCCAACCTATGCCACAGCCACAGCAACGCCAGATTCCAGCTGTATCTGCGACTGCTGTTATAACTTGCGACAGTGTTGGATCCTTAACCAGCTGAGTGAGGCCAGGGATTGAACTTGCATCTTCATGGATACTAGTCAGGGTCTTAACCTGCTAAGCCACAATTGGAACTCTCAGCAGTTGATATTTTTTAAACTAAAAAGTAATCACACTTGAAGTAGTTTTTCCCCTCCCCAGGTAATATTAGGGAAGAATGTGATTCTTTTTTTCGTACAGATCATGGACCAGAGGGACTGAGACATGAAGTGCTTTTCCTAGTTTCTCAGATATACCAGCTCAATTGAAAAGGAAAAGAATTCAAGACTAAAGATACATGCCCTTAAATTTAGATTAAAAAAATCACACACTTCTTATTGAATAGTTGAGTAGTAGTAAAGAAATGTTTTGCTTGTGAAAATTATAATAGGTGTGAAAACAGTAGTAAACTTGAATGATGTAAATATGATAAATGCTTTTTTTAGGTGCAGTTAAGAAACATGATAGCTGAGAAAACAGTTAGGATATTCTGTTGTTTCAAAGCACTTTAATTGTCTTTGGGATGATTTGTATAGACCATATGCCTGATACTGTCTGTGGGTATAGCAGAAATAGGCTTCACAGAAATATAAATAGATAACTCATATTCATTTGCTTTAGGCATAGGTGCTTTTCTGTCCAAATTTCTGTCATTGTTGGTCTAAAATGTAAGCAAAGTAATAAAGTTGAAATTTTGATTAAGTTAGTGGAAGAAGACGCACTGTGAACAAAAGCTATATGAAGGAATGGCATCTTATGACGTATATGTGTTTTACTTAAGAATTGAAACACTGTACACTCTACCAGTGATTAATTTCTGAATTTAGTTGACATATTGTATATTTTTAATGGCCATTTCCTTTGAGGCTCATCTAGTAAAACAAAACGATGTTACACATATTGCTTCTAATATCTAACTACATTTTCTTGGTCAAGATCTTTCCTTTCTCTGCTGTAGAAGCAATGGGCATATAATTCAAGTGAAATCTCTGTTACACTGTTTTTAGGAAATGAGTCCTTTTCAGAGTAAAGAGACAAGTGTGGGAAAGAATGAAGGACAAAATAAAAATGTCTCCCAACACTATGCACTTCTAGCTCTCTTTATATCTTTCTTTTTCTACAATTGAGATAGATTAATGAATTTCAAAATATTATATTTTAGGAGAATTTTAGGCTGTTTTCAGTGGTGTGATGGCAAATGTCTAACAACTGCTTCTCAGGCTTGGAGGATGCCCTGATTTGTAGCATTTGCCCATTTCTGTGGTCTGAATACTTACAACCGTGATTGATTTCAAGCTTCTAATGTGAAGTCACTAAACACAAACTTGGAAAGGGATGCTAAATTCTCTGGGGAGCCAGTGTGAGCTCGCTGTAGTACAGCATGGGCTATATGTGATATTTTTGTTATCGAACTGCTTTATCCTAAATGTATAGCACAGTAGTATACTCCAACTGTATCAACAAACTGTCATTTTGGATGACAGCCAAAATGTGAAGCATATCAACCTTAAAATGAAGTTTATGTAGGGAGATAGTGATTTTCCCATGATAATGTAGTGTTTACCAAGTAATGATGTATACATACACATATGTATGTATACATCAGATATCATTAAATATGTTTGCATTTGTGTGTATACAAAATTTAAAAATATACAAAGCATTTATTTTAAAAACACAAATTAAATATTTTATATTTGTGGCATTTTGGAATGTCTTATCTTTACTTTCAGAGGGATATGGAATGTCCCATACATGGCTAATGTGTACTTAATTAAAGGAAAGACACTCCGGTCAGAGATGAATGAAAGAAACTATTTTGTTCGTGATAAATTGGATCCTGATATGGCTCTTTGCCGAAATGCTAGAGAAATGGTAGGGTATACAATGATGGCTTGCTTGAATGTCTCTACAAGATGGCTTGCTTTACCAGTTGTGTCATGTGTTTTGGTGCCCTTTTAACTTTCTAATTTGTTAAGTACTAGCCAATTCTTTTGGTTCTGTTTTTAAAAATTGGGAGCAATTTTGGAGATAAAATTACCTGTAGAATAGTTACCTATAGAAACAACTTGAAAAAAATTAGATTCATTGCTTAGGCTAATTCATAAGCAATAATAAACATGGATTTGTTACAGATCAAGTTTGCAGTAGTGAAAACCAGACTTAATTTAACTAGATAAAGCCCAGGCAAAATCATTTACACATTAAAACAAGAAAAACACTTTTGTTCTGAAATCAGTATTCATATTTTCTCTATTGTTATTAACCATATACTCTCAAAAAGATTTTTTAACACTAAACTGAAACGACTGAAATACGTTGTCTACTTAACCTATGCAAAAAAATGATACTTTCCTATTCTACAAATACATTTTTTTATAAAACTTAAACGATTATAGAAAACAGTTTGATTTTCAAAGTGTGTAAATATGTCTTAAAGTGTTTTATGTGGCTTTCTGTTTTGCACATAATTGGATTATTCAAATTTATATAAGCAAATGTGATTTAGGGAAAAATCAGAAAAGTTGGCAAGTACTTTTTTCTAGTTTATTAAGGCATGTACTGTTTGAATATATTTGTTTTTCCTATAAACCTTTGTCCGTTGTTATACTGAATGTACTCAGTACCTGTGATTGTAATTTGTGCTCATGTTTGGCTAATTTGACTCAACAGCGCATCCTGGAATGGCCTCTCTTACACATTTTTTCCTATGTCTTCATTTTGTATCTAATGAAAATTCTACTAAGGAATGAGCTTGGATTTATGTGTGACCAAAAGGAAAAAAAAAATAAAAAGGGCTGAAGTTGTTTCTTTGTGTGCGCTATAAGCTTTGCTTGTTCTGCATGTTGTCTTTGAAGGACATTTCAGAATGTCAGCTTTTGATCAAGGGCTGCTATTTTTATTTACCTAAGAATACCTGAGAGAGTGGGTGTGCAGGTCAACTTACCTGATCCTTCTCTTCATTTTAGACTTTACAAAGGGAAAAAGACTCCCCTACTCCGGAAACATTCCAAATGCTCAGCCCCCCAAAGGTGTTATTTTTATTTATTTTTGTTTGATTAATTTTGTTTATTTCATTAAAATACTAGATCCGGTATATTGCCTAGAAGTAAAATTTCTTTGAGTCTTCTTTCCATTTAACTTGGTGTAAAAATGTCGATATGCATTGGTTTTGAATATGTCTATGTGTGTGTGTGTGTGTGTGTGTGTGTGTTTTGCGTGTTGAGAGTGGGCATTCTGTGATGTTCACCTTTGAGTTCTTTCGGTTGATTTACATTTTATGGTTGACAGATGAGAAAGTTAAATCCCAATCACTTTCACTAGTTTTTCTAATTTTTGTTCTAAAAGGGAGAGAAGAGGGAGGAGTAAGCATAAAGTACATCCTGATTAAAATGAAATTTGGGTACTATTCACTAATTTTTTTTAACTAATAACTAACCCTTTTACCATTAAAACAGGTGCAAAAAGAAACAACCTTACCTTAATGGTGTTTGCCACACTTATTTGGTTTGGGGCAAGGACAGGAGACTGATTTTCTATAGGTACCTCATTATGCAGGAGTGATTTCTATGTTCAGTCTTTAAATACCTGGAGAATGAAAGTATGAAATAGACTGACAAAAAAATAACTGACATTTGTATTCTTGTCTTAAAATGTGGTATCTTCTTTGAAAGGGAAAGAAGCCAAAAGAGGTACAACTAATTGCACTTTGGTGTCTCAAAAATATTTCTGCTTTCAAACAGGAATTTTTTTCCTCGATGTCTACGTCTAGGACCAATGAGAAAGGGACAAAAGCAGTCATTCTCCTTCTTTTTTTCAGTTGAGTTTCAGTGCTATCAGTAGTTTTGTGTGGTGTTTGAATTCATAATTAATCAATTTTTTATTTCTTTTATTTTAAATAATGCATGTTTTGTATGAAAAGTAAAAATGCATGATCCTGAATGAAATATAAAAGTTGAAATTAATATCACCAGTGTATTTTTCCTCTGTTTAGATGTATTTTCTTGTACTTTCCTCCTCCAAGATTATTAATACTGTTATTTTTTGGCATATAGGGTGTGTTTATGTACATTTCTAATAGACATGAATTTGGAAGACTGTTATCAACTGCTAATTATAATATTTCCCATTATAACAATGACCTATGGCAGATTTTTGAAAATCCTGTGGTATGTATTTCATGCTTAGCTTTCATTTATTGCTTATTTTCATATAAATTTAAACATATATAAATCAATTGGGTTAAAAATATGAAAATGTGGTAAGAAGCTTTAAAATTATTTTAAATTATATTTTAAAAATATGTAATTAATTATATTTCTTTTTAAAGACAGATTTGGGCAAGGAAATTATCAGTTTCTTTAATTCTCCTAATATTTCTGTCTCAGATATTCAAAAGCACCAAGTTTTTAATCACAGTTTCAGAAAAAACTTTTTACATGTAGCTCACATGTGACAGTATTATATTTTGACTTTCAGGAAGAAAATTCAAGAAGTTAGTTTGGGAAAGTGCATTTTATTTTATCATTTGGTTTATTTATTATAACAATTTTGTGAATATACAGCAGAGATAGCCAGAGAAATTACAGAGTAAGTGGATTCAGCATATGTAGAAATTCTTAAGTTGAGGAAACTACTTTCTTTGCAAGCCCAAATTATCTTTATTAAATATTTGAATCATTTAGGAGTTGAATCATCCTTTTTTGTCTTCATGGGCTGGTTTTCTTTAGTGGCACATTTATTCAAAGGAAATATTCTCTTGAATCTCTGTAATGCTACTATTTATGGTTTTCACTTGCCAATAATAGAAGTTTTAAATTATGAAGATTCAGTCCACCTGATCAAAATTGTCTTTTGTAGGAGTAGTTGACATTTGGAAATAGTAAATTTAATAGTCTCTGAAACTCTGTTGAATGGAAAAAGAATATTCTTTGCCCTTTTTTTTCAATTTTAAAAGTACTTTTGTTCCATTTTAACTGCATTATCTCCATCTTTCACAGGAGTAGAGTTGAAAAGAGACTTTTTTAAGTGGTGATGATGGAGTTACATATTTTATTTTGGCCCTAAACCTATTGTTATTTTAAGGGATAGAATTGTTTGATTTCTTGGGTAATATTAGCTTCCTAAATCAGACATTTTGGGAAAAAATCCCCCAAATTGTGCCCTGAAATGCAAACATTTGTATAAGATTTCAATCTTTGCAG
The DNA here is from genome assembly GCA_004024745.2 of Catagonus wagneri. Lineage (NCBI taxonomy): Eukaryota > Metazoa > Chordata > Mammalia > Artiodactyla > Tayassuidae > Catagonus > Catagonus wagneri. Next base: position 3,843,088 of record PVHT021183693.1, on the reverse strand, counting down.
AGTGTACAATGAAAATATAAGAAATAATAGGAACTGCTTTTCTTCCGGTGGCTTTACTTTGTTTTCGTCTGATGGATAGGCCTCATGAGGATTTCCCATAGCTAAATATTTAGTTATTGTCCCATTATCAGAACTTCTAAGAAATCAGTAAAGTTACAGTTTGTTCAATGATATTTGAGAGTCTAAAATGAAAAGTTAATATTAATGACAATATATAATCTTCTTTAGCTTCAAAAAATCTATAATGATGCCAGGGAAAAATACTTACAGATTCTGAAATGTTACATATGATTATTTACTTCTAATTCCCCCTCCTATTTTGGAATCAGAGAACAACCAATCAATATTAAAGGGAATAATGATGTAATACAATAATTTGATCCTTATATTGATACAACTATATATAAATTAAATTTATTGAAAAATTTGATGGTAACTCCCTTCCATATCAAAAATATCTGAGCTCGGAGTTCCCGTTGTGGCTCAATAGTTAACGAATCCAACTAGGAACCACGAGGTTGCGGGTTTGATCCCTGGCATCGCCAAGTGGGTTAAGGATCCAGCGTTGCCGTGAGCTGTGGTGTAGGTTGCAGACACTGCTCGGATCTCGCGTTGCTGTGGCTGTGGTGTAGGTAGGCCTGTGGCGACAGCTCCTGTTAGACCTCTAGCCTGGGAACCTCCAAATGCCTCGAGGGCGGCCCTAGAAAAGGCAAAAAGATCAAAAAAAAAAAATCTGAGCTGCATATAAGCAGAGAGGTGGTGTATAAATTATCAGCGCCCTTTGGAAATTTGGCCTCAAAAGATATATTTCAGGTAGATTTTTTTAAAACATGTTTTTATTGGAATTATTTTGAATTCATACTGAAGTTCTTCCCTGCTGGCTCCCTATATTTTTACTTTGCAAAGAGAAAATTAGTAATTTTGTTAAACAGTCTTAAGTACATTTAAGAAGAGGCCATTTTGGATACTGAATCATATCTTAATATATACCTTTAAAGATTTTTTTTTTTTTAATAAAACACTGAACCCAAGAAAAGGATTCCTTAGCTGATACTGACAAAAATTTATATGTCTTAGTGTTTGGTTTCTGTGTCAGAGACTGGGCTAAGAGAAGAAATCAGGTCCATGGGGTGGTATGAAGAGGAGCTACTTTTCAATATACGGTCTTATACCTTAATTTCAGTAACTCAAAGATATGAAGATATTGATAACCTCATGATCATTCTTTGATATAAATCTAAAACTGAAGTGAAGGCAGAAATTTTTTTTCCCATTTTTTTGCTTCTTAGGGTTGCACTTATGGCATATGGAAGTTCACAGGCTAGGAGTCAAATCAGAGCTACAGCTGCTGGCCTACACCACAGGCACAGCAGTGTGGAATCTGAGCTGTGTCTGCGACATACACCACAGCTCACAACAACGCTGGATCCCTAACCCACTGAGCAAGGCCAGGAATCAAACCCACATCCTCATGGATACTATTCGAGTTTGTAACCCCCTAATCCACAGCAGGAACTCCCTAAAGGCAGAAATTTTAAATACATTTTTAAAATGAATAATTCACTATAAAAGTTTAAGGTCATAGTTAATTAATTTGCTACTTTTTACTAGTATTTATTGGTAGGATTATATTCCTTATCTTTTGCTTCTAAACACACATATTTATTTACACTTGTATAAATGTGCAGAATATAGCATACAAATATAATGACTAATATTACTCAAATTTTAAAATCCTATTTTGAAACTTTGTAAATAAAAATTTTGTATTTCATAGAAAGATGTGAACTTACACAGGCTCAGACAAAGTTTAAAAACATAAACTCTGGTTTCCAAAAATTCCTATTTCATCTACTGTACCTAGTCATAAATTGAGAAATTCCTGAAATGAATATACTTTTTACTTTTTATTAAAGTATTTATAAAAAAGATCCTTGCTTTAATCTGTGCAATTGATTATTTTTTTTGGTAGGACTGGAAGGAAAAATATATAAATCGTGATTATTCAAAGATTTTCACTGAAAATATTGTCGAACAGGTTTGTATTAATAATTACTATGATGTTCAGAGCACTTAGCTATATTTTCCAGCAGGGAATATTATTAATGCAGTACTGCTTTAGCAAAGAATGTTGTGAAAGTGGAGAAACTACCCTTTAGCTAAAATTCATATGGTTTAATTACCATTTTACTGCTAATGGGCATATAGTTGTAAAAATGTAGAAAAATGGAAATTAACAATAATCTTAAAATCACATCTTTTTTTACTCCCAAATGTCATAACTACCTCAGAAATAAGGCATTTTTGGCAGATCTCTGCTGTAGGGCTCTTTTAGCGAAAGTTTATCTTTGAAAGATATTGGGCTTCAATCTCTTCTTAGAGACGTCTTTTAAAAAATGAACTTTATTTTAGATTAGTATTACAAAGTGTTGCTAATACCTTATTTCAGAGAATGTAAAGTATCTTCAATTCTGAGATGCTCTGCTATTCTGTGTACTGTGAGAAAGGTAAAACACACTATCAATTCAACTATAACAAAATATTTTCTCATCATTGGAATTTCTTGTTTTATGCTATTATGCATTTCTGTTTTAAACTTAGAAAGGCGTAGGTGTTATAGTCATAAGGCACCATTTACACAATAACTTTACATTTCAATGGCAAGTCATAGTGTGAGTCATTGAAGAGCGACTCAATTCAACCAGTGCAACACCATCTAAATCTATGTATGTATATGCACACACACAGATACATACACACACAAGGTCAGGACAGAATGAATGTTTGACCAAGTGTACATGCACTGTGCCATTAAAAACTGCATCACAATGGCTGCCAACCATGACCCAAACACATCTTGATTTCACAGATACTAAAATTAAAAAAAAAAAAGTCTTGGAAATCGTTTAAAAAAAAAAACCTCGTATTGTTTGTAATAGTAATGTCAGTCAGTAATGTTAGGCAAACTTTATAAAAAGATATCTAAGTGAGATAAATATTGACTATTCTGTCTGATTACTTTTGAAATGCTATTTGTTATTTAAAAAACACAAACTGTTATTCTCTTAATAGTGATGTCATATTTTGTATATAGCCTTGTCCAGATGTTTTTTGGTTTCCTATATTTTCTGAAAAAGCCTGTGATGAATTGGTGGAAGAAATGGAGCATTATGGCCAGTGGTCTGGGGGAAAACATCATGTAAGTTGCCATTTCACACAAAAAGCTAAAATGTGTATGTGGGGCAAGGAGGCAGGGTAGATATTTCCTAGATCTAAATGAAGAGGCTACCCAAGGCTGTCAAGAGAATTCTGTTTTTAGCCTAATTCTGCCACTAATTGTTTAACATTTAATCTCTCTGGGCCTCAGTTACATCTCCAATTACACAAGGTGGTTGTTAAGGGTCAGTGTCCTCTGGCTAAGGATCGTAAAGTAATGTATGTCTATTGTGTAATATTGTTTTACTCCAGGGCCACTTTTTATTCTCTACATTTTCACAGTCAGCTATAGAGAAAATACCGACAGAGTTTACCTGGTTGGCTGCCAAAGCTATTGTTTTGGTGTAAACATAGGAAGGAGGAATCTGTATGAATGCCTTTGGTGTAATTCAGTTTTGCACTTATGTTCATAGTCAAAGTCTTGGCAGGAAATGTTACTGTCGGTAATTCAATGTATTTCTTGTCCTTGGAGAACCTCCTTCATGGTATCAGGGAATTTTAGTGGAATACTCTGGAATATTCCTGCCTCTGCTCAATTATATACCTCAGCTAGTTAGCTGATCAGGAAGACAGAGGTTCAAAGTATGAGGAAGAACTTGGAAGTCAGATAAAGAAGTAGGATAATGAAAAGCATCATGGAAGGACTTTGGATGCCATAAAATAGAAATGAGGAAGTTGGCAGGGAAAGCTTTTTTTTTCAGTGACGGGTAATCCAAAAGGCAGACAAGCATAATCTATGCCTATCAAGAATTTTTTTAAAAAATCATTTTTTCGGGGATGTGGAAGGCTTTGACAGTCAATTTTATTTACTTTCTAATCAGACCTCATTCATATCTTAAATATGTATGTAGGAAAGCAGTCTACTTACTCTGCAATACTTTGCTTCATCATTAATATATTTGCAGAGCCATGTTATCTAAGTTATTTTGATAGTTTTGCCATGAAAGCAGATGGTACCCATAATTGAACTATTATTTTTATTGACTATTATGACCTTGCGGCTGAAAAAAATTCCAAAATGATGTAAATGTGAATTGCACATGGACCACACTTTATAATGTCACTAATGCTCTTTCTAGGATAGCCGTATATCTGGTGGTTATGAAAATGTGCCAACTGATGACATCCACATGAAGCAAATTGATCTGGAGAATGTATGGCTTCATTTTATCCGGGAGTTTATTGCACCCGTTACACTGAAGGTCTTTGCAGGCTATTATACGAAGGTAGTTATCCTCCTATTCCTGCTGCCTACCTTCTACCAGTTTTTATGCAAATATGCTTTTTTATGTTTCTATTGATAAGAAAATCCATTGGTTTACCTTGCTTTTTTAGGGGTTTGCATTACTGAATTTTGTAGTAAAATACTCCCCAGAAAGACAGCGCTCTCTTCGCCCTCATCATGATGCTTCTACATTTACCATCAACATTGCACTCAATAATGTGGGAGAAGATTTTCAGGTAATTATGGCTTTTATTTTTTATATTTTTTAAAAAGAAATATGTCATTATGAAGAGGCCTTTCCTTATTTTTTAGATTCTGCTTAGATAGCATCACTTGAATTTTATCATTCATTAAAAATTAAACCTAGTATGTTGATACATTTTTTTGTTCTATCTTTTTTAGGGAGGTGGTTGCAAATTTCTAAGGTACAATTGCTCTATTGAGTCACCAAGAAAAGGCTGGAGTTTCATGCATCCCGGGAGACTCACGCATTTGCATGAAGGACTTCCTGTTAAAAATGGAACGAGATACATTGCAGTGTCATTTATAGATCCCTAAGTTATTTACTTTTCAGTGAATTGAATTTTCTGGTGGAATGGATGACCGGCATGAATATGTTTTTGAGGCTGCGCTTGAAAAGATAAGCAGAATATTTAAATAACTTCCACAGAACAACTTCACTTTTGGGTCAAACATTTGAAAAACTTTTTATAAAAAATTGTTTGATATTTCTTAGTGTCTGCTCTGAGCCTTAAAACACAGATTGAAGGAGAGTAAGGAAAAAATGTAAAAGCAAATATTTATTTCTATGCCTTACTGTCTCTGAGAATAATGACAATTTTCTGAATTTGTGTTTCAATTGATAAAGTATTCAGGTACAGATGTACACATGACAAATAAGACTAGTAATATTTTCTTGTTAAAAGGCTGGGAAGAATTTTATTTGTCAATATGTAGACAAAACGGATTTAAATGAAAATTTCAATTTTTGAAATAATGAAAAACTGGATTTCTAACTGAATTTGTATGCAACTAGTTGTGTGAGTGCATTTTTGACCACCTAACCTTTTACAGTGGTTACTGAAGGACCAATATGACACAATATTTTTCCTTAAGAAACAGTACAAAATTCAACTGAAGCACATATCCACTGGAAAACAATTTTGTTTAGATTGTCAGACAATTTTTTTTTTTTACATTTGCATTAGAAATCAAGCCTCATGTCCCTTCAGATGAATTTTCCAAGGTGAATTACATTAAGTAGGCATTAGATTTAGGAAAATTGTCAAGCCTTTCGATTTCTTAAAGTACATAAAGTGTTAAGATCAGCAAGTGTCCTTAAGTCAACATAGGTATTTTTTAAAAATCTAGAAAATAATAAAAGAAAATTTCATTGATACTCATATAACATTTTATGATTAAAAAAAAGACTTTTAAGTACTTGAATATTATATCAGGAAAATAAAGTTGATGAGCCTTTTCTTCTTCCCTTTTGCCCTTGTGTTCCTCCTTACTCTTTTTTTCGGGAGGGTGATTTACTTTCTTGTCTTCCCAGTATAGTTTCCTTTTTATCCTTCTTACTCTTTTTATTACCTACCTTTATCCCACTTTTACAAAATTCCCCAACACAAAAAAATTTGACTTGATTTTTTTTACCATTCTGAGGTTTAAATATCCTTATTGTAGCTACTGTTTTTAATTTAAAGGTTAAACTTGAAAGAAATGTTAAGTCATGGTGCCAAATTTCATTTTTCTAACACCATGTGTTAGAAAATTATGAAAAATAAAATAATTTAAAATAATTTTCTGTTCTCTTTTTGTTGGTGATTTTCATTAGAAGAGAATGTATGCTGGGGTAGCATGAAAGACCATCTGGATATGATAGGCTATGACTTTTTTTTTTAATTTTGTTTGATACATTCACTGATGACATAATTTAATGAGCGCTCTATTTATTGAATTCCAAATTGAATTGTAACGTCTTCACTTTCAAACTGACTAGGGGTTTGATCTAACTTATTTTACAAGTAATGAAATGACGCAAAAACATTTATTTGTGTATTCAGTGGTGTTTTTCACATCCTTACTATGGGCCAGGCATTGGGCCAGGATATGGTGATGAAATAAATATATGTTATAATTACTGGGAGATGGATTTAGGAAACTTGGGTTCGACCTCTTTTCTATTCTTGAGTGGCACTTAATCTGCTATCCATCAACTTGGTTGAAGAGATATTTTTAGTGATTATTTGTGAATTATTTTACTATACTTCAGGGATTCTACTTGAAATATGTACTAGTATGTCATGAATACCAATCATTCAGAACAGACTCTGGTTATAAAAAAACAGTTCTACCAGTGCAAGCCAGCTTAATGTTGCTTGTGACACTTCAGAGGAAAGGCATAACCAGATCCTACTTCTTTATAGTTGTGGCATACATGGGTGGTGACTTAACAGTAACTATTTTAATCTCATGTTGTGTTTCCAGAGATTAGATCATGGCAATCAGATTTCATGAAATGATATGAAATGTATTTTTTAAAAGAACATTTTATAATTAGTGAGTCAAAGTGTGGTAAATTCCCATAATTAGATCAAAAATTTGAAAGATGGAAAACAGGCAGAATTAGATGGATGGACAAAGCTATAGCTTGAAATGTGTTCAGCCCTGGCAACCAGCAATCTCTTTTGTTTCAGTGAGTAGTTTTTTTTTTTTTAATTCCATATATAAGTGAGAACATACAGTGTTCTCTGATTTATTTCACTTTAAGCCTTATCTGTGTTGTCACAAATGGCAATATTTCCATCTTTTTATGCTTGAATGATATTCCAGTGTGTGTGTGTGTGTGTGTGTGTGTGTGTGTGTGTACCATATTTCCTTTACCCATTCCTCTATTAATAGACACTTAGGTTGTTTCCATATCTTGGCTATTGTAAATAATGGTGCACTGAACATGGGAATGCAAAACTTTTGGGGATAATGATTTTGTTCCCTTTGGATATATTCTCAGAAGTGAAATCGTTAGATTATCATTGCAATTTTTAATTTTTTAAGGAACAAAAATATTTTACTGTGGAAATATATTCCTGAATTGTTTAAAGAAAAAAAAACAATATCTTATGTAATTTAATTCAAATAAATGGAAGTGTGTTCATGTCCATAGCACCTATTAGTGTCTGTAAGTACATGTGTGTATACATATATTTCCAAAGATCTTTAACTGCTAATGGTGGCATTTTTTTTTTCTAATTCTTAGTGTGCATGGGAATGGTGTGAATATTTTCCCCTTAACGTAGATACTTTAGTAGTTGCCCTGTACATTAATTTTCTTCACTCTGCCTCATTTTTTTAAGATATCAAAGTATATTTTTTTATTATTTTTTATTTTTCCATTATAGCTGGTTTACAGATTTCTGTCAAATTTTCCAACTGCGCCGCGTGGTGACCTAGTTACATGTACATATATGGATTTGTCACATGTGATTAGACATAGTTCCCAGTGCTAACTCTGCCTCATTTTTGAAAACACTTGTGATTTAGCATATTGGTAACTTACCTAAGAGATGAAGTAGAATAAATATAGAATAAACACAGAACTGAGTGGTCCATCCAAATGACAGAATCTCTTTATATATTCTTTCACTTAGAGTTTCCTGTTTGTCTTATGTACTTCTTAATTTCCCTGCTTGCTAAGCCCTAAAGCTCATCTAGATGACATTTCGGGAGCCTGTTGTTCCTTTGGAATATGGAGTTGTCTATTTAACAGATTTTTTCAAGTTGCAGGAAAATCAAAGTTTTCAGTTACAGTTGAGAGTCAGTCTCAGTAAATACCTCACTCTGACTAGATGTTGACTATTTCAGAAAAATTAAAGTCTTTAAGGCTTCATGAAAGCAGCGCTTGTCAAACAGCACTGTTTATCTGTGACCTTTTAGAAAAGCAAGCTATAGACTTCTTTTAGTATAACCCTTAGGGAGAAAAAGCCTTTGGGTAGAAACAGGGATAACGTATAAAGCTCCTTAATGAAAAGAATGAATTTTTTTTTTTTTGTCTTTTGTCGTTTTAGGGCTGCACCAGCGGCATGTGGAGGTTCCCAGGCTAGGGGTCTAATCGGAGCTGTGGCTGCCGGCCTACACCACAGCCACAGCATTGCCAGATCCGAGCAGTGTCTGCAAACTACACCACAGCTCACGGCAACGCCGGATCCTTAACCCACTGAGCAAGGCCAGGGAAAAGAATGAATTTTTTATTAAATTTGAAGAGAAGTACACTAAGAAATAAGTAATGGGAAAAAAAGAAGTAATGAAGAGAATAGAAAACTGTGTACACAGGATTTAAAAGTGCAAAGTACTGTGTAACTAAATTATTCTAATAAAAATAGAAAATTGGAAAGATGGATATATGTGCTAGGGATGTATAGATGTTGTATGTTTTAAATCTTCCTGACAGTTTTTTTTTAAATTATATTTCTGTTTTATTATTAATATATTGAAATTAATTAGAAACGATTCATGGAGTTCCCGTTGTGACTCAGTGTTGTCTCCGTGAGGATGCGTGTTTGATCCCTGGCCTTGCTTAGGGGGTTAAGGATCAGGCATTGCCACCGCTGTGGCATAGTTCAGATGTTGCTTAGCTGCAGACCCCGGGCCTGGGAACTTCATATGCTGCAGGTGGGGCCGTAAAAAAATAAACAGTTCATTTGGAAAAGTAGTTTCTTGGATGATTTTTAAGGCTGTGTGTGTGTGTGTGTGTGTGTCTTTTTAGGGCCACAACTGTGGCATATGGAGGTTCCCAGCTAGGGGTCACATCAGAGCTACATCCTCAACCTACACCACAGCTCACCGCAATGGCAGATCCTAACACACCAAGCGAGGCCAGGGACCCAACCTGCTTCCTCATGGATGCTAGTCAGATTTGTCTCTGCTGAGCCATGATGAGAACTTTTTTGTGTGTGTTTTTTGATAAATCAGGTAACAGTAATTATTTTGGCATGCTATTCTATCTTTACTGAAGAAATGTTTGACTAAAAAAATCTGATTATACTATCTGGAAAATTAGAAAATAATTTTCCCTGTTTAAAAATGTAAAACAATCAACCAACTTGAATAGTTTTAACCAAAAAAAATGGAAAACATCATGCATGCTATCATAAGTTAAGGAAAATATTTTTCCTTTCAAATCATCCTCATCCCAAAGTAAGTATTAGATTGCCAAAAGTGAATTAAGGGATGGTGAAAGAGAGAAATTCATGTAGATCTATATGAGTAACGAACTTCTCTTAATTAGAAAATAATTTAAAAAGCTATTTTCCTGATTTAAATTCAGTAACTTTTCCCTTAGTAATGTAATGTAAAATGATGGAGAGAATACTTAAGGAAATCACATCGTGGTATAAAATCCTGCACTTATTCAGGAGGATTTTATATTCCACAGGGCTTGACTTCTAAGTGAAAAGCAGACAATTAAATCATAACTTTCACATGCTGAACATACATGGTTAGATAATTGATTAGTTGAAAATGAGCAGGTTTTTAAAATGAATTTATTTAATTTTTGCTTTATTTTCATTTGTCCTTACATAGTTTACACATTTTATAAATCATGCCAAACTGTGACATCAGCGCCCCACCTTGTGGCCAATGTTGATAACTACTAGAGTCTAAGTTGCAAGTGAAAAGCAAGAGCCTTAAATTTTTTAAGATCATGCTTTCAGAGTTCCCTCATGACTCTGTGATTTATTGGATGCAGTGTTGTCACTGCAGTTGCTTGGGTTGCTGCTGTGGCATGGGTTTGATCCCTAGCCTGGGAACTTCCACATGCCACAGGTGTGGCCAAAAAAGAAAAAAAAATTACATGCTTTCAAAAAAAATATTTAAGGCTAGTATAAATAAGAATGATATAAATTGTACCTTTTTTTTTCAAGAATTCCTTTTTTAAAATTTTTGTAGATAGAAATTTTAGAAGGATAAATTGGGAAAGTTTATTCTGAAATAAGGGATAGTTAGCATCAGTTCCCGTTAGTACTGATGAAGTAATTTGTTTGCTGTATTTTATCTACTCTGGAAACTACTGATCTATGTTCACTAGATAATATGGGCCAATTATAAAATCAGCATAGAAATGGACAGACTCAGTTACAACTGATATGGTCATTGGATTTGAATAGAAAAAATAACTTACATGACATTAAAAAACTTCCTGAAATTTCAATGTTAAAAACATTTAAAAAAATATTTGTGGCAAGGAAAGGTAAATCACATTTTTTCCCTCATAGCGTAGGGCTAGCAAAGTGCAGCCATGAGGACAGATTTCCTGTGGCACAAAAACTGAATGATTCAGACAAGCTGAGAAATAGTAATCTCTGTTTTCCTTTTTTGAGGATTAAGAGAGGTGTACTAGAGCAGTTCTATTTTACTCCAGCTCTCACATGTTCAGATGTTGCCCCCACATCCTTTTTGATAATCTCTCCCTCCTTTGAGTCACCTTGCACCCTGGCTGCTTGACTGAACTCAGCTGCTGCCCATCTCACTCTAGAGTGATTTTCATATTGTTCCAAGATGGCTTTCCTTTTGATCTTGTGTGAGCTAAGAGGAGAGGAAATCTTAAAATATATGTATCATTGAAACTTTAATGGTTTGGCATCTGTGACAACAGGTCTTCAAAGATTGTCTTCAATGACCCATGCCTCCCAGGATTCATACGTCTGCACAGTTCCCTTTCACCTTGAATCTAGATGCGCCTTCTGTGAGCAATACCGTACAGTAGAAGTGACCCTGCATCACTTCCAAGTTGAGTCATGAGAGACCTTGTGGCTTTGATCTCCTGGAACATTCACTCCTAGGCACTGCTTTTAGAAGCCAGGTGCCATTCTGAGGAGAGCCCATGCCACATACAAGCATCCTAGCCAACAGCAGAAGCTCAGCTCTTCCATCTCTTGGCACCATATTATTTGGACACGGAGGCCAGTCAAACCTTCAGATGATTACTGTCACTGTGGTGGACTTCTGCCTGCAACCATATGTGAGTCCCACCCAGTGGAATTTAGTCAATCCATAAAGCCGTGAGAAGCAAAGGTAACATTGCTTTAAGTCACTAAGTTCTGCATAGTATATTACTCAGCAATAGATTCTGAAACAGGGCTAACTGCATAACTTGCCTCTCTAATTGGACCTTCTTTTCTGAGGGCTTACCACGCTGGATTGTTTATTTACCTTTCATTTACCTCAATAAGGCCATAAACTTCTTGAGGTAAGGGACTGGTTGTTATTCAGTCTTTTCAGTTTTAGAACTTAGCATATAGCCTGGCATACGGTAGGCACTCACATGTGTGAATGAGTAATATGGAGTTAGTTTTATGTCTGAGATTGTGTTGCCTTTGAATCAAAATGATCCTTGAAGGAAATAGGAGTTTTGAATTTAACTGACCAAAAATAAGAACAAATCTATGTGTACCTTGGCTATGAGGTACGAAGTAAAGACTGGAGAAAGACTGTACAGTTTGTTCCTGAATAAAGGGGTATGCAGGTGGCCCCAAGTCGGAGAGAGTGATGTACAAAGATGTTACAAAGAGAACCCCATGTCTCTGTTATCTTCAGCATCTGGAGCAGAAGGACAGAGACAGGGAGTGAGCAGTTTATGAGTAGTCTGTTTAGTGGCAATATGTGTATTAGTAGACTTTCAATATGTATTTTGAATTGAATGAATTTGGTTTTATACAATTTAAAACAGGTTTTAGTAATATGCAAAAGCATTATATCTGTAGACTGACTAAAAACTCTATTTTTATCGTCCCACTTTAAACTAAGAAATAGTTCTAAAGTAGAAACATATGAAACAGTGGATTTCCAAGTACCAAGGAGAGTGTGTCCTTGAGGTGTATTTTCACTGGAACCGCTGTTGTTACCATAGTTACAGGTGGCACTCTTCATTGCGTGTGTCTTGTGGATTTTCACCAAACACCATTTTAACATCTCTTCAGTCTGGTGCTAAAAATGTGGTCAGTAATGTAATTAAAACTGCATAATTTGAAAAGTATGAACCTGTATGAATCCATTCAAAAATGAATTGTTTAGGAGAGCTGTACTGTGGATGATGTCAGAAAGGAAAAACAGAATTTGGAAACTTCTTGACTACATGTCAGTAATAATTTGAATAAGTGGACTTGGGAAAAAGTGTTTTTATACAAATACAGATTTTTTTAACTGTTTAAAATTGTTAAAGGATTTGGCAGCTCTGAGACATTTAAAAGATAACAAATAGTGCTTTAATGATGGAAAAGCAAGGAGATCCAACTGTATAGCATGGGGAACTATATCTAATCACGTGATGAATCCATATATGTACATGTAACTGGGTCACCACGCGGTGCAGTTGGAAAATCTGACAGAAATCTGTAAACCAGCTATAATGCAAAAAATAAAAATAAATAAATTATAAAAGAAAAAAGATAACAAATAGTGAATTCAAATATGTAAAGTGATAAAGAATGGGTGAGAGAAATGGGATCAAGGAGTTATAATCAACTTTATTACAAAGTGAGAATGTGAAAAATGGACTTAAACCCACATCTAACTTGCCATTGATTAGAAAGTTTACATCTCCTAATTTGGGACATTTGTTTTGGCCTTAAGATTTCAGATTCTGTTATTTTTGGAAAGCATGTTGTGTGCACTGTTTTTCAAACTGTTTCATCCTTCAACAGACTGTCTTGCAAATATTTAATCCAATGTTTCATTATTTTTTTAAGGTCTGAAATGAGGACAAGAAGTGCAGAAAATGTACTGTCTGTGTGACATGGTTAATTGGTATCCGCTCTCAGATGCTTGTAAGCCAGAATCTAAATCTTCAGTGATGGTTTACATTTGTGACAGTTACATGGACTTTTCCCTGAATATCCATATGCTTTCCAGATTTTCCACCCACTCATAGTTAGGTGGGGTCGTATGAATACTCTGGCCAGTGGCCTGTGAGCAGAAGTGTTGTGGATCTCACTCCTTTCCAAGGCCAAACATTTAAGAGCCCATCATAATGACCCTTGAAGCATGTATACTGAGATACCTGGATCCTGAGTTACTATTTGGAGAGGAGTTTCCCTTAAGAGATGCCAGGTTCACAATAGATAAGTGTGAAAAAGAAGGAAGTTTTAAATGCTAAGCCACCGAGGTTTCCAGGCTTGCAAGATGGCTTGTTTTTACCTAATCATATGTTTGAGAAAAGGAGACATATTTTAACTGAAGAAGATAGATTTAGGCATGTATTGATTTTAAAATAATAAAAACCTAGAGTTATTTTAGGGTTTAGTGATTTAATCGTATCGTCTAACAATAAACTCTCAAGATCAGAGTGGTCTTAAAAGCAAGGTAGTCTAAGCTCTATTCTGCTCTCACCTAAACAAATCCCTTTCAAGTTTCCCTGGTTGATGATCAAGCCGACTGTACTTGAAAACTTCATTTAGTGAAAGTTTATTAGGTGTCTCTTACATACCTAACATTGTTACTGATATAAAAATTGGATTTATAGGGAGCTCCCATTGTGGCTCAGCAGAAACGAATCCGACTAGGAACCATGAGGTTGCGGGTTCAATCCCTGGCCTTGCTCAGTCGGTTAAGGATTCAGTGTTGCCATGAGCTGTGGTGCAGGTCGCAGATGTGGCTCAGATCCTGCATTGCTGTGACTGTGGCGTGGGTGGGCAGCTATAGCTCTGTTTTGACTCTTAGCCTGGGAACCTCCATGTGCTGCAGGTATGGCCTAAAAAGCAAAAAAATAAAAACTTTTATTTATAAATGTGATTTATCATTCTTGCATTATAATCTATTGATAGCTAATTTTTGAATCCTGACACAGAGACAGCAAAGCTGTCTTTAACTGTGCTAAAGTCTGTTTTTTGTAACTTTTTTTTTATGGCTGCAGTCGCAGCATATGGAAGTTCTCTACCCAGGGATTGACTCCTAGCTGCAGCTGTGGCAAAGCTGGATCCTTTAACCCACTGTGCTGGGCCTGGAATGAAAAAACCCACACCTCTGAAGTGACCCAAGCCACTGCAGTTGGATTTTTAACCCATTGCACCACAGCGGGAATGCCCATCTTTAGTAACTTCTACTTAATGTTTATATTTGTACATTTGAAAATAATATAAAAATAATGCCTTCCAATATGGACTTCTTTCAAATGTGTAACAGCAGTAATCACAACTGTTTCCTCTCTCCCCTCCACCCTCTATGTCTCACCCTATTTTCTTTACCACACTTAAAATATCTGATTCTTCCCTAGTCCATTATATCGAAAGACAAAAACAACCGATTTCTCCTTAGGGTATAATATGTCCAGAGACTTGGCCAATGCTAAGGTGGTCAAATTAGACTTGGTGGTGCAGTCAGACAAAGAAGAGAGAGCTCATGGCTATAGATAGCCTTGGCTCCAGTCAATGGTCTGAGTTCCCTCGGTTTTTGTTTCTTCTGCTTTAGCTCTGAAAGCACAGACACAGTTTGAGAAATGTGAAGAAACTTCAAGATGTTCTCTCAGGTCATTTGCACAGTGGGAAAGCAAAGGTGGCATAAACCAGCCTTCTTCCCACGTCACTTGACCTCTGCTTGAGGGTTTGCAGATTACTCATCTGTGGTTGGAAAGCTCTTACCACCAGGATGCTTTTCCTCAGGTCCAGCTGATATCGGTTGCTCTCCTAACTCCTGCCCGTTGGCTCTTGTTCTGCTTTCTGAAAAGACACAGATGAAGCTGAAATCCTTTTCCTTGTGTTAGTGGTGCAAATG
Source organism: Catagonus wagneri (assembly GCA_004024745.2). NCBI lineage: Eukaryota > Metazoa > Chordata > Mammalia > Artiodactyla > Tayassuidae > Catagonus > Catagonus wagneri. Next base: position 3,827,880 of record PVHT021183693.1, on the reverse strand, counting down.
GGTAATGACTTTCCTGAGTCTGCTCTCCAAAGTAAACCTTTCAGGTTTTCACAGTCATCTCATCATCCTGTCCTCTGTGACTCCCTGCTTCTCTCTCTGTCAACATCACACATCACAGGGTGTCCCCTGGAAACCTAACTACTGCAGTGATTCTGATTGCCTCCTTTGGTCTGGTCACTTAACTTCTAGATATAAAACCCAAGGTTTTATCATCTTTTATAGGGGTCATACCACAAGGATTTAAAGGATAACACTGGATTAGTGGTTTTTCAAGCCTGGTTGCACATTAAAATCACCTGGGGAAGTATTTAAAGAAAACGCTGATGCCCCTGCTCTAGCCCTGACCAAAAACACTAGAATCTCTGGGGGTAAGGCCCAGGTATAAATGGGTATTTTTTAAGTGCTTCAGTGATTTTAATGTGTAGTAATGAGTTTTGCTCTTAAAGGAGGTTCCTCTCAACCTATATATAGAAGAAATTTAAAAAATTTGAATTTGACTTTTGCTCTGTTCTGGTTTAATTATCTCTGATAATGAGTCTTAGAATTTCAAAATGCAATTTTGTGAGATCAGTTTTCAACAATCAAAGCTAGAACATTAAAATTACTAAAATGTCCATAAAGTATTTTAAAAAGTTTGGGAAAAATTTAAAAGTATAAAGATTAATTTCAATTTAATATTTCTTATGTTTTTGATTTATGCATAATACAATTTGTACTACGTAAAAGCATCCTACCATCATATTATGAATAAATTTGAATGATATTGTTAGCAAATGACATAGTCCAGTAAGCATGGGATAGAAAAATGGTTTTCCAAATTCAAGGTCCTTCCAAATAAGACAAGCATTAATCCTATGCTAGTTAGTTCTTTTTTTTAATTATTAAAATGCTGAATTTTAGGGCCTATCCAAAATAAACTTTTTATTCCTTTAACTTTTGATATCTTTCAGCTGTTAAAACAAGTGTTGTTTTAGAAAGTTTGGCAGCAGAATGCTTTGAATCTGGCACATCTGAAATTAATCAGTGTTGAGTAAGAGTTAAGAGGAAAAACCACAATTATTTAAATTTGCATCTCTGGGACATTTGGTAAAGACTTTTTATTTTTCAAAATTGTTAAGATTGCTCAAATATTGCAGTGTAGTGAATTAAAATTTCGTAAAAATCAGCGTTGTCGGCCCTTTATTTAAAAGGCCAGGAGCAAACCTTATGTTGCATTCCCCATTATTCTTGGTATATGGAGTAAATTGTTGAAAATGATCATGATATACAGTTCTGAAGGCACTGGTTCATAGGCTAAGATGTTATGTATTTTTCATAATATCTTTCACACTTACTTAGAGTGAATTAGGGATAGTCCAAAGGAGTAATGTTAATACCATTAAAACGAAGACATAAGAGGTCAGAAAACATGTAGAGGAAGTGGTGAGAGGTTTACTGTAATTGCACACAAAATTTATCACTCTCTATGGCCAAGACAAAAGAAGAAACACAACTGGTTTTATAAACAGAGGTCTTTATATATTGCCACAAAGGCATTTTTCACTACTCAGCTCCTCGTCTTCTTTGTTTTGTTTTCTATTTCTGTCTGTATTAGACCTTCACCTAGAGATTCGGTCTTCCTTGCTTTCAACTCAGTTCCAATCCTCTCTGTGCTCAAGGGCTCCAAGTAGGTCAAGTAACAAGCTGACAATGATGCTTGTTTTGCTTTGACTTGTTTCCCTTCAGATTTGTTAACCAAGTTTTATTGTGAACCTATGGAGAAATCATATGGTTCACTTATTAGAACTGAATTTGTCTTGTTCTTGTGCCTAAACACATTTCTAGATCCCTTGATTCTCATTGCTGTAACCCTGAGACCGGTGTCCTATCACGGACTAGGATCAGTTTGTGCTTTACAAATATGCCAGTTAGTTTTTGTCACATGAAAGACTGTATAACCACTCCCAAACACAATGCCTTAAAAATAATTTCAAGTATCTATGAGTTGCCTGGTCTCAGCTTAATGGGGTTTTCTCTACTATAAGTCTCTATTTCCCTCCCAGGCCTAGTGGGCTGACCGCAGCTTGTTTCCCTCGTGGCAGTGGTAGAGGTAAGGGCAAGTGGAGACACAGAAGAAATGTTGGAACTAACACAACATTATTCATAATGTGGAATGACACTTCCGCTTTATTCTTTGGCTAAAGCAAGTCATATTGTTGAATGTAAACTGATGGATTAAAAAAAAAATGTACTTAGGGGAATTCTCACTGTGGCTCAGAGGATATGTGTACATGTATAACTGAATTGCTTGGTTGTACAGCAGAAATTATCACAACCTTGCAAATCAACTATACTTCAATAAAACTTTAAAACATGAAAAAATAAGACTCCAATTGTAGTGGTTTGGGTCACTGAAGAAGCACAGGTTTGATCCCTGGCCCAGGGCAGTGGGGATCTGGTAGTGTTGCAGCTACGGCACAGGTCACGGCTGCAGCTTTGATTCAGTCCCTGGCCCGGGAATTTACATATGCTCTGGGTGCAGCCATTGAAAAAATATACATACTTGGAAACTGTAGGAAAAGAAGCATGAAACAGAGAATGTGCCAGGAAGAAGAATTGTTGAAAGGTATAAAATGTGTTTTAAAAATATTAAAAAATGTTATCACAATTTTAAAAATTAACTAATATACAGTTGACCCTTGAACAAGGCAGGAGTTAGGGGCACTGACCCTCATTCAGTAGAAAAGCCAAGTAAGATTTTACAGTCAGCTCTCAGAATCCCCTGTTCCACATCCACAGATTTAACCAACCATAGCCTTCACAGTACTGTAGCACATATTGGGGAAAAAAAATGAGTAATTGGGCCCACGAAGTTCAAACTCTGTGGTTCAAAGGTCAACTGTATTGCCAAATAACTATTGTGACATATGCTAGTAGGATGCTGTCTTGATTATTAACTCATTTCTTCCAATAAATATTTGAAGGTCCAGTGCAAAAACATCTAATCTGACTTTTCTTCTGATTCATCACACAAATGCCACATAATCCTGGGCAATTTACTTAAGGCTTTTTTTTACATCTCTTCCTTAATAACTTTTAACACAGATATAAATTCTTGTAACAACCACCATAATCAAGATATAAAACAGAACATCACACTAAACAATGTCTTTTTTTGCTCCTTTTCAGTTAAAACCTCCCCCTGCTCCTAATTGCTGACATCAGCTAATCTATTCTTCCAAATGGTTTTGCCATTTTAAGCTTGTCATACTACTGGACTCAAATAGCATGTAACCTTTGTAGATTGACTTCTCTAACTCAGCATAATGTCTTTGGGATTCATCAATACTTTTGAGTATTTCTTTTTATTTTATATAATAGTATAGTAATCATAATTTCAGAGGTAATCCACTGTATAGAAGAATTATAGTTTTTTAATTCACTGACATCAAAGGACATTTGAGTTACAGTTTTAGGTGATGATGAGTAAAATTCCTATAAACATTCATGTGCATGTTTTTATGTAACCATAAGTATAAATCTCTTTAGAGTAAAGAGCTAAGGGGGGACTGCTGTGTCATATGTTAAGTGTATGATAAGTTTACGGTCAGAATACACGTTTGTACTATGACACATGAGTGTAGTCGATCAAGTTGAATGTTCTGTGTGCCCGTGTGGTTGAATGATGTGTTCTATAAATACCAATTGGTCCACTTGTTCAGTTTTTCTGAATTCTTATGATTTTTTGTCACTTATTCCACTCATTCATGAAAAAGGATTTTTGAAATCTCCAAGTACAGTGGTATATTGATGTTTCTTTTGTCAGTTCTATTCATTTTTGCTTCAAGTATTTTGAAGCTCTGTTTTTAGGTGTATATATTTATCATTGTTAGGTCTTATCAATGTCCCTCTTTATTTCTGGTAATTTTCCTGGTTCCAATGTTGATTTTGTCTGGTGATGATATATTCCAGTTTTCCTCCAACTGGTGTTTGTATATTACCATCCTTTTCCTTTTTTTATTTATCTCCATTCTTATAGACTGTATATATTTGTTTCCTTCTTCAATCTGACAACTGTCTCTTAATTGAAGTGTTTAAATTATTTATCTTTAAATTACTTACCAATATGTTTGGAGTTAGTGCTACCATTTTATTTCTTTGTTTTCTGATTGCTCATCTATTTTTCATTCCACTGTTTGTACCTTTTTTGGGTTATTTGAATATTTTCAGTATTACTTTTAATTTATCAACTATATTTAAATATGTCTTTTTGTGTATTTTCCAGTGGTTACTTAGTATTACAAAATGCATACTTAAGTTTTCACAGTCTACTTAGAATTAATATTTTACCATTTCTAGTCAAATGTACAAACCTTACCACCATATCTTTTATATTTTAGTGGTAATATATATTAGCTCTATAGTCACTGAACAACGCACCAGACCATGTTATATTTACCTTCAACTATTTAAAATAAATTCAATGAAAAGTAATTTATTCATTTATGTGATGTTTACTATGTGTGTTGTTCCTCCTTTATTCTCAAAATTCCATATTTCTCTCTCGTATCTTTTCTTTTTCACTGAAAAACTTCCTTTTGCAATTCTTTTACAGCAGGTTTTCTGTTAAGTTCTCTGTTTTCACTCAGGTGAGAATGTCTTTCTTTCCTCTTAATTTGTGAATTAAACTTATTCTTACTGGATAGAGAATTATAGGTTGATAGTGCACATAGTTGATAGTTTCTTACAGTGCAATATCATTTTTTTTGCTTCATTGCCTTCTTTTATGATGACAAACCTACAATCATTTGAACAGTTACTCTCTTATATGTATTGTATTATTTTTCTTTAATTGCTTTCAAGATTATTATCTTTGATTTTCAACAGTTTGATTATGATATATATATCATGGCATGGAATTCTTTGAGTTTAACCTGTTAGGTGTTTGCTGAACTTAAATCAACAAGTTTAGCCTTTATCCAAAGTTGGATGATAATAAGGCATTATTTCTTCAAATATATTTTTCTGTGCAATAAACTTTCTCTTTTCTTTCTGAGACTTCAAATACAAATATTAGACATGATATTTTCTTTAGGTTCTTGACACTCTGTTCCTTTTTTCTTTTAGTTTTTTTCTTTCTCTTGTTCAATTTGGATAATCCTATCGATCTGCCTCCAAGTTCACTAATGCTTTCCTCTATTGTCTTCATTTTGATATTGAGCTTAGATGAATTTTTTTTTTATTTTTTAGTTCTAAAATTTCCATTTGGGTTCTCCTTTATAGTTTCTATTTCTCTGATGAAACTTCCTATTCGTTTTAAGAATTTTTTGTTGTTACTTCCTTGAACATCTCATTAGACCCTTTGTCAAATGCTTGTCTAATAATTTGACATCAGACTCACATTAGAGTAATGTCTCTTGATTCTATTTTCCTCGGTAATTTGTCAGACCGTTCTGATTCTTTTTTGTATTGAATAACGTGGGATTGGATGCTGGCTATTTTGAATATTAAGTTATGAGGTTCTGGGTCCTGATTAGAGCTATGTGGAATGCTTTGTTGTTGTAATTGTTTTCTTTTACTAAGCAATTGACTCATGTGCTGGTTGCAATTTCTGACATGCTTTATGTGGAGTGTGGTTCAAATGACAGTATACTTTTTAAGGTCTTTGCAATTTCATTCAGCTCCCCCCTGCATGTGTACCATCTGTGGGGCCAGTCTGAGGCCTGAGTGTAGTCTACCTCATACCTCTGTTCTCAAATCTATTTGTACACTGTTTAGGGTCATACCTACTGCTCAGCTTGGAGGCAAGACAAGGGTTCATATAAAATGTTTTGAGGTCATTTTCCTGAGGTCATTCTTCCCTATAATGTCTCTCCCAAACTGTCTGGCTCTCAGGGTCCCTCCTTCCTAGTCTTCCGCTGGTCTCCTTGCCCTATATGCATGAACTTGTTTCTGTTTCCAGATGCACATGGCAGGACGATAGAGAGAAAAAAAATGGAGATTTTTCTTCATGGCCTTTGGATTGCATGATTTCTCAGGTTGGAGAGCAGGTTTCTCTTCCCTTCTGGTACCTACCTAGCTTCCAGCACCACCACAGTAGTGTTGCAACTAGGAGTAGAGCTTGCTGGAAGCAAAACTGAGAGAGAAAAGAAAAGGTTTGGGAATTTCCGCCCACTCTGTCTTACTAGAGTCTGCACTTCCCAGTGCTGAGAACAAAAAAAAAAAGAAAAAGGGGGGAAAAAAGGGACTTTCTCTTGGAACTCGTTTTTGTTCATGCCTGGTACACTCTTCTAGGATTTGTGCTGACTTGAAGACAAGGAGATATGTATGGAAAAAGAATAAAACAAAAAGACTTCCCACTGACTGTTTGTACTTTGAGTTCTGCTTTTCTTCCCAAGCCACCTGCTATCATTTACTTAGTGTTCTTGTCTGGCTACTCCATGCACTCTGCCAAGGACTTTTGGTTGCATTCAGCTGGAGAGACTGAGTGGAGCTGCTTACTTCATCTTCACTGGAAATTGAACGCTCACTTAAGTTTTGTAAACTTCAGTTACTTCATCTTCAAAGTGGGTGTAGTTAATACTTGCTCTTCCTAATTCCTTAGATATAGAAATGAAATGACATACATGAAAATGTTTTGTAAACTGTGAAGTATCTTTTGGTTGTGATCGTGGTAAGATATTAACTTTTGAGTACTTATACATAATTTGGAAACGATTTTCCCATTCTATCATTTTTGCCAGTTCCCCCCATATACAGTGCCACAGTAATACATACGATAGTGTCTGAAAAGGTGGGACCCTTGGGTTAAAGCCAAAAAGGTTTTCCCACTGTAAGACTTCTCGAAGCCCCAGATGGGTCAATGTATATTTTGAACTCCTGAGAGTTGTTTTCTTTTGTATGGGCCTTTTAAATATAAATAAATGCAAAACTATATATTACAAGCTAATTCCAGAAAACCCTTCTCTATGGCATCTCAATGTGGATCAGAGTATTTTAAGCTTTGGCAAAACTTTATTCCCTCTTTAATCACCTTGTCAAGCTGAAATTCTTACTCATAGATACACATGTGGCTGCAGAAAGAAAGATATTTGGGAGGAATATGAGGCTTTAAAGAAACATACAGATGCAAAACAAAATAATGTATATTTGGATATCTTCCTGAAGTTTCATTCAAGCGAAAGTGTTCTGTAGCTTCATTTTTCAAACCATGGTGTATTAGTATGAGAGCAGTTAAAAGATGATCTTAAAATCTGGTATTACCATGAGAAACAAGGCTGTGTATTTGTTCTATTTCTTATACTAGAGATAAATCCCAGGCATTTAGAAAAGTGTTATTATATCCTGATGTTTCTATACCTCATGCTTTTTTCAGTTAAAAACAGTTTTTGGAATTTAGAAACATAACACAATAATAAGTTTTATATAGGTAAGTTCATTGTCCTTGTTGGACTCCTCATTGTTTCTTAGCCATAATGTTAAAATTGAACATAATTCAAAGTTATTTTCCTCTTCCACTTACATTTTTGTGTAAGTAAGTTTATGTAAACAAAAAGTACAAGCAGAGTATATTCATTAAAAGAGAAAATGAAAACAGTGTAACTTTAGACAATGAAGAATCTGATATCATCAACTTAAAGTAAAGATATTCATTTATAGATCCATTAAGAATCTCAGGTTCACTACTAAGAAAAATAATTTTAGAAAAGGGTTGTTGAATTGTCAATTTATTTATCTGTGTGTATCTTTTAAAAAGTCACAAGTGGAGGAATTTGCCTTCACAAATGTCCTGAACTTTGATCAAGAATCAGCTTTTTGAAAGATAATCATTATGCATTTTATCACATTATAAGCCAATCCATCCAATTCTAATTATGTCTCCAGTTTCCCCGGAGAAATTTATCAGCCCCATGTGCTTGCAGTCTGTGCCACGCAGACAGTCCTGGGGTCTCCCATTTGTGCAATTTGAGAGCACAGACTACCATTACTTGCAAGCTTACAAGCCTAAGTTAAATAAAGCATTGAGAGCAGTAATTCGAGCTTACCCACAGAAACAGCAAAGTCACATTTGGGGTCAAGTTTGGATATATCCAGCATCTGACCAACATCTGGCTTGCGTTATTGAGAGATCAACTATTCTCTCTAAAGAACAACATTTTATGGACACTAACTTAAAGCATGCTGAAAATACTCTGGTTTATTTTTACTTAAACAAGTTACATAGTTTTCTGTTTTTTATTTCTTTTTAATCACAGGCTAAAACGTTTGTGAAAGACTACAGTGCAAAAGGCTAGTAATACACTTCAACTTTGTGCAGAAGAATTTCATTTCTGGATAGTAAGTTTGGGTGCCTTATTTGTTTCATCATCAAGTCATCCAGAATGTCATTTTATGAGCAGATGTGAACTTTGGTTGCTGAAAAGCCATTCAAATTTCTCATCTTCTTCCACTATCAAAGCTGGAAAGTGGAAATATTCAATTTTCAACTTTCTCTGTGTGAAACACCACATCACCCCTAGACTACTGGCCCCTGTGCAGGGAGGTGGGGGGAATCTATGTTTTGGAAAAATGGAATTTTAAAAGAGTGTGGAGATGCCTGGGATTCCAGTAAAATTGAGCCTCCATGCATTATGGAACACAGTACATAGGTTTTTAGACTCTCGGATTAAAGTAAGCGAGAAAAGTTTGTATTTTCTTTGGATAGTCAATACAGTAAAACATCGTTAAATAAAACTTCTTTATATGTTTTTCAAAATCTCATTTAGTTGTAATTTGGAATTGTTTTTTCAAAAGCTAATCATCTGTGATAAGAGATGCAAGCTGTGTTAGAAAGTGCCTGCATCAGACAGCAAGCCAAATCTTGTGGCATCCTGATCTTGGACTTCCCAGCTTCCAGAACTGTGAGAAAGGAATTGTTGCTGTTTATAAGCCACCCAGTGAATGGCCTCTTGTGATAGCAGCCCAAATGGACTAAGACACGGAGGGAAGTTTACTTTGTGTGTGTGTGTGTGGGGTGTGTGTTTAACATGGAGGGCTAATGAGTGATCCTAAATTATCTTCCGTCAACTTCTGAAGGAAGTAAGGGGAGGATGGGAGGAATGAAGATTAGAAATACTAATGGAAGCAGGACAGCTGATGTTTAGCAATAACACGTGTATCACTTGTTCCTTAGGGACTCCTTTGCTAGGACCTTTGTGGAGCCACGTACAGTTGCAGTACCCCCTGGACCCACCCAAGTATAGCTAAGATGCACATAGCATAAGCTCATTAAAACAACATAATAGTTCAATCAAAATTCACCAGCGTTTATTAGCTGAAATAAATCGGTAATTGAGGTAATGATAATAGGTGAAAAAAGTTACTGCATTGTTTTCTTTTTTCATAGTTTTAGAAATTTTATATAATTCTGAATCACCCATTTTAATAATATATATTCCATACACATAAGACCTAAAAAGGTCAAATATTACTTTTTATTTGATAATAATTTCCACACAATTTAACATGTCAAGCCTAACTAAAATAACAATTCTATTTTTTAAGGTGAGAAAGCCACTCTCAAGATCTCCCAAGGACTCTCTGAAAAATCTGAAAGTTAGTTTGAGGTTAAAAACTTCATTTAATTTGACTTGAGAACGTTCACAAAAAAATGTCAAGATTTAAACAACTTGATCCAATAGGAGTATATGGTACTGTGAAACAATATTTAGTTATCCATCCAACCAAAGTGATGATGAAAAGATTTCAAAGGAAAATATAGAAAGCTACATAGTTGCAAAAAAACTTAACTCTGTTGATATTAAAAAAACTCAGCTTTTCTAAGTTATCAAAGACCTGATAAAGACAATGTGTATGAGGCACATTATTTTCTAAGCTCAAGAGATTTATTTCCTAGGAAGCATTGCTTCCTTTAAACATTTTTCCATGGCCCTGCATTCAAAAGGACTTGTAGGGGTGGTCATATCAGTCATGTAAGCCATGCAGATTTTAAACTTTACCTTAAGAGTATGAGGAAACATTGAAGTGTTTTAGCAAATGAGCCTGGTCAGCATTATATTTTTTAAGGGCCTGTCTGCTTACAGAAATGAACTGTTTGTAGGGGGTTTAAAGAAAATGGAGAAGCAGATCCCAGTTAAGACGATACAGCAGTTATCCAGGAAACATATCATGGTGTCTTCCAATGTGAGCATGAAGAAAATCTGGCAAATTATAGGCCCAAAAGAATGCTGCATAAAACATAAATGCACAAATGATTGGATGCAGGAAGAGGAATGAAAGATTAGAGCCAACACTTGCAATGGGATTTTTGTCTTGGGCAATTCAGTAGATAGTAACTCTAGCTACTACTATCAAAAAACAGAAGCAAAAAGTTCCTGCTGTGGCGCAGTAGGTTGAGAATCCAACTGCAGTGGCTCAGGTAGCTGTGAGGTGCCGTTCAATCCCCAGCCTGGAGTAGTGGGTTAAAGAATCAGCATTGATGCAGCTGCAGCGTAGGTCTTAACTGTGGCTCAGATTCAATCCTGGGCCAGGGGAACTTCCTTGTGTTCAAGGAAAAGATGATGCTCATTTAGATATGTTGAATTTGAAGTGTCTTTAAGGCAGTTAGATGTATAAACCTAAGTTCAGGAGAGGGACTTTGCCTAAAACGACATGGATGTGGGAATATTCAGGTATTTACCACCATTGGGGTTAGACCTGTTCTCCCCATCAACTTCTACCCCCATGAAGATTATTAAAGCATAACGCAAAGCAGTTTCCCCGGGTATAGAGCTATTGATAGAAGCCAAGGAACTGTGGGATGGGGTGATGAGTTTCTTAGTGGTGGACTGGCTGAGCAGATGGCCCCCTGTTTATATTTATCTTGTGAGGTTCTGCTCCTTTCTCACAGGCTGATCTTGGACCACCTCAACAGGAATGCAAGACAGAAGGAAAAGACTTCGCTAGGAAGGGGTGATGAAAGGTATCCTGAAATATGAAATCTATTCATTTGTTAGTTTTTCTATCATATAATGATGTATTTGGAAACGAATTTGATTACTGGAGGCTTGTGTCTTCACTTGTACTGAAAGGGAAAAGTGATTAAAACCCAAATTTCTTTGACCTTTACTTTTGTCTCTTCCTCCGTTTTAATAATAAATGCTGTTGAACATCTCTTTGCAAGTCTGTGCACAGGGACATCACACGGGTAGTTTGAAAAGGCCACGGTGGGAATATTTACACTATTGAATTGGGCAAATATCACAGCTCAGGACTTGACCTACCCTCTCCCAAGATTCAGTTGTTAACATTGACCAGCATATCGCTGCTAGTAACTAATGACTATTCTGAATTCTTTAGCTATTAAGTTACACACATACATGGTCAAGACTCTCAGATAAGGAATTAGGAAGCAGGAATTTCCTGAAATCTAAAGCACCTTCTTTTGAGGAATACTGTTATTCCTTGAGGATGTTTTATCAGTTCCTTAAAAATATCTCCTATAGTAGTTCTTAAGTATTGCCAAAAATGCAAAAAAAAAAAAAAAAAAAAGAAACAAAAGAAAATGAAGGGGAAGACAAGTCTCCAGGCCGTCTAGATGGTTGACGTTGTAAAAACCACCACAGAGAAGACTGACCAAAAAAAATGAATGAATTCCCTGTTTCCAAGAAGTTCTTGGAATACTCTATTAATGGCAACTTTAACACAAGATTAAAAAGTCAATACAATGCCCTGAAGCA
>PVHT021183693.1:3465534-3815184 GCA_004024745.2 Catagonus wagneri | reverse complement strand
ACAAAAAACAAAAAAAAAAAAAGAAAAAAAAAATAATAAATGCTGTACATATGTCTTCCCCCACCCAAAATGTTTATCTTGTTGACTAAACTGTCAGTAACAGCAGACAGCTGTGAAGATTTGGTTAAAAAATATAACATAGGAAACTTTCATTAAAATCTGTTGGTTAAAAGGGCATTAAAGAATTTTTCATTTATGCATAACTCTGAATTACTTTTATCGAAACCTCCATTTTTGGAAGGAGGGTGCTGATGACAATAATCACGTCAGTTCCCAAGAGGAAAATAGTGCTCTGGGCTTCCAGAGACCCCCAAGTCTTTTCTAGTATTATACAATATAGCCCTCCCCAGCTCTCCCATTACATGTAAAAAGTAAACATCTTTGGTAGAAAAGCAGGCATAATGTAAATATTTATAAATCACTGTAGTCATGATTCTTAAAAATAATCATAATTGTGTATCTATAGAAATCCACCAAGACAAGTCCTGTGTAGGAGCCAATTTTAGAGTAAAAAGCGGACACATGATGCTGGGGGATTATGACACTGAAGAAACCACAAATTGTAGACTTTTTTCACTTGTTTTACACAAGTAATTTTCAAATACTGCCTTAAAACTTCTTTTTCATATGTATGAATGAAGATGCTGTCCTAAAAATTACTTTTTGAGCCACATTTATAACTTAATACAACAACAGGACTCCTAAGTAGTGTTCAGTTCCTATTTATTCTGGGTATTTGACTTTTCCCTCTCATTTCTTATCACCTTTCTGTCCATTTGACCTTTTATAATTTTCATTTTATGCAGCATCTTTATGCTTCTGACTCCTTAGAACTTTCCTTCTTCCAGGGAATCTTTGACTCCAAGTTTCCTGCACAAGTTAGAGTACCTAAAAAAAAAAAACCCTAAGATCTTTGTTTAATCTTATTCCTGGAGCAACTTTTATATTCAGCTCAACATCAACACTTTGGAAACGTTTAATAGAAAGAAAAGACATATATTCCAAAACATTAGGCCCAGCATGGAGTGAAAATTTCAGTTGTATTGACTCCAACTCTTAGAACCTCCATAAAGTATCCGTGTTTAACTTTATTTTCCAACTTGCCTCCCAGACTGAGAGACGATTTACTTGATGGACCAGAGCAATGTTGGCTGTGGAGCTGGAGTTTATCTGGAGACTTTTCAACCAAGCTGCTAAGGATAGGAAAGCACGCAAGCAAGGCCACTGCCAAAGTAGGAATTTCAATGTGATTTTGTGAAAATATCTGTCTGCACAAGCCAGGCAAGCACGGAGGTGGGAAAGAGGAAACACATCCTAACACAGTCTCTGCTCTGCCAATAACTAACTGCATGATCTTTGCCAAGCCCTTCCCTTTTCCTGACCAAGCTCCTTATCTCTGCCATGCTGAATGGAAGCAAAATTCTGGTAGCCCATAAGCACAGTTTATTTGATTCACATAGCCCTCATTCTTCCTTCTTTCCTTTTCCCCTTCCTCTTTCCTGCCTGCCTTCCTGTCTTCCTTCTTTCACTCCTTTCTTGTCTTATACCAGAGTTTTAGACAATATAAACATTTTTGGTCTTTTAACCAGAATCTTGAGCATTTAAAAAGTCCTTATAACAACAAGATAGCACTACACACCTATCAGAATGGCCAACATCTCTAATACAGATGCCACAGATACTGGCAAGGAGGTAGAAGAACAGGAGCTCATTCATTGCTCATGGGAATGCAAAATGCTACAGCCACTTCAGAAGACAGTTCAGTGGTTTCTTACAAAACTAAACACACTCTTACTATGTGATCCAGTGATTGTGCTCTTTGGTATTTACCCAAACAAGTTGAAAGTTTACGTCTACAGGAAAACCTGAATGTGGCTGTTTATAGCAGCTTTGTTCACGGGTACCAAAACTTGGGAGTGACCAAGATGTCCTTCGATGGGCGAACTGATAAACTGTGGTCCATCTGGACAAAGGAATGTTATTCAGTGCTAGAAAGAAATGAGCTATCAAGACATGAAAAGACGTGGAGGAAACTTAAAAGCATGTTACTGAAGTGAAAGAAGCCAATCTGAAAACACTACATACTGTATGAGTCTAACTAATTACATTCTGGAAAAGGAAAAACTCTGAGGTAGTAAAAAGATTGGTGGCTGCCAGGGGTTGGGGGGAAGGGGGGGATAAATAAGCAGAGCACAGAGGATTTTTAGGGCAATGAAACTATTCTGTGTCTATCATGATGTGTCTTAACTTTGTCCAGACCCATAGAGTGTACAACCTCAATGTAAACTATGGATTTTGGAGGGTAATGATGGTGAATATAGCTTTTTTTTTTTTTTTTTTGCTTTTTAGGGCCGCACCCATGGCATATGGAGTTTCCCAGGCTAGGGGTCCAATTGCAGTTGCAGCCACCAGCCTATGCCAGAGCCACAGCAACGCCAGATCCGAGCCGTGTCTGTGACCTATACCACAGCTCATGGCAACACTGGATAGTTAACCCACTGAGCAAGGCCAGGGATTGAACCCGCAACGTCATGGTTCCTAGTCGGATTCGTTAACCGCTGCGCCATGATGGGAACTCCTGGGTGAATATAGCTTTATCATTTATATCAGATGTACCATCTAGTGTGCAATGTTGATGGGGAGGAGACTGTGCATGAAGCTCCCCATGTGTGGGGACAGGGAGTAGTCAGAGATTCTCTGTACTTTCTGCTCAGTTTCTTCTCAGTTTTGCTATGAATCTAAAATTACTCTAAAAAATAAAGTTTATCAATTTAAACAAATGTTGATTAGCATTTGGAGTTAGAGAAGCCATTTGACACACCGGAAATAATATGACCTTTGGAATGAGATATTTGAACCCATTCATGCTTGGACGGACAGGAGGTTTACGGGAAATCTCAGTACCTTTTGTTCAGTTTTGCCGTGAACCTGAAACTACTCTAAAAACTATTAAAGTGCTCGCTTTGGCAGCACATATATTAAAATTGGAATGATAGAAGATTAGCATGGCCTCTGCACAAAGACGACACACGAATTTGTGAAGCATTCCATATTTTTAGGTAATATAGGAAAGAGAATGTATATATATAAATATATATATATATATGACTCACTTTGCTGTACAGCAGAAATTGGCACAACATTGTAAATCAACTATAATCAAATTTTAAAGATTATTTTAAAAATAAATAGATGATAAATCATTGAAAAATAAATAAAAAGAAACTAGGTTACTTTACATATAATTCTGTTTCCAGTTTCTCATGAGAAATTAGAAGATCTGGCAATGCAGAGCCCAGGTCCTCAGCTGGAGGAACCGGACAGAACGAAGTGGTGCTGCTGTCCTTTAACACGGGGCCCACACCCCCCTGATGACCACATCCCCCACAGGGTCCCCCTCATCCACTCATGTCCTTGACCTCAGCAAGCACATTGGTTTGTGACCTAAGGGATTTTAGGCTTGTGATCTCTGTGATGCTTTCCTTTCATCTAGAAAAGTCTGTAATTGTCCCTGGGCAAACCAATAATTACATCTTCATACTGCCATTTCACAGCCTGGCAAATAAGCTGGAAAACCTTAGTACAAGACCAGACTTAATTACCGTAACCAGACGTATTTTCTTCTCCAGGTTTTCCTTGTGGGTGGCTTCTGTACCATGTTATCTTTCCACGTCTTCCTTTGAAGACACTGACTTTCCCTTTAACCATCATAGGTTCTTAACTAGATGATATATTACAAAATAAATTGGCCTCCTGCCCTCCTTTAGAATGGATTCTTATTTTTGAACTATGGAGTGTGCAGCTTTAAAACTCACAATGCCATAGCTTGAGAATTTAACCAGCTGCAGCTCAAATAGCTCCTAAAATGATCTCCTTATCTTTAGGGGAATGATAAAGATCAACAGGCTTTTTCCTTATTCTTATCCCCATTTCCCATCTATTTTTGAATGTGGGAGGTTTTTTTGTTAACACTTTTCCAATACACCATAGAGGTGGATCTTCAGGGCCATGTCATGTAATTTGTCTCTGGAGGGAGGATTAGTGTTTGGGGCCATGAATATTGTGGAAATTTCTAGTTTAGTACATGTGTCTGACGCTCAAACACTCTAGCTGTTGTTTTTTGGTTGGTTTCTGAATAATCATACTTTAAAGCACTGTAAAAATCATCAGTTTCCTCTTCTGAGATAAGTGATTTTTGGTGTTCGTCTTTATAATACGCAGTGCTTACCTTGTGCTACATGGCTGCCATCAATTCTCCCTCCCTCGTAACACTCAGTCCTTTGCTGATCTTTGAAACAGATGTTTCTTCATCAAAGTTTCCATGACCTAAACTTCGCTACGATTTCTAATTTACTGTATTGTTTCCACTCCTGCCAATGTGTACTCTTCCTGAGTAAAATTCTTGATTACTGTTGATAAGTCCTAATTATCGTTCTGACATTAAGTGATTGTCTTAAACAACAAATGACATTAAAATTGATTAATTTTCTGATAGGACTTTTTATGAGTTCCCTCATAAAAGTCATACCTTACAAGACTTTGCCATTTTCTAATGCTTACTCATTTTGGTGGGAACAAACATGATTCTCATTTTACTCTCATTTATGGATGCTGTAACCGACTTGAATTTTTTGCTCATGGAAAGTCACTTCTAAAATTAACTCATCTGACCCCTGACACCTCTCACTGTGCTCCAGTTCCTTAGTATTTCATTAGGGAGACTCCATTTAAAGGGCTCTTCCAGAACGATTTTCAGACCAGCCTGATGAGTTTTCTAGCAGCTCAAGTAAATCGATCCAAACCAATGGATCAATTAAATGAATTGCTTTTATATCAAGAACTTTCTAAAGGAAAAGACGCCTACTTAACTTGGATGTTATAAACAAAGAAGAAAGTGCCATTAACTATGACCTTCTCATTGTCATAAATTTATTATACCACAGGTTAATTTTAGGGTACAGGCATTCTTTCCTTTGGGACAGGTATTGATTTCTGTAGCTGCTGATAGTGGCTCCCCCCTGCCATGGCTCAGGGACACAGGGTTACCTTTTCATGTCTCAAAGAGATAGCAAAGTAGATTTGGGTCTCTGAACAACATCTGACCAGGGTCAGCAAAGTGCTGTCTATGTAGCCAAATAACCCTGATCTGTAATTCAGGATCAGGCCTTTCATATTGCTTTCACCAAAGCTCTGCCTATCAGAAGAAAATCAGCTTTTTACCATCCCCTCTCCCTGGCAGAAGAATATATGATTTTTTCATTGCCTCATTTCTTGATAGGGTACAAGTCTAATTATATTGACTCATAGCTTTACTTTGTGAGGGGGACATGTTTAATAAATCTTGCCAGGTCTCCTAACCAGTACAAAGATATCTTTGATTTGTGGTGTATTTTAAGAGAAAAAAATACTCACAAATAATTTTAAAGACTGAACACAGGCAGTATCTGGGGTGGTAAGAGCTCAGACTCTGGAAGTAGACACTTTTGATTTGAGTATTCACTTCTTCTTTGCTTTTAATATGAGTGCAGTCACTTCATGCATGTGTAATCTTAAATAAGGAACCTATCCTTTGTGGGCCGCAGTTTCCAAAATTGTAAATTGTGAATAAATAATACATTCAAATTTCATAGGTTTGCTGCATTGATTAAATGTGTCTATTTATGTGAAGGTACTTAGAACAGTGCCTTAGAATGAATTAAAAAGGAACTCTCATTATTTCAAAACTCTTCATGGTTTGGCTTACATTATCTTCCATTTTGTTGGATAGTGTTCATTTAGATGGTTAATACCACCAATATTTTGAGTGTAGGTAACATTCGTTTTATTATTATAATTATTATTATTTTGCCTCAGAAGACTTGCTTGTCTCTTTTCTGAGATAGAAACATAGTTAAATAATTGGAATCTTTACCTTCTCCATCTTTGCTTGCAGCTTGTGTTTGACTTACCTGAATGTGCTCGATGTTGAAGAGGACACAGGTGGCATACACGGTATTTGGGGGCCAAGGTGATTGGAGCTTGGTAAGCCCAGGGTAAAGCCATGTAGTATTAGTGACTGAAGCTATATTTCCTGGCAAACCAAGAACCCATAGGAAAAAGGTACATTTCTAGCAAAGACTCTCAAGGACAAGCACTTTCAGACACTTTGAACTGGTCTTAGACTCATTTCTCCAGTTTCTTTTTTTTTTTAACAAATGGCTCTCATCACTTTTTTTTGGAATGCAGATATTTTTTTATAGTGATTGGAAGGGACTAAAACAGGAGGCAGTTGGAATCATGTTCAGTCATGACTGTGGATTTTTACAATAAAGCCTAAATAAAATTTTATGTTCTTGTGAGTTGGCCTGGAGATAATGAATGTGTTGCTTACTCTCATCGAGTTTCTTGCAATTTCCCAAGCTGGATTGGTCTCTTTGTTCTCTAATCTGAAAACTCTAGGGAAGCCATACGACTGAGCAGTGACCTTAATAAAGGTACTATACTTAATATAATGAAATTTTAAAATGCCTGTGGAAGGACATGATAAATTTTAAAATATAAGGTGACAGTTATGGTTACTATTTATTAATCAGGCAGCTTTTATAAAACTTCTACTCTGTCCCAAAATAGATGCTTAGTAAGAAAGTTTGCCTAGATTATTTCTCATCTATACTTTCAAATTTGTAAAATAGGAATGATAATGCTATTTTGCAGATAAGGAAATTGAGACTCATTGAGGTTAAAGTGACTTTCCCCCCACCTACTTGAAATTATTTTATACGGTTAAAGAGTATTATTTGCATGCACATTGCATGAAAGTGACCACCATTGGGCCACTTACTCTTTTTCATCTGCACACACACATTTTCTTAATATTGTCATTTCAAAAAAATGCATTGAACTTCTCAGTTTTTATTTAAAAAAAAATCATCTTTCCAGTCTCCTCCCATTTTCTTTTTCCTAATTCAGCTTGATCCCATCCTATGACTCAACAGTTATTTCTATCCTGCACAACTGTTTAACTTTCACTTACACAAGCTCAGAATTCCTAGCAGAATCAGACTTATTTCTATCTGGCAGCTTCAACTATAAAACTCATAAGCACTTTTTATTCTTCTCTTGATTAAAGGAAGGTTTCTCTTATTTTTAAGCTCACCATTCCTCCCAGAAATTTACCAGGCTTTGTAGACTTTCACAAAATTTTACAAACTTATGACAAAAGCATCTTGGAACGTCCCTGTAAGTACTAGCCAGGCTCAGTGAAATAACTGACTTAACAATGTTGCTCAGTTTTCTGTAAAAGTTGCCCACCCACAAGACCGCAGGGTGGTCTATAGTTGGAAACTGTCTTTGAGGCAGAACTGATTCAAGGGAAAAGGAGTTCAAATGTGATATGGCCATGTTAGGGAGGCTGGGGCAGTTGTGTGTGCTGCAATTCAGAATTCTCAGTGCTCACTGCTTATTTTGAAACCTGTGCTATAAGAGTACAATTTTCCTATTTCCTTTATAAATATCAAAAATACTATATTATGGCTTTTATTCCATAGGAGGGCAATGTTGAGCTGCAGGAAAATCCTTGCAGTTTTTTGCAAAAGAACATATCGAACTGATTAATTTAAAAATTAATGATTTGCAACAAATTTACTAATTTAAACAAACTACAATATGACAGTTACTTAATAGTATCCCCATGTTGAATACTGTTTGGGTCCATGTTTGTCATACTGGTAGTTAATTTGTAAATTGATGTAAATTATCCTTGCCACTCAAAGCCAAACCATTGCTGTCCCTTTGGAGAAGGCCGTGTTCTCTGTGCAGATTTTCTTTATTCTAGATGCTGGAAAAATGCTTAAATTCTTTACAAGTAGAGTGATATTATTTTATATTTTTATCAATGGTCTGCTGATGTTGGCTCTACTTAAAGAGATAAGAATTCTTACAGTTCAAATTTCTAGTCTGCTTTAACACCCTTCCTTGGGTCAGAATTTGAGGTTCCCTGTAAATGCCACCAATAAGCTTTCAGAGCGAAGGTTAACCAGATTTAGTGTTTAAAATGCATTTTAGGAATTCCCTTGTGGCTCAACAGGTTAAGGACCCAGTGTTGTCACTGCTGTGGCTTGGGTTGTTGTTGTGGCATGGATTCGTTCCCTGGCCTGAGAACTTCTGCATGCCGCCTGCGGGGTCAAAAATAAAAAAAAAAGGGATTGCTTACAATTACAAAAGCAAACTAAAGTGAGTTATAAAGAACACAACAAAATCAAATTTCAGCCAAATTTTGAGCTATGACCAAATTTTGAGTCATGGACCAATGCAGCACACTGTCATTTCAACTTGTAGGAAAGCAAGTCTGTTTCGAATTTTTGAAGCAAACATTGTAAGTAGACTTTAAATATAATTATGTGTTTTTGTGAGAAAGTAACAAATTTTGTGTTCCTTTGAAGCCTTATCAGACTTTCCTAGATTAGAAAAGCAATTTCTGAACATTTATACATTAGATTTACCAAAATACAGTGATATGGGTCTGGTCATTGCTGACCTAACTCATCATTTCGGTGCAGGAACATGGTGCATCTTGTCTGTGGTTTAGATCCCGAGTCCACAGAAGCAGCAAATTACTGGATCAGTAATAATAAAAACTAGCATTTATGAAATGCATACTATACACCAAACACTGTTATCCAAATACCGTCATTAATGTATTTAACCCTCACAGCAATGCTATAAGTTCTATTGTTAACATTATTTATCAAACAAGGAAGATGACCTGTAGAGTAGGTTCATAACCTGTTCAAGGTTGCAGAGCTTCCCAAGACAGAGCCAAGCACTACTTTAGGGGAGTTGACCCTTGTTACCACTTCCTGGTTAAAAAAGCATGGATCAAAGATTGGAAGCGGTGATACATGTTGTTTCAGTGTAAAGGAGAAAAATAAAATATTGCCTCAGTATCTTTTGTTCAATACGATGTGTCTGGGTAGAGGTGAGTGAATGGACATAGGCAAGGGGGCCAATGAGGAACAACATCCTAAGATTTCCTCCTTCAGTCTACCTGCATGTCAGCAGTTACGATGGCAGATTTTTTGTTCTTTTTATATTAAAATAATATGATAAATGGATTACAGTCTCCTGAGGGTGGAAATTGGATCTTCTAATTTTCTGTGCCTTTCATTTCATCTAATCCACTAGCATGGATATGTGGAAATGACGCATTTGGGAAAATAAATAATTAACGACCAAAAAAGTAATTACTCAGGGCTGAAAGGCAGATATCTATAAAGTCAAATGCAAAAACCACTGACATACATCTTTGGTTGGAATTTTAAATCTAAGTAATATCTTTAGAGTATTTATTTTGTTCATTTACAATCAGGAAGAATAGTTTGAGTTTGAACAACTGTCTGGACGATTCATTTCAACCTTATTAGGGAAAGAGGATTTTGGATAATGGTCAGTGGGTGTATTTTTTTTTTCTAGCTATTTACTTTTAAAAAGACCTCTGACTTCCCATTCTGAACTTTAAGATTATATAATTTGAACTCCATGCAAGTTTCCAAATGAACCTTGCTGGTCTATATGTAGAGAGCTCTATCTGACCTAATGTTAATTGAACAGTTCATATCTAGAAGTAAGAAGCACTGTGTAACTCCTGTGAAATTCAAGTCAAACACTGAATGCTCACCTTAAATAGGGCAAGTATTTACTAATTCTATGGAATTTAGAACTCTATATAAACCAGTATTTTTTTTTCAAGAAATTACACACAGAGAGTAGTTTAGCATAGCAAAGAAACCCTTTGGGGAAGGGAATATTGGTATACCCCACAGGGGCTGTGTGTGTGCGAGTGTACACATGCATGTATGGTGATGGAAAGAAAAATAAACGTAGACTGAAACACAAAGTAAGGGGTATACATTTTATAGGAAGAAGATAAGAAAAGAAAAAATTCTGAGACTAATCAGTGAAGGCAAAGGGAAGGAGAATGGGATGGATTGAAGCAATTTGCACAGTAATTTCCCCATTTCCTTGTTCATTCTCGGCCCATTAATAAAGAGCTCTAATTGAATATGTGCAGCAACAGAGCCTATAGGTCATTTCAATGACTCTGCAGCTGTGTGAATATGCAGTGCAGGTAGTGCTGTCACTGGGCTAGCCCTGTATCCCATTGGGCTGTAGGGTAATGCTTTCATATCCCATCTGACCTCCACACTACATATATGTTTATACAAATCAATTAATAATGACTTTGAGTGCAGTCATTTCCATTGCCTAATTTATTCCCAGAGGCACAGACTGAAGCTCATTCTTCCAGGTGGAAATTAGTGAATTTCTTATTCAAATTTGATTGAATCCAGGACCACTCACAGCAGAAGAGATCAGCTCAGCTGAAGGAGCATAACAAATATAAATTTATCTATTGTAAGTTTACTAATTTTAGTCCAATTTCTTTTTTTTTTATTTTTTTATTTTTTGTCTTTTGTCCTTTTAGGGGTGCACCCACAGCACATGGAGGTTCCCAGTCTAGGGGTCTAATTGGAGCTGTTGCTGCTGGCCTACACCACAGCCACAGCAAACAGCAATGCGGGATCCCAGCAGCATCTGCAACCTACAGCTCATGGCAATGCCGGATTCCTTAACCCACTGAGCAAGGCCAAGGATCAAACCCACAACCTCATGGTTCCTTGTCGGATTCGTTTCCACTGTGCCACAATGGGAACTCCTAGTCCAATTTCTAATGATTCAGGTTTCCTAGGAGTTTTCCAGGTTAACTGAAACAACTACCAGTGTCACTGTGAACACCAGAAAATTTCACCAGAGTGAAGGCTCATGTCCTGTCTTCATGAGCCTTCCTTGGTTGACACAATTGCCTTAGGTAATTTGTCAGGAAAAATTCCTAGGAGGTGAATCAGGAAGCAAAAGACCGAATTTTGGCTCAACTATCTCACAATTAAAAGATAAGAATATTTTAAAAGTGACTATTATCTTTTTTGTATCTAAATAAAATGTTTATTTTAGAATAGTTTTTAATTTTTTTTGGCCACACCTGTGGCATGTGGAACTCCCTGGGCCAGGGATCAAACCTGTGCCATAGCAGTGACCTGAGGTGCTACAGTGACAATGCTGGACCCGTAATCTGCTGTGCCACAAGGGAACTCCCTAGAATAGTTTTTAATTTACTGAAAAATTTCAAAGATAGTGTAGAGTTTCCACACACACGACATCCAGTTTTCCCTATTGTTAATATATTACTACTGCAAAAGAACCAGTGGTGATATGTTATTATACACTAGACTCCATACTTGATTTGGATTTTATTAGTTTTTCTCTAATGTTCTTTTCCTGTTCCTAGCAAATTACATCTAGTGCTCATGTCTCTTTATGTTCCTTTGGACCGTGGCTGTTTCTCAGACTTTCTATGCTTTTTTATGACATTGACCATTTTGAGGTGTACTGGTCAGGTACTTTGTAGAATGGCTGATATTTGGGTTTATCAGATGTTTTTCTCAGGTGGGTTATGGGCTTTTTTTGCAGGAAGAGCACGGAAGTAAAGTGCCACCTTCAACATTGTATATTAAGGGTATATTCTATCAACATGACCTATCATTGATGATGTTGACCTTGGTCATCTGCAAAAGGCAGTATCTGCCAGGCTTCTCCACTGTGAAGTGGCTTGTTCCCCCCACCCTACTTCCCAAACTGTACTGTTTAGAAACAAATCACTAAGCATAGTCTACAATTTAAGGGCAGGGAATTAAGCTTTACCTCATTAAGGGGAGAATATCTATATAATTAGGAATGTTTTTGCAGGGGAGGTTTCATGTATTCAGTCATTTATCTCATTATGGACTCATATATTTTATACTTTGAGCTATGATGAAGTGTTATGTTATTTTTTATTGCTCCAGTTGTTGTAACTTTGACCTTTTTGAGCTCTTTCGATTGACTCCAGTGCCCTCTGCACATATTGCCGCCATTGTCTTGTCTTTTGTTCACTTTCTTACTTCCTGGCACTTCAAAATGCTGCAGGCTTATTTTGCCCCATCTTCTAGGAGAGATAGGAGAATCATATTAGGAATAAGCTATGAGCACAAGGTGCACAATCATTTGTTTATGTTACTTTTTTTTTTTATAAGTGGTGGATTATTTTCTGTTGGACATTGTGGAGAAACAGTTTCTTACTTTGCCTCCAAGTGAAAAAGCATTAGACACCTGTGTATTAAGGGTTTGTTTCTGTGCTTCCTTTGTGTTTTTTTCACGTTAGCCAATTATAATCAGTGGATATTCTTGAGGATCTTTGCTTCTTTTCCCATCTTGAAAATAACCAGAAAGTATGTTATTATTCCTTGTGGACATTAGGAGTAACTTCTATGGATTCCAGGTTAATTTTTATTAAAAACCGCTTCAACACATGTTAATCATTTTTACTTTTTACTTTTTTTTTTGGTCAGTAAATAAATTCTAGAGTTTGTTAGAGACCATCTAGCAGGACTTCTTTTTAGAAGCCAAGTTATAAGTTGTGTGACTAGTCTTACTAGGATACAGTTTAATCCTTCTATTTTCTGATGGGTAGGCAGAGGGAAGTAGGTATAAAATGTTATTGTATTGATGTAGACAGTACCTGAGATAGAATAGCATAAATAAAAGTGTATTGTAATTAAAAAAAAACTGTTTAATCCATAATCTTAATTTCTCATAACATAGATATGCTTACACTCATCTCATTAGCATATTTGGATAAGTAATAATATTGGAATCATTATCAACAATTATGAGGTTCTTTAAACTATTAGTGTACCCCAAGTTTCACAGCACTCTCTCCTTTTTTTTTTTTTTTCCTATTCATAGCACTTAACAGTCAGGACTGGTTAGACCAGTGGTTTTCAAAATGTGGCTCAGTGGTTAATGAATCCAACTAGGAGCCATGAGGTTGTGGGTTCCATCCCTGGCCTTGCTCAGTGGGTTAAGGATCCGGCGTTGCCGTGAGCTGTGGTGTAGTTTGCAGACGTGGCTCGGATCCCGCGTTGCTGTGGCTGTGGCGAAGGCCATTGGCTACAGCTCTGATTAGACCTCTAGCCTGGGAACCTCCACATGCCGTGGGTGTGGCCCTAGATAAGGCAAAAAGACAAAAAAAAAATGTGGTCTGCAGACCAGCAGCAGCATCAGCAGCATCTGGGAACTTGTCAGACATGCTGTCTGTGTTTTAACAAAACCTCCAGATAATTCTGATGAATGCTGAAGATGGGGAGACACTGGTCTCCAAGCTATGCAGCAACTCCAAACTTTAATGGCTTAAGGCATTAAAAGTTTATATATGACTCAAACTACATGCCTGCAGTGAGGCAGCCAGGAAGACGGAAGACCCCACAACATCTGTTTCTGTGGTAACAGCAGCTGGGAAGTGAAATACACACTGACTCTTAAAGCCTCTTCTGGGAAGTGACACTTTTTTCTCCTCTTAATTCTTCAGTCAAAGGAAGCTGCTCGACCACTCTTAACTTCAAAGGATGTGAAATAGTATTGTTCTACCAGGTACCACACACACACACACACACACACACACACACACACACACACACACACACACAGATGAGAAGATAGATTTATTTAGCAAGCATCATGAATGCCTACTACAATAGAAGGTACCCCTTTTTTTTTTTGGCTGATCTGTGGCAAGCAGAAGTTCCTGGACCAGGGATCAAACCTGCACCACAGCAGTGACAATGCAAGATCCTTAGCCCTCTGAACCATGAGGGAATTTCTCACATTTTTTCCAATATGAATATAATGAAATTAACATATGTAATTTAAAATCATTAGAAAAGTAAGAAGCAGTGGGTTAGATTAATATTAACAAAATATTTAATTCACCATACCTCAAATATCATCATTTTGATGTAGAATAAGTGCAAATTACTAATGAGATATTTTGCTTTCATTTTTTTTTATCCTAATTCTCGGAGATCTGGTGTGTATTTCACACTTAGTTAAGTCCTCAGCTTGAATTAGCTCCATTTTAAGTGCTCAGTAAATACATGAGACTACAGAATGTCAATCTGAACAATATTTTGAGCGTGTAAAGACAATATTTACTACATAGTAAGCATCCACAAATCTGTGTAAAGTGTTGAATAATTGTAAACCGTAAATATTTGAAAAAATACCTTTACTTCTTTATTAAACTAATCCTCTTGGCTCTTGGGTTTTCTTCTCAAATTCTTTCTTCCTGTGAATTTTTCCCACTTTCAAAGGCACAACCTAAATTTCAGGGATATTTGTGAAAATTAGATTTTAAAACTTTCATCAGAAAAAAATCATTACAAGTGTCTAATGTTTTCATACCTTCATGTTTGCTCTAGCTGTCTCATTTCCTATCTATATCTAGGATTCCTTGCTATCTTTCCTGTATAATGTTTTTGTGTATTTAGGAACCACAGGGCTTTTCGAATTATGCCAAGTTTCAGCTGAGCTTATGAAGTTTAAACATATGGCTTTCACCCAATTGATGTTAAAATGTGTGGATTAAATGCAAAGGTAATTTTCAGGAGAGTAGGGAATGCTGATTTTTAGTTCTAAAGCCCAGCTTCATGTCTATAAATGTGCTCAATGAAACTGCAATGTAACATTGTTTTATATTGCCATATATACTTCCTTTTTATCTTGCACTTTCCAAAATCTAAACAGCCTGCCTACTATTTGTATTTGTTTATTTGAGAAAGTTTGATACAACATTAAAAAAAATGCTAAACAAAAAAAAATCAAGGTTTTGAAATGCAATGGACTGCCATTCAGGAATATACTCGCCCCCAGAGTGTTCATTTACTACGTTCAGCAATATCTTATAATAGTAGACAGAAAAATATAAAGGTCCAATGGTCTGGTAAATAATGACTTCTTATTGGTACACTCAATAGAGAAGTGTTTGTTTTCCTGTGGCTCTGACTCATGTTTTAAATAACGGGAAACTTGACCTAAGTGTTCTATGAGAATGGGGATTAACTTCTCTAACTGTAGGGGGCACGATTGCTGAGAACTCTAGGCTCTGAAACCCAACCCTTCCTTTGTGGTCATCCCACACTTTCCACAGGCTCTCTGCTCCCAATGGTAGGGCATAGCAGGGGTGGACACTGAAGCAGAAAGATTTCTGGGATTCACAAGACTTCCCTCATAGTCTACTTTGGGTGGGGGACACCCTGATGGATTTGCCAAACTTTCCTTAGACACTTCCACCCAACCTTTCTCATCTTTGTCTTTCCAAAGACAAAGGGTGTCAGATTTGCTTGCCTTCTGAGGTCTCTCCCACACTTCTCTGACTTCCTCCCTGATTCTTGTTCACAGACATTTCCTTGAATAAAATCCTTCTATATCAATCCAGTCTTGGCATCTGCTTCTGGGAGGACATGGACTAATATAAGTGCCTTGAAATCCCTTTGATTTGGCTTTTGAATGAGGGTATCCTCTTAAGCAAGCAGGGTGGTGGAGCCTGAGCAATGGGAAGACAGTGTCCTATGGGTGTTGGTGGTGTTGGCCTGGTGCAGGATTTTGGAGTGGGAGCAGGGTGAAAAAGGCATTGGCAGAGGAGGCAGTGGTGGCTGCAAGGACTCAGTGTGAGGTGTCAGAATCCAAGCGAGGGAGGAGAGGCACTGGGGATGAAGGACAGTGGTAACATTGGGACATTTGTTGTGTAAAGGGGGAATTGAATCCCAAGTAAATGAAGGATAGTGAAAGCCATGTCAGAGATGGGAGTTAGAAAAATGAGAACATTATATAAAACCTGTGGATTGGGGTTCAAATGGTGTATATGAAGACTGATGGTTTTCAATGTGGAAATGGATATACTCATAAATGTATGTATATAAACAGTACGTGTTCCCCAGCTCTGTCTGAGGAAAACAACACCCCAATAGTAATGAGCATAGCTATCCCCCAGATGTTTGTTTCTATCAAGCATTATTCATTGAAGATACTAGAACTCCTCAAAGAAATAAATGGTTGTTTCTGGTACTGGACAAGGGAAAGCACAAGATGAGCCTGGAACATTATTTTGTGCCAGAAAGTAAGGAAGTCTCAGAGTTCCTGTCGTGGCTCTGGGGGTTAAGAACCTGATGTTGTCTCTCTGAGGATGCAGGTTTGATACCTGGCTTTTCTCAGTGGATTAAGGATTTAGCGTTGCCTCAAGCTGTGGCATAGGTCACAGATGTGGCTTGGATCCGGCGTTGCCATGGCTGTGGCATAGTCCTGCACCTGCATCTCCAGTTTGATTCCTAGCCTGGGCACTTCCATATACCACAGGCAGGTCTGTTTAAAAAAAAAAAAAAAGGAAGAAGAAGAAAATAAGGAAGTTAAGGAAGTTTCAAAGAACGATGGGGTGGGAGTTCCCGTTGTGGCTCAGTGGAAATTAATCTGATCTGTATCCATGAAGACATGGGTTTGATCCCTGTTCTTGCTCAGCGGGTTAAGGATCTCGTTGCTGCGAGCTGTGGTGTAGGTAGCAGGCAGACTTGGGTCTGGCACTGCTGTGGCTGTTGCCAGCAGCTGCAGCTCTGATTTGACCCCTAGACCAGAAATTTCCATATGCTTCTGGTGTGACCCTAAAAAAGAGAAAAAAAAGGGGGGGAATGATGGAGTTATGTCAAAATGACGTAGAGACATAGAAGTCAGCTTCAAAATGTTCCTACGGACCAAGTATAAGACAATTTGGGAATAATATTGATGATAATGAATTACAATCATTGGAACAAAGTAAGAATCCACAGTTCCATACTAGATATAAATAAAGAAGGGAAGGGTTTTCCTTTATATAATGTCAGCTAATAAATGTAGAACTAATAGTAGTAGAAAAAAAATCACAAACAGCAATCCTAATAGTTAATTCAGTGAAAAAAATATCAATAGATGCTAAAACTATGGGTGAAAGTTTGATGAAGAACAGAATATTATACCTCAAAGTATTTCCTCACAAGAGGATAAAAGAGCAACCATAGTGAAAAAAAAAAAATCCTTTCAGGGTTCCTCATGATTAAGTGATGACAATTAATTCCAGTAGTAAGAAAATTCAGAATATTGTGCAAGATTAATAGAACGGTAAAAAAGATAGTGTCTTTTCTGTCAAATCCCTTCATAAAATATCTAATTTGGCCTCCATCATATGACGACATCAAAAAACAACAACTCAAACTGAGATATATATTAAAAACATGTAGAACTGGGTAAGTCTCAGATATAATTTTCTTCGGATCAAACAGCTTGAAAGAACACTGCAAAAAGAGGAAAGTTATCATGGGCATATACTCAAGGACTCAATTTTCCCCCTTACTCTAGAGAAATGAGAAGGTGTATTTGTCAGTTTAGATTCAATAGGTTTGGGCAGCCAAGATTTCTCAATAGTGGTGTGTAGAGCTGCCCAGAGATTCTTTACTTGTTATTCCCTGGTCAAGTTAATATCTGGAATGCATGAATATTTACAGAAGAGAGTCACATTCTATTTGACTGAAAATCTTCCAGACTTAAACATATAGTCTTAAAAATTATCCAGAATTGATTTATGCAACAGAAATATATTTTTCTTTATTTTTACATTTGTTGTTATTTTTAATACTAAAATACATTAGACAACAGATCTGTAAACAACTAGAAAAGGTAGATTCAAGGAATCTCATATATAAACCTTTCTCTCATTTTCTCCCTACTTGTCATAGGCATGTATTACAGAAGTGTTGGAAGAAAAAAAAAGATGAGGAAGAAGCAAGAAAATGAGAAGAGAAAGAGGAAGGGGAAAAAAAAGTGTAAAAGAGAAGGAATAGGAGAAGGAGGGGGAAAGAGGAGGAGGAGCCTGAGGAAGGGAAGGGGGAGGAGTTGAGAAAAAGGTGAGGAGGGAGTGAGGGAAGGGGGAGGGCGAAGAGGAAGAAGGAGAGGAGGAGGAAACTACATTTGTGAAAATCCTCCATGTGCAAGAATAGAACTGGACATTTATTAAGTTTATATCATGTTCCAGGCACTACTTTCAATGCTTTTTATATTGTTTAGCAAGTGAGAAACTGCTGAGAGTAATTAGATATATTGCTCAACAGCGAGTGCAATGGCATGTCTGTCTATCTTCACAGCTCAAGCTTTATCCTAAGTGATGCTAATAAATAGTTAAATAGCTGCCTAACTGGTGAAATGGAAATGCTGATGGAAATGCTCCACAAGATGTCAGCATCTAAGTGATTTAATACTTGTCTTTCAATACAGTTTCCGTATTTAAAAAAAAATTGAACACACATCCAAAGTAGTCTAAAATGTTTTGAATTTTGCTGACTTGAAATATTATCAGAGTAATGTTGATGTTTTTACTAATTTTCAGTTTGTTAAAATGCAATTTCATCCCAAATCTTCTTAATTACCTTCTTAGTTACCTGAAAAATCTGAATTAAAGCAAATGTCCTGAAATGGCTAGTAAATAGTTTCATTTTTTAAAATAAAGTATCATTAAAAGTTGTGACTAAAAAAAAGAAATTGTGACTGAAGTGTCCTCTGAATACACTTGAATTTTTAAAAAGTCAAACTATTTTAATTTAATTTAATTTATTTTATCTTTTTAGGCCCACCTGTGGCATATGAAGTTCCCAGGCTAGGGGTCAAGTTGGAGCTGCAGTTGCCAGCCTACGCCACTGCCAGAGCAAAATGAATCCAAGCCGTGACTGTGACCTACACTGCAGCTCAGGGCAACACTGGATCCCCAACCCACTGAGCAAGGCCAGGGATCGACCCCATGGATCCCAATCAGGTTCTTACCACTGAGCTGTGACGACAGGAACTCCCATGTCAAGCTATTTTAAACTGAGAGTGCAATGCTCAAACTTTAAGTGAATGGTCCAATTTATTTTGACAAATGTATACACATTTACTCATGACACAATATTTCCATCAACCAGAAGAAGTTTCTTTGTGTTCTTTCCTGGACAGTTTCTACCACCCTTGAAGGCATATTCTGATCGGATTTGTATTATCATAAGTTAGTTTTTCCTACTCTAGGCCTGTATATACATAGAATCTACAGAATGTTCTTTGTTTCTGGCATCTTCCACTCATCACAGTGTTTTGATATTCATCCATATTTCTGAATGCATCAGTGGTATGTTGCTTTTTATCACGAGGAGTTCAAGAATCTACCAGCTTTTTTTAATTCATTCTCCTGTTGATAGACATCTGGCAGATTTTGGTCACTATGCATAAATCTGTTTGAACATTCTCATCAAAGGGTTTTTGAGGAGATAGGCTTTCAGTGCTCTTGGATTGGAATTACAGGGTCAAAGGGTAGATGTGTATTCAGCTTTTTAATGAACTGCCAAAAGCTTTCCAAAGTGGTTGTGGTATTTATATCTCGTCACCAGCACAAAGGATGAGAATTCTGTTTTTTTTTTTTTTTCAAAACATCTCCAACATTTGGTGTTGTGAGTCTTTTCTATGTTAGGCATACCTGTGGCTGTGTAATGGCATGCTTCTGAATACTTTTGTAGGGAAGGAAGGCTTTTTTCTTTTACCTTTCTGGGTTCTTTGGCTGTTCTAATAATTAAATTGACATAAAATAGAGTAATGGAGAAAAACAAATTTAATGATGTGCGTATGGGTGCCCCGAAAATGTGAGACCCAAGAGCAAGTCGAGCAGTTGACTCTCCTATGCCATCCTGAGCTAAGGAATTGTAGAGGGCCTGAGGTTTCAAAGGGGACGAGGGTCATTCCCAGAACAAAAAAAGATGTTTGGCAGTTAGATGTTTGCCTGCCATACACATAGGCCATGCAGAGAAGTTATCTGTCCCTAAGCTACTTCCCTCTCCAAATTCTTCCAGGTAGTGAAGAGGGAGGTAAATGCTCTTCCTGAGCCTCCTGGGCCTTGATGGTCTTCAGCTCAGAAGACTCTATGTGCCAACATGGCACTTTTTGGGAAGCTCGTTCTGAACCTCTTCACTTTCAATAAAGCTGAAATGCTAATCATGAGGGATCTTGAACTTGTCATTTCCGATCTTCTTTCTTTGTTGAACACATAAGATTATATTTGTATCAATATTAGATGTACATAGCAAACCAAATTTCCCTTGCAGACCTGTGCTGAACATGTACTAAGAAGTAGAAATAATCTTCATTGTTTTTATGCCTTTGAGATTTGGGTATCATCTGTTACTATAGTATAACCTAACCTAACCTGAAAGGTGGAATGTAATTCTCAATATCGTTTGCCCCATTGGGGTACATTTTTCCTATCAATGAACTCAGGATAATATATGAGAGATCAAAATGTATTGGAAGGAAGTAGTTTATGTTTTGTAAGCACTATGCATGTGAAGGACAATTTATTAAGTACTTTAGTTATTTCTTTGAAGACTCTCTTACCTTGAAATATAATTTATAAAGAAAGAATTTAGGGTGTTAATTGACTTGTTCAAGGCTGTAAAAACCAGTGGCGTGGGAGCCTTTCTCTTTTACTTGTACTCTTTTCATTGCTTTGTGCTAGTTAAATTTGTGTTAGTGAGAGTATCGGGTGATTTTGTTATGGCCTATACAATTGCTTGTGTAGAAGTGAAAGCAAAAATTTAAAAGTCATGCATTTTTCTTATTCTAAAAGCAGAATACTTATTGACAAAAGTGGTAAGACAGAATTTCGAAAGGCCTGGGAACATAGTTTGTGAGCCATCATATATGAGAAAATACAGCTATAAATAAAATGGAATCTTGATGTGCAAATTAGGAATCCTTGTCCCAAGCTATCAGTGTTTGATTTTGGGAAGATCAGAGACAGTCTGAAAATCTGCAGCAGTGATAGATAATATACCAAGAATTTTCAATTGATTTCCAAAGATCAGATATATTTGTTACATTGCTGAAAGAGAATACTCTGCATTAGCCTTTTTAATAATTATATTTTGTGCAAGTTATAGGAACAGTATAGCTTATAGGGCCTGTTACAGAATAGTAATATACATATATATATACAAAGTGCATGCACAGTTTTCATAATGGCTATATATCTTGGTAATTTTTTTATTTAAATATATATGAAAGAGATAAAGAACAAAAATTAGAAGATATCTCTTTATATATGACTCTCGAAATAATAGAATGTGACTCTTAACCTCTAGATATTTTTGAGAATTCTTTATGTTTTACATTAAGTTTAGAGCTCAAGAAACTTCCAAAGATTAAATGATATAGAATATCCTCTCTGACAAAATGAAAATAAACTAGAAATCAACAACAGAAAAAACAAACAGACAAACAGACAATCCCTACATATTTGGATTAAGCAGCAAACTTCTGATTAACCAAGGGTTCAAAAAAGTCAGAATAAAATTCAGAAAATATTTTTGACTAAATGATAATGAAAATTCAACATGTGAATATTGGGAGGATGTGGCTAAAACTGATTTTCTTTGAAAGCAAATCAGAGCTTTAATACATATATTAGAATATCAGAAATGTTGAAAATAAAAGATCTATACTTCCATTTTAAAAAGCTATAAAATAGTAAATTGAACTGAAAGAAATAAGAAGATTCAGGAAATAATGAAAGCAAATGCAAATATATAGCAGAGAATATTGACAAAGCTAAATATGTGTTCTTTGAAAGAAAAGAGATAAGGAAAAAAAAACTAGTAACACTTTAGCAGGACTAATAAAGCATAAGTAAAGGGAAAACACAAATTATCCATCTGAGAAATGAACAAAGTCAACCTCACTACATCATTAAAAATATAATAGCGTATTATGATGCTAGGCATTACAAGTCAGTAAAGAAATGCAAATCAAAGCCATAATGAGATCCCACTTTACAACACCAGAATGGTGATTTTTTTTAAAAAAAGGAAAATAGCTGGTGCTGGTGAGAATGTAAAAAATCGGTACCTTTATACATTGCTGGTGCAGCTACTTTGGAAAATAGTTTGACAGTTCTCTACAATATTAAACTTTAGAATGTCACCACATGACCTAGTAATTCTACTCTTTGGTATATGCCTGAGAGAATTGAAAACATACCTGTACACAAAAACGTCTACAAAAGAGTTCATAGTAGCAACATTTATAACAAAAGAATGGAAACAACTTAAATGTCCATCAGCTGATGAATGGATAAACAAAATGTTGTGTATCAGTACAATGAAATATGAGTGAACAGTAAGCAATAAAATACTGATACATACTACAACATGAATCAATCTTGAAAACATTATACTAAGTGAAGAAAGCCAGACACACAAGGTCTCATAAAGCATATGATTCCATTTTTATGAAATGTCCATACTAGGCAAATCTATAGAGATGTAAAGTATATTAGTGGTTGCCATGGCCTGGGAAGAGAGGGAATAGAAAGTGACTGCTTATGGTTGTGGGATTTCTTTTGGAGGTAGTGAAAATGCTCTGTAATTGACAGTGCTGATGTTTGCACAAAACTGTAAACATACAAAAACCACTGAATTGTACACTTTAAAATGGTGAATTTATGGTATGTGACTTGTATCTCGATAAGAACATATTATGAACAATTTTATCTAATATGAACTTTTAAATGAAAAATTCTTGAAAAAGACAACTGGCATAAGAATAAACAGAAAATTTAAATAGTTATGTTAAAGAAATTGAATTCACAGTTAAAGCCTCCTGGATACATACAAAAACTTCAAGCCTAGGTAGCTTCACCAGTGAATTCTTACAAATATTTAAGTATGAAATAATCAGCATAATATCTGTCTTATACAAATTAGTACAGAAAATAGAGAAAGAAGGGGAAGATTTTCAACTTGTGTTATGAGACCAGGATAACCTTGATTCCAAAATCATATAACAGCTTTGTAAGAAAAAAAAAAATAAGACCAAATTCTTTCATGAACGCAGCTGCAAAAATCCCAAACAAGAAAATGCAAGTGAGGTTTATTCCAGAAATGCAAGATTGGCTAAACATTTGGACCTTGGTCAGTATGCTTCACCACCCTTATCAAATGAAGGAGAAAAATCTTATGATTACCTCCATAAACACAGAAAAATCATTTGCTAAAATCCAACATTCATTTACTACAAAAGCACTCAGGTAACTAGGAATAAAAGGGATCTTCCTTAATCTAAAAAAGTGTATATAAAACAATGTTAGCCTACCATTATCACCCAGAATAATGGTTAAATACTGAACAGTTTCCTCCTGCACTTGGAAACATTAGGATGTCCACATTACTCTTCTATTCAATTTTGTATTGAAATTTTTAGAGTAAAATATGGGAGAATATGTTTAGGGACAGATGAAGATTTCTTAAACAGTGTTCCAATAGGCATTAATTACAGAAGACGGATAAATTGATAAACTGGACTCAATTAAAAACAATGTGAAGTTAAGGAGTTACTAGAATCTTCATACATTAATGATGGGACTGTAAATAGGTACCATTATCTTGGAAAGTTGGCTGTATCTAATAGAGCTAAGCATACTTACACCTACGACTCAGCATTGCTACTACTAATGCCATACAAAGCAAATGAATGCTTGTTTCTACCGAAATAGCAAAAACTTGGAAACAGCACAAATGTCTATCCATAGTAGACTACCACAAAAATGGTGGTACTTTCATACAGTGGAATTCTATACTATAATGAACAGCTGTTTGCAACATAAAGTTACACCTATAACAATGAATGAAAAAATATTGAAAGAATATTAAATAATACATTATTCTGTTTATGTGAAGGTCAATGACAAATAAGTTCACTCTAATGTTCAAGGAGAAAATAGTAAGTCTTGGGGGATTGTCATCAGAGTGGGAGCACTAAGGAGTGTGCATTTCATGTCATATTCATGCACAATTATTTACCCTTGTTACCTTAAAGTTGCATTATTAAATGATGCAGGAAACTTTCTTTATAGTTAATTTGGCTTGGTGTAATTTCCCCTGAGAGCTGAATTAAATAGCATGAATCTGAGAAAGAATGCCGACATTCTAATAACTCATTATGGGGAATGTTCACGTTCTAAAGAGTGAAATCACAGGCACTTGCTGAGTCCTAATTGATGTAATTGACATGTTTTGACATCTGTGTCTGGTACAATAAGAACTCAGAAACGTTAGCTGGCTATCTCTGCCTCCTTGCATGAATTTATTAAAAATATATCTCTCAAAATTATCATAAATTAATGTTATTTAATATATATACACTATTATAGAACTTTGCCTCAAAACCTTTACCTCAAAATAGCATATCATTTTCTAAGGACCGTTGGTTCAGATTAAGCAGAGCAGGCATAAATGGTGGTTATTTAGTCTGAATTCTTTAGTTTTTTAATACCCAATTTTCAAATAAAACATGTAATGTGGATGTTAAAAAAAAAAACTTATGGCTGTGACAATTTCTAATAGAAGTTTTCTCTAAGTATCATATAATCCTAGGAGATGAAATAAAGTAAATTGTACATGTACACTTGCTCTCACACACACACACACACACACTCTCTGTAGATTTTAAATTATACAACTTTTCAATATTTATGGGTACAAGTTTCATAGGAGTGAATCTTAGAATATGTGTTAATATTCTCAAGCTCCTTCAACAGTAGGAGAAAAATATCTTATAAATCAGGTAACATAACTTATGAAAAAGTAACAGCTCAAGTGATTATGGTCTTTTAATTTTAATCATCATGCAAAAATATCTCCGAAGTCAGGTAACATAGCTTACGAAAAAAGCAATATTTGAACAGCTCACTCATATCACAGAAGTGATTATGGTCTTTTAATTTTAATCATCATGAAATCTGCCAAATAAACTAGTTACAGTCAGTCCTCTTTTTTGCATGGTACCATGTTAATGGAAATGTGTGTTTTTGGGCCACTGCGTTCAATCCACATGGTTCCATGGTATCTGAGACTGGTTATAAGGCAAAGCAAGCGTGGAATTGCAATATTATAGTTTCATTTAATATAATACTATGCAAAGCAAGGACTTCCTGCAATTAACCTCCCTTTTAGTTTGTGATATTATAAGTTAAATGATGTAGATACAATTTTCTTGTTTGTTCTTCGGAACATATTAGACATTAGTTCCATTGAAACTATTGCATTGAAAAAATTGTGCAAAAGCTTATACCAATGATTAATAGATATTTGGAAAAGATGGTAATCCATTGTCTTAAAAAAAAAACCCTCCTAATACTCACTCTGAATATTCTTATCTCCAATACCCTTTACTTGAAGAATTTTATTTCATTTCTAAGAAATGTTCGTTAAAGACCTTTTGAGGCTGTTGACGCTGCTGTTAAATTGATTCTGAAAATTAGAGCTTCCCATGTAGCTACTTGAAGTTTACTGCTTTTTGCTTTTGGTGTTTACGTTTTACTGTTCATTTTAGTAAACTGAAAAATATAAAAAAGATTATAAAGATTTTAAAAGGTTCCTTTAACATTAGCATTTAAACAACCATTGTCAAACTTGTGGAATATAATTTTCCATACTGTTTTCTACTTGGCAACTTCTTTAAAAATGCCATATAAAATGATGCTTAGGCAAAAACTGTTTTGAAGAGGCTGCCCCTTGAGAAGACTGTTTATTTTCTTTAAAAAAAAGTCTAAAAGATCATTTAAAGTAGTGATTGAGTTAGATGTTTTTATTGACATGTGTACCAACTAATTTACTTTAATTTTTAACTTCTAAAACATTCCATGAATTATTTCTGAAAGAACTTAAAAGCCTTGATTATTCATGGAAATCTTCACTACAAATATGGTATATCAGGTCCTATGGATGGAGAAGGTGTGTAATAGGAAGAAATTTTCATAAATTTTCTGGTTCCTGTCTCCCCAAAGTTACTTCTCAGAGTGACTGCAGAAATAAGTAAGCTCCTTTAAATTTAACAAATTAAAACAAATTGATTTTTATCACTAAGCCATCTAGAATACACTTTTCTATTTGAGGTAAGGTAAGAATCAAGCATCAAGCAAACTCTCCATCTTCTTTCTTTCTTCCTTCCTTCCTTCCCTCCCTCCCTCCCTCCTTTTTCTTTCTTCCTTCCTTCCTTCCTTCCTTCCTTCCTTCCTTCCTTCCTTCTTTCTTTCTTTCTTTCTTTCTTTCTTTCTTTCTTTCTTTCTTTCTTTCTTTCTTTCTTTCCCTTCCTTCCTTCCTTCCTTCCTTCCTTCCTTCCTTCCTTCCTTCCTTCCTTCCTTCCTTCCTTCCTTCCTTCTTTCTTTTTTGGCTGCACATGCAGTATGTGGAAGTTCCTGGGCCAGGGATCAAACCCTTTCCACAGCAGTGACCTAAGCCGCTGCAGGACAATGCCAGACTTTTATCCATTGCACCACTAAGGAACTCCTTTCTCATTTTCTTAAATATGAGAATGTCTCAATTTAATCATCATTTTTGAAAGGTAATTTTGCCGATATAGAATTCTTGGTTGACAGTCCTTTTCTCTCAGCATTTTGAATGTTTCATTCAACTCTTCTGTCCTCCATGGATTGTGTTGATAAATTAGCTATAAATCATATTAAGGATATTTTGTATGTGATGAGCTATTTCACTCTTTCTGCTTTCAAGATTCTCTCTTGTCTTTGGCTTTCAACAGTTAGATTGTGGTATAAAAAGGTGTGGATTTCTTTGACTGTAACCCACTTGGAGTTTGTTGAACTTCTTGTTTTTCATTCAGTCTTGGAAGTTTTCTGTGATTATTTCTTCAAATGTTTTTTTTGGATCCTTTCTCTTTTCTCTCCTTCTGAGGCTCCCCTTGTACCTATATTGGTACACTTGTTAGTTTCTCTCGGATCTCCAAAGTTCCGTTTATTTGTCTTTGTATTTTTTCTTTTTTTCAAGATGGATATTATCAATTGGCTTTTTTTTTTCCCAACTGGTTTATCTTAATGTTTGCTGATTCTTTTTTTCATCTCCTCAGATCTCTTGTTGAGGACCAATAGTGAATTTTTCATTTCAGTTATTATACTTTTCAATTCTAGAATTTCTGTATGGTTCTTTTTAAAAAATAATTTCTATATTTTTATATATATTCTTTATTTATTCTTTATTTGTTGTCTCCACTTTAATTCTCTAGGTGATGCACTGGGGGTTTGAGATGGAAATGCTATAATTTGGTTGTGATGATCATTGTACAACTATAAATGTAATAAAATTCATTGAGTAATGAAAAAATTCCTTATGTGTGTTTTCCTTTAGTTCCTTAAACTTTAAAAAAGTTATTTAAAGTCTCTGTATAGTAAATCCAACATTTGAACTTCATTAGGGACAATTACTATTGATGACTTTCTTCATATGAATGGGCCATATTTTATTTTTTCTTGCATGCCTTGAAAGATTTTTTGAAAAGTGAACATTTTAAATAACATATTTTTCAACTTTGGAGATCATATTTTCCCCTTTCCCAAAGTTTGTTGCTATTACTGTTTTTTGTCATCATCTGTTTATTAGTGACTTTTCTGAAGTAATTCTGTAAAGTTTATTTTCACATTTTGTGACCACTGAAGTCCCTGATTTGATTGGACTGGTCATCAGCTAATAATTGAACAAAGATTTCCCCAAGTCAGTTTTTTCCCCAAGGAGCTCTGTTTTCTTCTTGAGCGATACATTCAGCATTCACCCAGGAAGTTGACAACTTTGCCTTAGCCTTCACTAGCCTCAAATTCAGTCTGAAGTGAGCCCTCAGGGCATTCTTAGGTTTTTCCTGACTGTATGCACAGCCCATATATGGGCATGAATTTCTAGATTCCCAAGAATATATCACAACTTTACAAAGTTCTCATTAATGTCTTATTTTGCAGATTTTCCTTTTAAGCTTTTTGAGTAGCTATATTTTGTCCCAAATTCTATTCAGTGCCTCAGCTACCAAGTTAAACAATATCCTCTAAATTTTTTTTTTTTTTTGTCTTTTGTCATTTTAGGGCTGCACCCGTGGCATGTGGAGGTTCCCAGGCTAGAGGTCTAGTCGGAGTTGTAGCTGCCGGACTATGTACGCCACAGCCACAGGAACATGGGATCCGTGCCACGTCTGCAGCCTACACCACAGCTCACAGCAATGCTGGATCCTTAACCCACTGAGCAAGTCCAGGGATCGAGTCCACCACCTCATAGTTCCTAGTCGGATTCGTTTCCGCTGTGCCATGACGGGAACTCTAGTCCTCTAAATTTTTTGACAAACTCCCTTCAGGAAAGGAGTGAGCTCAGAGTCAAATGATTTTAACACAGCTTTGCAGATGGAATCTTCCAAGGAGCTACGGTTGTCTGAGGGTAAAAGCGTTCCCACCCATCCTCCCCCTTCTGGTGGCTGCCTAACGCTAGTTTTCACTGTGATTGTGTGTTGAATTTTCAGGCTACTAGAGACCTGCAGAGTAAGATGGGAAGAGGGCAAGTTAAAATGCCACAAAGCTTGATCTTTTTATTAATATTCAGCCATATTTCCTGAATACATTCTTTTCAGATTGCTGCAAGCCTTTGGTTAATTTCCAGAGTTATGACAACATTTTTGCCAGTTCCTCATTGCTTTAATGCAAGAGAGGATTTTCAGAGTTCTTACACTATTTTCACCGATTTCATCTCTCTGAAATAAACTTTCACTGTTTCTAACGCAGGAGTCAATATGAAAAAGCTAAAAGAAGATACTGGGACTTTGTATAGTTAAAGCCATACAAATACCAGCCATACGTGTTTCTGTTTTTGCTTTTGTTTTTGAAATCATAGATCTTATTCTGTTCCCCAACATCTATCCAGAATGTGTTTCGCAGTCTCTTCTTCATCCATGTTTACAGTAGGATCCTTGTGGCTGTGTCATTCCTGGATTCAGGAGTGTCTGCATGGACCAGGCATATGCAGCATCCGTAGTGGTCCAGTAGACATGCTGGCTTACAAGTGCTAATCACTGAATTTTAAAATAAACTTTATGTAGACTAGTTTCAAATTTTGGCATTAATAGTCAGGAATTTCTAGGGTGGGAAACACTATGTTATACATTCTGGTTTAAAATGGAACACTCCTTTATCTTCCTCTACCCCTGTGTTAAATATCAGTGTATCAAGTCTGTAGTTTATTTGAAATATTAAGATTTTTTTCTAAAATTATGAAATCCCAAAACTTCACACATATTTATAAAGTTAAAAATTCATTTTATTTCTAGCATTTTGTCTGAAACAGGCATTTGTTTTGACAGTGGGAAGCAAAAACTGAATTTTATAATTTATCTGAACATGTCGTATGCCTGATGTACAAAATATTATTAGGGAATATAGTTTTCATATAATAAGTTCATGTTTGGCAAAGATTTAGAGAAAGTAAAATAATATTCTGAATGAAATATTTGAACTTCTAAAAGCTTCTAAAAGCAAAATTTGAACTTCTAAAAGCTTTCTTTGTTTTTAGCAATAATTTTCATCTTTGTTATGCAACCTTAATGAACTGAAATTATCCAATTTAATCTTGATTAATTATAGCATTGCAAATGCTAAGAATTTGCAACTTTTCTGAAGTCCTTGAAAAAAAAATCTGATTTTTCTCATTTATAGTGAACTTTAATTTTCACTATTACTTTGTTAAAGCACCTGTGAACTTCACTAAGACTCAGGTTGAGTTTTTCCAGCAGGCTTTTTTAATGTCTGGATTGATTTTCTGTATTACATTTGGTACATTATTGGAAAGACTGACCAGAGGGTAACTATTACAAATGATACTAGAATATTTCCCCATTCTGGAACAGATGTATAACTTCCACCCCAAAGACTTCTTTAGTCACCTATGGATCAACTCAAGATGGGAATCAAGAAAAATAGAGGTTGCAAGACTTGACTGGACTAGAAAGTGAAAACCTGTGGATAAACATGAAGTTTTCTATCATCCCATGCGATGAAAATACACAGTGCTCACTGAGGCTGCTTTTCCAGACTTTCTCATCTGAACCACAAGCTTTTTGGCTTTCTGGTTTATGGTTTAGTACTTCCAGCCAAAGAAAAGTATATTTATTTTGAAAGGAGAAAATGTGCTTCATTATGTAGAAAAAAAGAGAACAACAAAAAATGGACTGTGTTCCATTGCCATTTTAGGTACTTTTGTGTTTCTCATTCCAAATTGTCCCTGCCTTAATCCATTCTGGCTGCTATAACAAAATACCACAGACTAGGTAGTTTATAAGCAGCATAAATTTATTTCTCACAGTTCTTGAGGCTGTAAATACAAGATCACAGCACCAGGATGGTCCCGTTCTGGTGAAGAGTCTCTTTTTAGTTCATAGCCAGTGCCTTCTCACTGTGTCCTTACATGGTAGAAGGAGCTGGAAACTCTCTGGGGACTCTTTTATAAGAACATTATGCCATTCATGAAGTCTCCACCCTCATGGCCTAAGTGCCTCCCAAAAAGTCTCCACCTCCAAGTACCATCATCTTTGGAGGTTAGGATTTCAACATATGAATTTTAGAGAGACACACACATTCAGACCATTGTGGTTACCAAACTGTTGACTAGTGAGTAAGGCTATTTTATACTTTCATCCATGGGAACTGTGTTATACTGGGCAAATAAGAATAAACTTTTGTCTTGGGATATCAGCTTACTATAATGAATATCTTTCTTAAAAATGGGAACAAATCTTCTATAATTTTAAAAGAATTGCACAGCACTTCTCACACAATTTTTATTGACATCCATGTCATTTTGACTGCAAACTTTTATTCTTAGACTGTCCTGGTAAACTAGCTGTCTGAGAGAAAAAACAAAACAAAAGTGCAAATTTGATTTGTAGCATTTATCAATGTTGATGTTCCAAATATTCCTAACCGAGCTGATTTCTGTGCAGAATTAAGAAGTTCACGGTTGGACCCAGTGTGAGTGGGTGGCAGAATGCTATTCTAATGTATTGCCTTTTTTTTTTTTTCCAGAGCTCAACATTATTACAATCTCTTTCTGCTGTGAATTTCTGAGAAAACTTGGAACTGACCGGAATCTACCACCTTGAAACTAAATTGGAATGTCTTTTTACCCATACTTATACAGAGACTTGGATATCTTTAGGTGCACTCTGATTTCTAGGATGTAGTTAGCCAGCCACAACTGACTGGCTTGCAAGAGGGAAGAGAACCATGTGTCCATAAGACACATTTTTGAATAAATGTATTTTTATTTTTATTTACCTAGTAAATCCTCCTTCATAACAAAATTTTAAACCACAAAAAAAAAAAATCTATATATCTTCACATCAAAAGAAAAATTTCTGTGGACTAGGTGATCTAAAGTTATCAGACAGATAATGATGGCAAATCCCCAA
The DNA here is from genome assembly GCA_004024745.2 of Catagonus wagneri. NCBI lineage: Eukaryota > Metazoa > Chordata > Mammalia > Artiodactyla > Tayassuidae > Catagonus > Catagonus wagneri. The sequence continues at coordinate 3,783,954 of PVHT021183693.1, read as the reverse complement.
TCGTAGCCTGCAACACCTTGGGGTTTATTCATTAGTAGTTTCTGGAATGTTTCTAGTGTTCTTATCTACATTTTGGAAACCTGTTTCTAAATTGCTCACAGATGGCAAAAGCACTAATTGGTAATGCTCCTTTTTTGGTTCATTGACTCTTACATTCTCTGGCAATTGTTGCTATCAGTTCAAACGTGAACCTACTAAAAGCATTGTTTTTAACGGATGTAATTTAAGCATGTTTTCTTAATTTGGGAGCCTAGTTTAAGCTGTTACAACATCGGTGACTCCCAGTCTTAAACCAATCTAGATTAAATTTTACAGCAGTTACCGAATATAAATTTTGGAATAGCAAGCAGATGACTAGACGGCCAGGTGAAGACGAGGCTTGCTGAAATCAGAACCAAGAAAATATGTTTCAGAGTGTGCCACTTCCTCTTTGTTATAAATGTGCATAGATATGCATGATTAGGTATAAATCTGTAATGTGAAATAGAATAGCATTCAGGAGTCAGCAAGTGTACTGAATGTAAAATTAGAAGATATATTTCACTTTCAAAGGTTTCCAAGGGATAGAAATCAGTTATCTTTAATTATGTGGGTGAGTGTGTATGTGTGCATGTGTCTGCGTTGGATTAAGAGGAATAGGGGTAGAAGCAAAGTGAAGTTAAAAAGTCAGAATAGGTCTAACGACCTTCATTTTGTAATTCTTCTTTAGCACCTTTAGATTCTCCAATGTTATGGGTTAGTGATTCTCATGAGACTTGCCTCTTTGAGTTCAAGTTAAACCAAGCTTGGAGAACCTAGGAAGTTCCTCAAACTGGAGAATACCAATATGCTAGGAAATAGTACTTGTAAGAGAGTGATATAAATCCTGAAGGAGAAAGACAGAGTATTTTAGGAACTTCCCCAAAGTAATATTTATGGAAATTCAAAAAGTCTCCATTTTCAAAGAAATACAAATTCTATCTGAATATTACAGTGCAGAACAGCTTAAAGAATGTTTTAAGTGATTGTTTACTCTTTCGAATCTCTGATTTTTTTTCTCAAATATTGCAATTCTGACTAGCTTTGAATATTTCTTTCAGTATGGTTACAATGGAAAAAAGTATATAATTTGAGGTAGTTGGTCATTTCTTGTCCTATCCCAAATATTTTTGACTTGAAAAGCTCACATACACCTGCACTTATTCCTTCTTCAGATGCAGTGTGTACGAGGCTGATGACTTCATGTATGTGTCCTTTTCTCCTTCTCTCTTTTCCCTTTTAGGGTCCACTGATTTTTCGTGCCTCATTATCCGTCGGTTTAAAAAGAAGGCATAAGTGGGCTTGTGGAGCAACTATCTTTTCTTTTTCCTTTTCTTTGCTTTCTTTTTCTTTCTCTCCCTAAGGCTAAATATCTACCTACTTATTTTGACAATAACTCTAAAGGTGGCAATGCAATAAAATTCAGTTAATAGCCTGATGGAAAGTATTGGATTATAAATGCAGGAAGTGGGTTGTTAGTGCCATTAAATAACCTATTTTGGGCTTAAAAATCATCCCCAGTAACCATTTTGAGTGGGACAGCACAATCAGCAAAGGACAAAGCAGAATGTTCTGACTGGAAGAATTTAGCTGGTGCCAAAGATTATTTTTAAAATGCTGTGGTCCTAAACCTTAGATGCACAACCTGGGATGCTTTCAAAATTCCAGTTGACAGACTTATGGGTTTCTGCTTTGGAAAGTAGAGATTTGGGAGGGGTGTCACACACATCCTCACAGTAAAAGGAGATGAACGAACTGCAAGTTCATGGCTTTTCTTGAACCCAACTAACTACCCCAAATATGAAAAGAGACAAGTGTGAGTAGGGACAGACAGAACCTGAGCATTTATTTGCTCACTTGGAGCAGATGTAGTAAGTAGGAAGGATAAGTAAGGAGAACTCAGCTAGAAAAGATGACACCTTGGTGGAGGATGAGTGTAGGCTGGCAAGACATTATGGAGCCAGATATAGGCAATGATCTCACTGCTTTGCATATCCTTCTCCACAGATCCAGCAGATCCAAAAAGATGGTGAGAATTAATGAGAAAGCATTTCTGATGGTAGGAGTCTGGAGCAGGGGAAAAATAGCTGCTGTATGATGGCACAAAATTGTACCTGATTCTTCTCTCCTGCATCTCTTATGGAAAAAGAGAGTTAATCTCTTTTAAGAGATTAAATGAAAATGCATTGTAGATAGGGGAGGAGAAGAGAAAAAAAATGATGTCTTTGAGAGGAGGGATAAGAATAGCTGGGAGAGTAGCAGGAACATTGGGAAGCCCACACCCAAAGACCCAGGGACACAGTGACTTCCTGAGACTGAGTCTAAAGTTAAGCAAAATAAAACACCCCCTGCATGCTGTCCACCATGAGATCAAGGTCAAGTAACAAGTAAGACTGGAATCCTGCAAGGAGTGTTGCAACAGCACTAAGACAGACTCACTCAGAGGCGTAATATAGAAAGAAGACAAAGTTGATGGTGGGGAAGATACCAGAAAACCTCCTGGCAGACCAGCTCCCACCCTCATGCTATTACTAGAGAAATTTAAAGAAACATGGGTCATTGAAGCTAAACAAGCCACACAAGCATTAAACACGGTTTAATCTCCTATTTGATTAAAGCAAACCTACTGTAAGGAGAGGAGTGTTAATTTCCAAGCATAAAACCTATTTACCTCAGCCTGTACTCTTTTAGGGCGGGCCACTTTAAACAAAGAATTTTAATGCATAAGAAAGGAAAGAAAAAACACACACACATATTCCCAAGAAACAAAACAACCATTGCATCTGTTATTAAGTATGATATAGATATCAAAACTATCTGACAGAGAGTCTAAAATAGGAACACATGTCATATGAAAAGCTTTACTGGAGAAGTTCCCACCATGGCACAGTGGGTTAAGGATCCAGCATTGCTGCAGCTGTGGCATAGATCATAGCTTTGACTCGGATTCGATCCCTAGTCTGGAAAATTCCATATGCCATGAATGAGGCCATTAAAAAGAAAAAAAAATATTACTGGAAAAGTTGAACAGCATGCAAGATCAGATGTAAACTTTCAGCAGAGAGATGATAAAGAATCAACAGCAGGAGTTCCCATTGTGGCTCAGAGGTAACGAACGAACTAGGATCCTTGAGGATGCAGGATCGATCTCTGGCCTCACTCTTTGGGTTAAGGATCCACTGCTGCCATGAGCTGTGGCGTAGGTCATAGATAGGGCTCAGATCTGGTGCTGCTGTAGTTATGGTGTAATCTGGCAACAACAGCTCTGATTCAACTCCTAGCTTGGGAACTTCCATATGGCAGGTATAGCGCTCAAAGGACAAAAAGAAAAAAAAAGCCTTCAACTGGTTAATCAGTAGACTCAACACAGATGAAGATGGAATAAATTTAAGTTAGGCCAACAGAAATTACCCTGACTGAAACCCACAAAAAGTCAATCGTTGTAGGGGCTGAAGACTGCAGGAAAGATAAGCATAAAAGGACAGTAGGAAGAACTTTTGTGGATGATGAAATTGGTCTGTATCAATGACTCTGGTGGCAGAAATGTGACTCCATGCATTTGTGAAGGTCCCATAGAAGAGTATACTACAAATGGTGAGGTTTCCTTTTTGTAAATTGAAATTGAAAACTGAAAAAGAAAAACAGATCCTAATTTCCAGACAACGAAATAAGCATCTCTGGGTAAAGGATCTTGGCATCAACCAGGTGATTTCAATATGGATCTAAAATAGAAAAACTCTGCTAGAGTTGCTATTTATCTTGGTGAATTTATTACAGTATAAGCATTAGTTCTCAAACTTTACGTTGAATCTACTCCTAGTAATTCTAATGTGCTGCAGAGTTTGGGAGCCATAGGTCTAGCACAATGATTCCCAAATTTTCACCTGCATGTGAGTCATCTGAAAGGCTTGTTAAAACACAGGTTACTTGGTCCCAGTCCTAGAGATTTTGATTCAATAAATTGGGGCTGGAGTTTGAGAGTTTGCATTGCTAGTAATTTCCCTAATGATGCCAATGCTGCCGGTCCTTTGTTAACTAGTGGCCTTAGAGCAGTGCATCTCAATTATTACTGTGCATAAAATCACTGAAGTCAAAGTAAAGATCTGATCAGTAGCGTGAAATAAGGCCCAAGATTCTGAATTTCCTGTAAGCTCTCCTGAGATGCTATTCAATTGAAGACTACCTTTTGAATAGCAATAGTCTCTGGAGCCTTGCATGGCTTGTGGAGGAGTAACAGCAGCAGCATCTGGTGATTTCTGTGAACACTTCCAGTTTAAGAAGTACTGCTCTAGAGGTTCATGAGTGTTAAGCATTGTGTTCTCTGAAATCTGATTTTCCTTTAGTGCACAAAATTTTGATTTATCTCTCAGAAGGAGGCTTGATTACCTAGCTGCATGACAATTTATTAATTCACAGTGAAAAGTACAGGACTACAGAGGCTGATCAGTAATCAGGGTCAGCAAATTTCTTTGCAGTGTGGAAAATTGCAGGAGGCCAAACTTATCAGAAGATGGTTTAATAAGTTAGAAACACAATGAGAGAGTTCAAGTGATTTTATAAATGCCACTCAGACTCTGATTGCATGTCTAATTTCTATAGAGTGCAACCCATCTCTCTTGGGCAGACTTTCTTGTAGGCCAGTGAATGGCCTATGAATAACTGTCTGTGGTCAGCCTCCCCTCCCTCATCCAGTTAGTTATTATCAAAAAAGTGAGGTTACCTCTTACAGAGCATATTGGTTGTTTCTTCCAAAGGCTGGTGTGAGTGTGAATAGCTAAGCACCAAAAACCTCTTTTTAGTATAAAAACCCGGATGAAAATAAATAATATTGCCGTTAAATAGCTTGTGATAATGGCAGGCTTCTAGCAGAAGAAAGCCAAGAGTAAATGAAGGAGTGTTTACTCGTAGCACTTAAAAATTAATTTTTAATTCATTATGACATAGGTAAAGAAAAAAATGACCTGAATATCTTTCTGTATTTGCATATCCTAATTCATCTTTACCTTCTAAAGGAAATGGACAGACAGAGGGAGGAGGGCTCTATTTGGTGTACAAAACCAACGTTCTTTGACCAGATTAGTGCTTCTATAATTAAGCATTTATAGAGTAGGCAGAGATTTTCCTTCTTTTGATGGGGAAATCAATATGAGCTTTTCTGTGTATTGGGTCGTAGTGACATGATCTGAGGGAATCATGGTCTAAGCCTCAGGGAGAAATTATTTAGAAGACTTGTACTAGGGCTACTTTAAGAGCATTAGCCTGCGTTAAGTTTAGGGATATAAATAGTAACCTTGATGATTGATCTGTAGAATTTACATATGCACACATATTTAATGTGTGCTAGAATCAATTTACATTTTAATTTTAACCTATTTTTCCATCAAAATAAATACAACCATGAACTGGTGCTTGATAACCATATAATAAAAATGTAAAATTCAAGATATAGCTCTTTGAACAAGGCTTTTTTGGGAGACAAAATAAAGGTGTATAATTGTGCAGTTAAACATCCTTAAATCATGCTATGCAAAGAAACTGGTAGCCTTCCCAGGTCACATACTGGCCACAAATATTGATAAATATTTTCAACCTGGCTGCGCAGTATAGTTATCAATCCTTCTCCCTACCCCTCACCTCCATTCTCCAATTAATTTGGACAAAGTCTGGGCATTGCTGTTTCATATATGTGTATATATATATATATATATATATATATATATATAATCTTGAAAATGTTCTTAAAATTAGAGGGAAAAACCATCAGTAAATGTTTAAAAGACAGTTAACTATTTTATGTGTTTTTCTATGTGAGGTCACCTAGCCACTGTGATTCGGAAGTCATTTAATCTTAAGTGTGTCATCATAGTTCCATATGGAATATTTATGAATTAGCAAAGACTCATCCCCAGCAATGCCTGGTAAACAACATGCTGGAGTACAGTGTGGTAGCAATGAGGCTTAAATATCTGGATTTGGAAAAGGCAGGCTGAGGTAAAATGGGAAGGGTTAGAGATGATCAGCTATGCCTGTCTATCACATTAGTCTCATTGTAACTGTAAATGTTCCTTTTGTCTTAAAGAATTGGTAAAGTCTGATTATTGTGGGACTATAAGTATTAATATATGGGAAAACATAAGTCCTTCAAATATTTCTTGACTAGTTCTTTAGATTAAGTAGACCCACGGGAATGACTGGTTTACAGACAGTTCTTGGTTCATTGAAGATAATGTATTGTCCAGCTTGCTGTTATTTGGAGAAACCATAGCAAACATTCAGGTCCACAATCAGGAACTTCTCTATAAGGATGAGGTGAAGTTTTAGGGCTTGATTCTGTGTCATAACTTTGCCAGTAGGCTAGTATCAAAGAGGTGGCAGAACTGGAATTGTCATTCAAGGAAGTTCCTTCTCCTCTGTTTCCTATGTTAAGACAAACTTCGTTTGCTATTCAGCAGTGAGAACTCTCTAGGAGGCCTATAGAATGAGTACATAGCCAGCTGAACAGGAGCCAGCAGCTAACCACAAACAATCTTCCAATACCTTTCAGAGAAATGGAATTGCCAGTGTTTCCCTGGAGCACATTTTGTAGATGCAAGATTGTTTCAGCGGCGTGATCTACAGTATCTGAGTAACAATAACCTGAAGAGAATAATCCTTCACAATGCAGTGGCAGCCTCCGTCTGGTTCTCAGTTCCCCAAAGTCTGGTATAAGCAAGAAACAGGTGTAGCTCCAATTTAATACATAACAGCTCATGGACTAAGAATTCTCTTATTTTCCGTGGCAAATACATAGAACGTTTTCTGGCAAGTGTCTTTAATTTTACAGCACAAAGACAGTGTCAGAATCAGTCATAAAAATATCTAGGGTAGATGAATATTTTTTCTACAGAGTTCAAAGAATTCAAAGGAACGTGATAGAAAATGCTGTGAATTCTGTGCCTATATACGTGTATGTCTATATACGCTGTGTATAATAGAATTCTTGGTCTCGGTGTCAGTACCGCTTTGTGGAAATCCTAGTAGGAACAGGAACATACCTGAAAATTCCACAGTCACTGTGCAAACAAGATAATCAGACAGCAGCCATTGTAGCAACTGGTGGCAGGGTTAATAAAAAACTTGCCATGTATTTGACATATAGCCCTTATGCAATTGATACACCAAATCTGTGGTGTGTAGGAAGACAATACTCAAAACACAGAGCTTGTGACAATGTTAGGGAAGATGGAGCTTGGTCTGAGACTTTAAGACAGAAATTTCATGCAAATAATAGCTGTGGCTTCAAAATCTTCCCGTGTGCCCAGTGTAGAAGGAGCACTGCCAAGGCGACAGTTTTTCTGTCTCACTTACAGACAGGTATGCCGGAGATGTCAGTCCTAGCCGAGGGTGAGTCCAGATTTGGGGCAATATGAAGCTTATGTAATTTGGGGTCTCTTCTTTAAAAAAATACATAAATACATACAACTTTTGAAAATTAAAATATTTACTTGGTGAACACATTCTTGGACCTTCCCACAACCTCGGAGGAGCCTGGGAAACTGAAGACCTCTGAAATGTAAGCTTCACTGGCTTTCTGGTGATTCTATTTCTGGTATCAGCACCTTGAAAAATGATTTACTACCTTACAGAATCTTAAGCCAAGTGAACATCTTAGGTACAAACTAAGCTTTACTTTTATAAGCCTTGAATGTGACAAGGTTTGTGTAAAATAAAAAATATATATATCATTTCCCAGTAGCCTACAGTATTTGGGAGAAAGAAAGGAAGTATGTGAAGAATTTTAGCACAAGATAAATGGTGGTGACTTTGAAGTAACAAAAACAAGTTTTAGTCATCTTGTAGCTGTGGGTTTTCAGTAATAACCAGTAAAGCTTATGTATTGCTACTACATGCAGAATGCTGTTCTAAATTATTTGTATATATATATTAATTCATTTTAACTTTGAATGAACTATTGGTTTGGCACTTCCAACATCTCCTATTTTATATATGAAGAAATAGGAGCACAGACTACTTAGCTGCCCATAGTCAAATGGCTACTAAGTGGCAGAACCTGGATTTGAACCCAAGTGATCGGCTTCAGGCCCTATGCTTCTAAGCACTGCCCTCTATCCTGTCTTTCTCTCCGTGTGCTGTTTTGGTTCAGTGCAGTGGTTGGTTCACACAGTGTTTGCCTGTGTTATAACAATTAGCCCATTTCCCTGTGTATAATGAAGGTCTTTGCTCTATCCATGTGCCATAATGTATTCTGTGTTCTCTTGCTAGCACTAGGCAAATTTTGGATATTAAGGGTTGGTGCAGAAGCTTATGAATAAGCCCAGCTAAAGAAGATAAACCACCCAATATATATATGGGTCTTTATTTCCTCATTTGTCAAACAAGGCCTTAGGAAATACTGTTTTAAAAGTCCTTCTCAGGTCTTGAGTTTTGACCAAAAAAAAATGAGTATTCTATTTTTGCTTGTGGTTGTGACAGCCCAGTTTGGCACAAATGACCATATTCTAAACTTTAGTCACTGATGTTTTCTAATAGAGTGGGCTGTGCCACTTGAATGCATGTGTTTCTACTGACATTTATTTATTTGCTTATTTATTTATTTTTACCATGGCATATGGAAGTTCCCAGGCTAGGGATCAAATAGGAGCCACAGCTGCAGGCCTATGTCACGGCCACAGCAACACGGGATCTGAGCCGCATCTGTGACCTACGCTGCATCTTGCATAAACCCTGGATCCTTAATCCACTGAGCAAGGCCAGGGATGGAACCAGCATCCTCACAGACACTATGTTGAGTCCTTAACCCACTTAGCCACAACAGGAATTCCCCTGCTGACACTTATTAAGTGCATAGTATTCTAAGTATGCTGAATCTACTAATTCCCTTAATTTTACAGTCCTCTTATGAGGTAAGGACTCTTCTCAACCACATTTGATGGATAAGAAACCCAAGGAATCAACTAAATACAATTCTCAGCTGCTGTCAGTTGTAAATGAAGGAGTCAGGACTTAAACCCAAGGTATCTGGTTAGAGAATTTTCTTTCCTGACACCTCTGCTATGGTGCCAGAGTGTTTATTCAAACTAGTGGTATGTTGACAGTGAAAAGGAAGTTAAAAACAGTTACTGATTCTGGAGAAGGAGATATTCCGAATACCTCTGAAAGCTAAGTATGTTTAGTGTTGCTATAAAGAGGGGAGCCACACAGACCAGGATGTCAGATTTGCTGCAGGAAAATGGTACTTGAACTGTCTAGTGAACAATTCCAGAAGAGGTGGTGGGAAAGGACTAGAAAAGGAATGACAATAATAACTAATACTGATGATAATAATAATATCTAATAACTATTTAGGACTTATTACACATCAAGTATGGCTATATGCTTATAATATATTAACTTCATCCTCCCGGACACACTGTAAGGAGACATTATATATCTTATTTTGCCAGTGAAGAAATTGATACCAAGAAAGGTAAAATAATTTGCTCAGTTTGTCCAAAGAGAGATTAAATAATTTGCCCACTTAGGCAGAATTTTTTAGCATTCAAAAATATTTTGACCACATACCACTTGCTGTGGTAGGTGCTGTAGGCAAAGAAATGAAAGTAAGAACATAAAAGTCTAGTCAGAAAAGACAGGTGTATAATTGGATGATACCTCACACAAACCTGCTCTTTTGATGAGTGAGCCAGATGAAGAGATGCCAGTGGCAACAAAGGCACAGAGTCAAGGCAGAACTTAGGGAATCAGTAAGTGTGAGGGGTTAGATGGAGTAGGCTGCCTAGAGTTGAACCTAGAAATACAAGTAGGTGTCGAGCTTATGGAAAGGTCATAAGCCAACCATAGTAACACAAATGGTTTTTAAAGCTTCAAGGAGCTGTTTTAGGGGAACAAAAATATTCGGGGCCAAACAATATTCGAGATGAAAAACGATGATGCTGAAACAAAGGAGGGGTCCTGTGGAAGAAGAACAAGTAAGGAGAGGGGATCAAAAGACATTAAGAAGTTAGTACTGAACAAACTTCATGATAAACTGAATGTTCAGATAAAATAAGAGAAGGTATAAAGGATGAACTGAGTTCCCGATTGGATGGTGATGCTGCTGGCAGATGGGAGTGGGGTGGGCAAAGCAGAGGAGATGTCTAACATGGATGGATTGAGATCATAGGGGTTAGGAGACAACTAAATGGACACATCCAATAGCCAGTTGGCTCTTAAAGTGTAGTGATCAGACTGATTAATTTAAGAGGCATTATTCTGAGAGGAACAGGAGAACTATCGTAGAATCTGCTCAGAGTGAGAAGAGAAGAGAGAATGGAATAAAGAGGGTCCCATTCATTAAGAGAGAGCTGAAAGCAAAAGCTGAAAGAAGAAAGAAGAAATCATCTGAGGTACTAGAGAGAAAAGAAACCTTTGAAACAAAGCTACTGATTCAATAACTAATTTTTTGGCCACACCCATGGCATGTGGAAATTTCCTGGCCAGGGATCAAACCTACACCACAACAGCAACCCAAGTCACACGGGTGATAATGCCAGATTCTTAACCTGCTGAACCACCAGGGAACTCCTCAATAACTAATTTTATATGAGGTCTGAAATGTGATTATATGAATATTAAGGTAACTATATAAACACTATGCAGAGATTTGGAAAGAAATGAATAAAAATTGATTTAAAATGATAAGACAGATTATCGCATATGATTTGGGTAACAGTTCAATATAACAATTATTTATAATTCATAACCTATATCTTCAAGGGAATACCAAAAAGTGTTTGTTACACTTACATTTCAAGGATAGAAAATCACAAAATAAAGAGGTTATTAGGGCTCCTAGGTTTACTACATTTAGTTATTAGACACGCTAACCTTCCTCAAATATTATGTGTATGTGTTTAATAAGAACAATATTTATAAACAGATACAACAGTTCATCTTTGGTATAAAACGAATATGGAATAATGCCCTTGGTTACTCTGCTTTGGGTGCAAATAGTTAAATATCTGTGGTTTGTGGAGATGGTTAAAATCATATAATGCATCTTTTGGATACTTTCTGCTGTTTCTGTTTATACTGAAGACTTGCCAATTTCTTGGAGAAGTATAAAGAGACATGTTAGTCTGGATGTTTTGTTCTTCATAAAAGACATTTTGGTTATGTCTGAGCTCTAATGTTTAATGGGGAATGGAAGATTATTCCTTTCAGTATTTTTTCAATCATTACAAAAAAGCTGACCTATTTAAAAATTTCCTGGTAAGCCCCCCCCCTTCCCTTTATGAAATTGGGTTGGATTTGTTTGTGGAAGCAATGATATTGTTAGAATTCCACCCAATACTCATAAATGGCTTTTGTTGAGTTTGGAGAGGAAATCTTTGAAGTTTGAAACATGCTTGAAAATATTCCTGAACTATTTGAATGAACCTGTACATCTTTAAATTCTTGTCCTCCTCACTGTAATGTTTAAATGTGTCTGGAATTAGGGAGTTTGTCCTGCTCTTAGGAGAAGTTAGACTGGAAAGGGTTTTTTTCAAGTCTAGGTAAATGACATGGAATTAGAGTTCATTGTGCATTTACTGTCTGAACAATATCATTCAGAAACAACCTGGTTTACGGACTTAGCACAGATGGGTTAGGGACATTATAATAAATGTAATTATTTTACCCATAATGGAAGCTCCAGAGAGTTCAAGGCAAAATGATTAGAAAACTAGCACTAACAACTGTGTTAGAACGGTAATTCTTCTTCAGACTTTTATTGTGATAGCTGTACAAGAAGAGATTCAAAATCAAGACAAAGGTGGAGGTAGCTATCACCTGGTTTTGGCTGCTTCACATTCATTTGATCTTTTTATTGGCACCCTCCCTTTCCCCTTGAGAGCTGACCTCTTCATTATCGCTGTTTATTGGGGTGAACCTAGGGCTTCCCTTTTCCTTCCCATAACATGTGCAGGTGACATTGGGTAGATCATCCCTTTGCTTCCTCTCCAAGAAAGAAGAGCCTGAAGTAGTTGGAGACTCATTTCTTCCAAAAGATCTGATTTACTCTTCTTGTGGAAGATGTTTTCTACTTTCTAGTCTCCCAAACTGTATTGTCCTTCATCTTGGTTCTTCAGATTCTCCTTGATTATCTGAAAACTCAATAAATATCCAATGAATTTCTCTTTGCCTAATGAACCTGAGTTGTTTCCTATTGTTTGTGTCCAAAGATCCCTAACCAATATTTTGAATAAGGTTAAGAAACATGTTCCTTATATTTTAAGTGACTTGTATATAGACACTAGAACAGGGAGTTCCTGTTGTGGCTCGGCGGAAATGAATCTGACTAGTATCCATGAGTATGCAGGTTCGATGCCTGAGCTCGCTCAGTGGGTTAAGGATCTGATGTTGCCATGAGCTGTGGTGCAGACTGCAGATGCGGCTCAGATCTGGCATTGCTTTGGCTGAGCTTCGAGTCGACCCCTAGCCTGTGATCCTCCACATGCCATCAGTGTGGCCCTAAAAAAGACAAATAAATAAATGAACAAACAAACAAATAAATAAAATAAATACTAGAACAGTACTGATTTCCTAAATCAAATTACTTACTTCCTGGTGAATCTGAGCAGTAAAATATTCTGACTTCTTTTGAATCACCAATTAAATGTAAACGAGTCACCAATCACTAAAGGGAGTAAAATATCTTTAGTACTGCAAAATAGTTTGGTTCCCATTCAGTTCAGCCGTGTCCTTGAGCTTGGGGGAGTTGGGGTGGAGATAATATCCATTCTTCCTATTTCTGGGGCACAGAACTCTTTTCTGTTGAGTCCTGGCATTGGCTGCAATCGGCCGATGACACACTGTGGGAAATAGTCTTCTCATCTAGGTCAATTATGTTATTAAACTTTGTGGAATATGTATTTTAAGGATTTTGTATTGCCAGCACATCTGACTGTAAGCAAGCCATACTGAGAGCGCAGTCCTGAAAAGTCGGCTGTTGACTTGAACGTGGACTAAATCCTTTGTCAAATATTTGTGTGCTACTCTAAGATTGCTGAAAGGCATATAATAATAAATAAAACAATGTCCTCATCTTTTAATAACTTTAAATCTTAAACATGATGTTATTAAACTGGAGAAAATTTGGAAATACCACCAGATAGTTTATAGGTGTCTCAAGGAATGCCAGTAGGACTGTGAAGTGGATGAAGCCCATTGTGCATTTACACACTTTATGCCTGGTTAACACTGGTTATGTCACAAAAGCTTTACAACCTTTGGTTTAAACTCAAAACGATATTTTCACTTGTGAATGACAAAATGTGTGGGAAACGAATCTCTTGTGGTCCTTTTATCTTTCACATTTCAGATTTATGGCATGCTGACAATAGAGAGAAAGAAGTTGTGGTTCACAGGAGTAGCAGGCTGTCAGAGAAAGTAGAAATTATTCAAAAATGATCTTACTGAAAATAGCAGCTAACAATTGTCAGGCATTAATACTTATAGTCTTGCTGTCATGTAATATCTAGAGGAAATACACTTTGAATAGCTGTAATCCCTGAAGTTCTGTTTTATATTATTCAGTGCTGGGAACAATCCTGTAAGGGTAGGTTATAATTATACTCATTGCATAGGTGAAGACTTTAAGGCCCAGTAAATTTAAATGTTTACAAGATGATTCAGTTATTAACTTAATAAGAAGTATTGAGATTCATACCTAGGCTTTTCTGATCTCAGAATCTGAACTCTTTGTTATTATACTATGACATACTTCAAGTATGTGGGACTCAAACAGGAACTTGAAGGAAGAGTAGAATTTAGGAAGATGAGAAAAGAAGACTTCACAGAGGTCTAAATCTACATGTGATTTTCAACTGACTGGCCCCAGAAGGGCTCCACAAATGTATAGTGAATTAAATTATTGCATGGATTTACATCTAAATATGCCATGTAGCCGGTTCAAGTTAATAACATCAGGTAGAAAAGAGGTCATAGATACTTTAGGAATGTGATTTTAAAGTATTTTCCATCAAATGTCTTAAATGATGCTAGAGTTCGTGAAGATTTGCTGTTCTACACTTCTTTGGGGGTACATATTTTCTTGAAATTTGGCAAAGTCATGGGATTTGCTTTGACACATTAAATGTTGGAAAACTTCTAGGAAAAAGTGTTTAAACGTTGGTATTCATTTCTTCATGCTATCTTTCCTGGTCACCATGATCTTGAAAGCATGAACATATAAGAGGTGGCATAGGCTTGAAAGAACTTCTGATGGTAAGTGTCTGTTCAGAGGACAGAGACCCTAGACAGTTTCTTGGATCCAAACAGACTTCAAATTAGTGAGAAATAAACCATTGGGAGGACAGGTGGTCAAGCCCATCCCCCTCTGGAGGAGGGAGCAGCAACTACAGGGTGGGTTGTTCTGTTCACTAGGTGGCCGGGTCCTGGCTGTGGGGTGGGCAGGTCTGGCTTTGGCTCTAAGGGCAGACACTTCCATACCTTTAGAGTTGGAGACACCAGAATGGGTGCCAATTGCCTGGAGTCTCTCACCTGTCTGCCAAGTTGAGTGTGACCCTATAATAGAAGGCACCACCAGGTCCAAAAGCCAATGCCATGAGGACAGTGGCATAGAAGGATATAATAGCCTGAATTCTTGGGGAGAACTTAGGTTGGTCAACTATATAAAGAACTATATACCTTCAGGCCCTTTTTTTTTTTTTCCCCAAGGCCACACCTGTGGCATACGGAAGTTCCCCAGCTAGGAGTCAGGTCAGAGTTGCAGCTGTGGCCTATGTCACAGCCATGGCAACACACTGGATCCTTAACCCACTTAGTGAGACTAAGAATCAAACCTGCATCCTCACAGAGACAACAGCAGGTCATTAACTCATGAGCCATAATGGGAACTGCTTATCATCAGTCATTTATTTATTTATATGTTTATTTTTGTTTTTTTTTTTTAGAACCACATCCATGGCATATGGAAGTTCCCAGACTGGAGGTTGAATGGAAGTTGTAGTCACTGGACTAGGCCACAGTCACAGCAACACCAGATCCAAGCCACATCTGTGACCTGTACCACAGCTCACAGCAACACTGGATCCTTAACCCACTGAGTGAGGCCAGGGATCGAACCTGCATTCTCATGGTTAATAGTCAAATTCTTTCCCCTGAGCCATGATGGGAACTCTTACTTTCAGGTGTTTGATGTGTCACGATTTAGTGATTTTATTGCTGAAACCAGTTAGTTGCATTTTGTGTTCTTTGAAGCCAAACATGTCTGATATTATAGAATTAGACTCTGAGCTTCTAGTCTCAGAAGAGGGCTGGTAAGTCATGGAACAGATTAACTATACATATCTAATGGCTTTAGAAAATTTTCTTTAAATTTGCCACAATTTGGAGCTATATGTCATTATAACCACTTGCACATGGCTCAAGTGATGTGTACAGTTTCTTCCTAATATCTGAATATGACGGAAGACCTAGAAATCATTCATTTAGGCAGTCACACTTATAGATGGCATTGTATAAGAAAGTTTAATAATTAGGATCTTTCGGAAGAATGTTGATTGGCACATTGACTTTAGACACAATCCCCCTGCAAATTTTATAAAATCCTTTTCTTTCTTTTACCACCATGTTTTCTGAAGTGAGGTGAGGAGGAGATATTTTTAAGTTTAATTTTATTATCTCTGTATGAGTCAAGGAAAAGTTATATTGAGAGCTTTAAATGTTATGAAAAGATAAACTTTATGAAACCTACCTCATAAAAATGGATAAAATTTGTGATATCTAAAATGAAATGTACATAAATCTTCAGCTCTCTCTTCCTGACATTTTCTTGCATATAAGCATGTAAGAAGTTCAAGCTTAGAATTCACAAGCAACATTCTGCTCTCCAGAACTACACTTCTTCCTAATTTGTCCATTATAGCTCCACTGCCTCTGAATTTCCAGGCCTTTTTGTTTTTACCTTAACTAATTATAGTTTTGACTGTTGGCCATATTCTTAATACTTACTCTGTAATCAGTTGTTGCATGCATTAAAATATGTCTCAATTGAGTAAAATAGTGATTGTCACTCTGATAGCCTGGAATGGAATATGGGAAGTGTTCCCATTCCAAAGTATGTCTTACACAATTCCCATGGCCTTTCCCTTCATTCTGATATAATAAATGACCAAAAGGCTATTTGGTCAACTTTTGGCTAAAAGTTTACTAGGTTGAGCAATAGTAATGGGTTTCTGTAGAATTCTTCCTGAAATATGGGATTGATAATTGGCAGGTGGTGGCCTTTCAAGCTCAAGCTTATTTTAGAGTTGGGTCTGTTTTCTTCAGCTTTAAATTTTTGGGAATACTGAAAGAGGCATGGGGTATATTTAGTTACCAAAGTGGCGTGACTGGGCATGAAGCACTGAACATGACCTATCATATTTTCCATCTGGAAATCATTCCTTTCTTTGTTTTACCTGGTTTGGCAGCTTAAGCAAAGAAATGAAGACTTCTATTACCAGAAGAAAATGGAAAGAATTTGGAAGCATTCAGAGAAAGTAAACAATATCTTAATCAAAATTGAAAAGGAGGAAATAAGAAAAATGCAAAACTATTGGCCTGGCGTATACTGAAAATTAAAATAAACTCATGATAAGCTGCCCTACCTTGACAAGAACATAAGTAAATTAAAAAATGTAATGGAATTTAAAAAATTTGATTATTTATTCAGTCTTTAAATTTAGTTCCAGGCCACACCAGTCTCACCAGGGATGGTAGTATTTCCCAAGGGTCCTTTGTTTGCATAGACAGGAGCTTCAGGAGCAAGGATCTGCAAAGGTCGATTACTAAGAGGAGTTGGAATGTGAGAAAAGGGAGAGAAGGTAATGGGTCCCAGGTGTCTGGCAGGGAGAAAGGTTAAGATCTGGGATGGGGGGAATACACTCAGAGAGTGGAGGGGCTGGTGTGTAACATGTACCTTCCCAGCTAAGTACTGGACTCTGTGTTGGCAGGAACCATCTTCTGCTTTATTCACAGAATATTGCCTGAAGCAATTTAGGCATTCAATAAACATTTACAAATAGTTGTAAGTGCCTTTGTATAGTTGGATCCTAGGGTATTCAATGCTTAACTAAGGTCAAACGACAGTGATGAGTTTTGAGTATCTGTCCGCTTTCTTATTAATAATAGTTCTTGATACTGTTTTTTTTTTTGTTTTTTTTTTTAGTTTTCAATTCAAACTTATTGCTCTCCAGGTCCTTTAGAAGTCCTTCCTCAGGCAAAGGCACATGCCTTTCCCCACCTCTTCTGGTTGAGAAAATGATGGGGAAGATGGATTTTTCTCTGTATACTATTGAGGAAAGAGGAGATGTCTGCATTCTAGCCTGCATCCATTTTGTAGGGAGTGAGTGCTGTCATGGCTACAGCTGCACAGCTTCATGGAACCATCGTAGTCAATTTTGGAGGAAAAGTTGGTGGGGCTTGGAAGGAGGGTTAGGTCAGTTGAATCTGAGCCTCTTGGGGGCTATTAGCACCTCTCTGGGAATTTCACATTCTCTGACATCTCAACGGCTTGTATTTTTATCTTGTACTATAGTGATTTCAAGGCATATTTTACTGTGTGTAGGGACCAGGAAGGATTTCAAAATTTGGATGCTACAGAGAAAGTTGTACCGCCAACTGTTTTTGTAAGCAAAGATAAAGCCCTTCATGAAAAACTAATGAAGAAATGTCCTTTCCAAATTGTGAGAATATGAGCTGCATGCATTCCTCCCCTAAGGAAAGAAAAAGAGATGACTTCATTTATATCCTACCTTGTTCCAGAAAGGATTAAGACGGCTTTATAATGACTTAAAAAAGATCTTTTCTCGTATGTCCTTAGTTTTAACTGTTGGAAGCCATTTTTGTCAGTTTTACCAGTGTTCCTTTATTGCAGCCAGATGCCCTGTCTGCAGTGATGAGTAAACTGAAGGAGCTTCTAAAAATGGAAACCTGAAATTGCAATCTACTGAGGTGAGTGGAGGTAAAACTGCGTTGGGGTTTAAACCATAGTGTTTTGAACATAAAATTCACATTTCCCATTTTATGTTATTTGCCTAATACTATTCAGGTCCTTAGAAAGTATCTGGTAATTTATATCTGAATTAAAAGAAGAGAAAGAAATTCCAAACAGGTTAAACAAATTCTTTGAGTGATAGAGTTTAAATGGGGACATATAAATGGAATAAAATATTTGAAAACATTACATGTGACTACGACCATAAAAAGTATTTTGTCTGGCATATCTGCCCAAATCTATTTATTCTGATTCTCTTTTTTTCTTTGTCCAATTAAAGAAACTGTCCATAGGATACGTGGTATAGGTTGTCCAATGAAGAAAACACCAGATATTTGTCTTCATTATAAAGGGAAATTGCACATTTACATTCCGGTAATTATTGAAAGCAAAATTGTCAAGGTAACTGGGATTCAAATGGTGACATTTAGCTTGGAAACTTTATACTTCTTTTCCCCACCAGTTTAATACTTAGATTAAAATACCACCTACTTATTTTTCATCCCTTTCGAGCATTCAATGTATTTATAAAACCCAAATTATGGCACCATGGGAATTATAATAAATTATTCAAAATCTTATCATCTAGTAGATATTTACACAAATAACTATAAAACATAAAAATGTCTGTAATGAGAAACCTATGGCCAATAAGAGCTGGAAATGGGTTGAGTGTCTTGCAGAAGACTGGCATTTTTATAAATTCTGAAGGTTAGGTGGATGTGTAATATGTGGCAGAAGAAGAGAATAAGGAAGGAGAAAACACTGGAAAAGAATAAGTATCTTTTAGGGGTGACAAATGGATATGGTTTAGATGGTGACTTCAAATAAGGAAGCTTGGGGAGCATCTTGAAAATGTGCAAGGCTTTGTATATTAGTGATAATTTATAATTTTAGAAGTATAGCATGTGGTGTCAAAAGTTTACTCAATTAAGAGTGTTTAGGGAAGATGGATCCAACTTCAGGATTCAGGATAACCAGATTAAGTTAAGGAAAGAAGTAAGGAGAGTATTGAGGATTCAGTGGTAATGGTGACAGTGAAAGGGAAGAGGTTTGACAAAATCAGGAAAATCAGACAGGGAGCAAAAACATGCAAGGGGCATTGTGAATGGCATCAAAAAATTGACAGCACTTGGTGACAAAATAGATGTGTGTCCCTCATAGACTTTACCTTATATGTTTGCCACCATGCCTATTGTCTTCAAGGGCTTCTTATAACTGATGTAGAACACTGAACATCATCTCTTTGATATAGTAATGATGATTTAGAGCGACAAGCTCAAGGTAACCATAACAGAAACAGCATCAACGATAGCAACCTCTTTAACCAAACAGATTTCCTTTTGTTGAGAAAGTTTCATAGTACTTATATGGAACAATATGCAAAGAGGTTTTTTTTATTCACATGAAGACAAATACTTCTGGAAGTCTGTTTTTAGAAATGAGAGATAAGTGTAAACATATCTATTATACCCAGAGAATTATCTGCTGCACTTTAGAAAATTAAAGATAACAAAAAACTCGACTGTCTCATTTCTCCAGAAATCAAGCATCTGGCAAAGACTGACTTTTAATTCTCAAAATGAATAATTTAAGAGAATGCCAATACTGAATTTTTTGAAGTTATGTTTACTTAGAATATCAGGGAGAAGAAACCATCATTTTGCAAGGGCCTGGGGAAAACAGAACCACATTCCTATAGGTTTCAGCCTTTTTTTAAAAATTGACGATGTCTCCATTTTAAGCAGACTGGAAATATTTGTATTAATATGTCTGTCTATGCAATTTAACTAATTCAGTCCTGATTGGCATGATAAATTAATTGGAAACAATGTTAATATTTTTTAGAACTCTATGCCAATAGAAACGTTAGATACACACATTTGAGCCAAAAACTGAAAGAAGTGAGGTAATACTGAATTTATGTCAAAAGGGCCGTAATTATTTTATTTAAATGCATGTTGTCCACAGAAATTAAAGCTAGACATTTTATCTGTCTCTGTCCTTTAATTCTCTTAGCTTCCTGTTCTTTTTATTGCCTGTGGCTTGGTTTCCAACCCGTAGAATCCTGATGCCAGGAAGAGCAACAGTTTTATTTCAAGGAGGTCACAAATGTGCAAGCATATCATACATTGTTGGTATGCCAGAGAACTAATAGGCCTAATGCCTATTCAACAGATGGTGTCACAAATGTAATCAAGGTAGGACTTTCTACATAATGGCTGAATTTAGGGGCTTCAACTTCACTTGAGGCCCCTCTAGTCTCATTCGTTCCAGGGCAGAAAGCTTTCCTCTTATGACTGGGAACATGGCTGCAAGGTGCTCCCTCTTGCATCGTCTTTACAGCCACTAATTCCAGAGGAAGACAGCAATTTTAGCAAAAACTCCAGCAAAAAAAAAGAAAAAAGAGAGAGAGAGAGAGAGAGAGAGAGAGAGAGGGAGAAAGGCTTCTGACTGGCTTCCCTGCTTATTTATGGAGTAATTACAGATAACTGAGCAATCTAGTGCATTAACTTTTTTCAGCCATTTCTTTTCCTTTTTTATCATCAAAATAAAAGGGATGTAAATAACAGAACCTGCCTCAGTGAGTTATGGGACAGAATAATGATATGGTTGTTAGATCTAATTGTTTCACCATGTCGTTCAGATCTTCTCTATCTTTACTGATTTTTATGTCTAGGGCTTTATGAGGGAATAAGAGAGGTGTGCTAAAACTCCCTGCTCTTTTAGCTCTGTAAACTCTTGCTTCAGAAGGGACTGTGTTAGGTTCATACAAAGTTAATAGTGTTACATGTTTTCTTTTTTGTCAGTCTGCCTTAAAATTTTCTTTGTCATTATCTTTCAGTGGTCTTATTCTAAAAACTGTCTACATTGCATTTATCAGGATTGCAGTTTGTAGTGTTTACTAAATCCTCAGCTTGATAATGGTTTTGCCTATCCTATACCTTAAATAATCTCTGTAATTTTTGTTTGTAATGTTTGACAATCAAGAAAAACAACAAAAACTATAAACTAATGAATAGGATATCCAGATAATGGAGTTACCAAAGATATTAAAATAATGGTATTAGTGTATGTCTAAAAATATATGATGAGATTGGGATGTTTCAGAGACAATTGAAAACCATTTAAGGATATTAGTTTCAAGGCTTAAAATATACAGTAACTGAAATTAAGGATGGATTAATAGCAAATTAGAAACATATAAGGTGAAATACTTAAACGATCAAACAATGGCAAATAACAGAAGAAAACCAAAGAAACATAGGACTGAAGTGAACAGGGTTAGCATACGGATAAACCAAGTCCCAGAGTAGTGAGTAAAACTCATTCATTTGATTCTCTCCTCTTCTAAAAGTCTGCCGGGGATTCCAGCATCTCAGTAATGAAGTCATTTTACATGGTCTTCAGTCTTTCCGAGGATCAATTTACTTCTTATGTTTACTCCTCATTCCCATGTGTATACCTTTGGTGTCTTAATCTAAAAATCTGTGAGTCTGACCTGTTTTTATTCCACATGAGCCTGCTCTCACATCCAGTTCTCATTTTCCCAACCATGTGGCCTGTTGAAAGTTCTGCTCATTTTCTTAAGTATCTCTGCTAGAACTGCCAGATGTCATTAGGGGAGGACTGTCCACAAATCTGGGTTCACGGCTCTGGTTTACCTTTTTCTCTTGACCGTAGTTCTATAATTCTTTCTGCCGCTAACTCAGAGAAAGACAAATACTGTATGATATCACTTATATCTGGAATCAAATATATGACAAAAATGAACCTACCTATAGAAAAGAAACACACTCATGCACTTGGAGCACGACTGTGGTTGCCAGTCTCAGAGAACAGACTGGGAGTCTGGGGTTAATAGGTGCAAACTATTGCATTTGGAGTGGATAAGCAATGAGATCTTGCTGTAAGGCACAAGGTACTATATCTAGTCATTTGTAATGGAACATGATGGAGGATAATGTGAGAAAAAGAATGTATATATATGTGTGACTGGGTCACTTTGCCAGACAGTAGAAAATGACAGGACACTATTAACTAACCATAACAGAAAAAATAAAAATCATTAAAATAAAAATAAATAAATAAAATACTTTGAAAAATATTTTCTAGTTATTTTCAGGCATGTTATTCAAAATTTCCAGCCCATTTTCTGAATATAGAAAGTTTCTGATTGTTTTTCAGTTTAGTTAGAACAAATTCTCCAAAACATTTTTTAGAGGGATATACGGGTGCTATATAAGTTTCTGGTACATAAAGAGTCTATTAAAAACTATAGCCTCTTTTCTTACTCTGGTCTGGCTTCTACGGGATATTTTTGCTACTCCTCTGTAATTTATTTCTCTATCTTCAGAAATGTTGGTTGCCTTTTCTTCTTTATAGTTTTGCTGAAAATAAAAATAAAATGTCAGCTATATCTTTATGACATTAGAGATATTTTAATGCCCTTAATCTGGAGTTCCCCTTGTGGCACAGCAGAAATGAATCTGAGTAGAAACCATGAGGTTGTGGGTTCGATCCCTGGCCTTGCTCAGTGGGTTAAGGATCTAGCATTGCCATGAGCTGTGGTGTAAGTTGTGGATGTGGCTTGCATCTGGCTTTGCTGTGAAAAAAAAAAAAAAGAAAGAAAAATAAATAATGCCTTTAATCCAAATTACTTCAAATTTTAATAGAGATACCCTATTAATTAAAGATAAAGCAATCCAATATATCTGACATCTGGAATAAAATTAGGAAAGGGCATTTAGAGGCTAGTGCTCTAATAATTAAGAGACAGAAGGATTTCCTATAGTTCATTTCACCAGTGACCCAATCTAGCTTCTTTCATGGGCCAGTTCATGCAAAATTGTTCTGAAACTCAAAGGGCTTCTGGATGCGTATGTCTTTATCAGCACCACTGGCCACACCTGACAACACAAGAAAAGTTGGACTGACTGCTGCCTTTGGGAGAAGGGGAGAGTCAAACATTTGGGCTTAGATTTCCTTTTTTTTTTTGCTCTTCAGAGCTGCACTGGTGGTATATGGAGATTCCCAGGCTAGGGGTCAAATCAGAGCTGTAGAGTTGCTGGCCTAATCCACAGCCACAGCAATGTGGGATCCGAGCCGCATCTGCAACCCACACCACAGCTCACGGCAACTCCAGAGAGTTATGTTAACACACTGAGCAAGGCCAGGGATTGAACCTGTAGCCTTATGGTTACTAGTCAGTTTTGTTTCTGCTGTGCCACTATGGGAATTCCTTAGATTTGTGTTTTAACCCTAGAATTTTATTCCCTGATTTACTTGAAGTTTCTCAAGAAATGATTCACATTTAGTGGCGATTGTTTCACAAGCGAGCATTTTTGGAAACTTGACTTTAACCATGAAGGCTGAAATATGAAGAGGAGATTCACTTTGATGAACATGTTGAAAGTACAGGAAAGATACTAAAAAACTCAAAACATACCTGATCTGGCATTTTATTTTTGCCTGCATTTATATTTATGTCTGTGATATAACTATCTACAGAAGATGCATTGTCTGATGGTTGAGAGACTGTCAGCATTTTTTGAATCAAACCACAATTTTTCTAAATGCGATATTGTCAGGAAAGTGAAAATTTTAATCTGTCAAAGTTATGTTAAGCAAAGGCAGAATGTGTTTTCCAGTTACTGACAATAGAGAAGTAACCTTTTATGTATATTAATGTATAACTTACTCCAAAAAGAAAGCTTGTTTCTAAGTGTATTCTAGTTACTTATTAGTTGTTCATATCTTTGTATGAAATGTCTCATTCCATCACTAATTTTCTCTTCCTATGAAAACTGTGACTACACATTTGACTGTAACTAGTTAACTAAAGGCTAATAAAAAATTAATTAGAATTTGCCTGGGATTCACTAGCTTTGCACGATCTCACCAATATCCACTCTTTGCAGCTATGCTGTTTCCATCCACTTTCTTGTAGGGTCCTCACTGAAAGCCTGGTCCATCATTTGTGGGAGTTCTGCTGTGCCTAAGGTGTGATTAGATAGGATCCTCTTCATGCCTCCATGTTGGCCTCCTTTTCTTCTGTCTAGAAACTACTTTGGGTGGGAGATGTGACCTATCCCTGCCATTGGAACTTCTTTTCCCTCTAAGAATCCTCTTCCTCTATGTAGGTTTCAGATTTTTGGAAACTTCTGCAGCACAAAAGCTGTGAGGTGGCATATGGAAGTGCATTCTTTCGGGAGTTCCCATTGTGGCTCAGTGGGCTAAAGACCCATTGTTGTCCTGTGAGATTGCAGGTTTAATCCTTGGCCTCGCTCGGTGTTTGCAAAGTTGCTGCAAGCTGTGGTATAGGTCTGTGTTGCCATGGCTGTGGTGTAGGCCTGGTATGGCTCTGATTCAACCCCTGCTCTGAGAACTTCCATATACTGTGGGTGTGGCTGTAAAAAGAAAATAAACAATACATGAAAGTGTATTCTTTTATATTATCACTTTGTTAAAGCCATGTTCCTTGTAAAAACTGAAAAGAACACTCTACCTACTTCTGCATTTGACTTCATGCTTCGTACCTCCACTTGCTCAATCTGTGTCATGAAGTCTCAGTTGGACAAAGCTTTGTCAAATTCTTTTAAAAGACTGGCATTTAACCTAGTGCTCAAAACTGAACCCATGAGATTGGACCAGGGAAGGCTCTCTTTTTATTGTTCCTCCCATCCCTGACTCATTGCCTTATTTGTCTAGTGCAAAACAAAAACATGTTAAATGTTAAAAACAAATGTTCTTAGCAAATGTTAAAAAAATCATTGACACAAGTAGAATGTGGATTATGGAATGACTGGCCAAAAGGGACCTGCTGTATAGTACAGGGAACACTACCCAATATTCTGTGATAATTTTTATGGGAAAAGAATCTGAAAAAGAATGAATGTGTGTATACATATAATTGAATCACTTTGTTGTACAGTAGAAATTACCACAACAGTAAAAATCAACTATGCTTCAATAAAACTTTAAAAAATGAAAAAAAAAACAAAAGAAACAAAACATAAAAAACCAAACCAAACAAACTTCTCACAATAAGCCTATGCCTGATAAGACCCTTTCTTCCTATGCATATAGACTCCTAAAAGAGACACCTGGATTTGGGGACTGCAACCGGCCAATTTATCAGACGGATACAGCCAAACTGCGAATATAGATTCAAACATTTACAGAATCTTGACAACTTCCCTATACGTTTACTTTGTCTTCACAGGGGAATAAAACTTAACACTTCTATATTTTTAACGGTAGTGACCATCCATTTTCTGGAAACTAAATGCTTGGTCAGATACTTGGAGTGTGAAGTGAGACTGTCTAGGGAGAGAACAGACAGTTGAGGGTCACGTGGTCATGGCCCAGGTCAATTGGCTGATTATGTGAGTTGGCTCAATGTTGTATTCTCTTTAAGCCTCAATTTCTTCTCATTAAAAAATATGAATTTTAGTCTAGATAACTTCAAACAAGGAAGAGTGTCCAAAAGTGGATCTTCTTTGTAAGATACGATCTTAGGAATGAATCAGATAATGTGTCATCTAATCTACGTCATCACTGAGGGATAAAGCTAGGACTTTGTTAAGCTCTAAAGGGAGCTACACTTATTTAAAAAGTTTCCAGAGACGTTTCTGTTAATGCCTTTATATACTTTTATGAAGCCTGTGAAACTGGGTTCTGTGGAAGGCAGTGAAAAAACTTTTTGTAGAATTATCTTTCTGCTATGCTTAATGGAAGAGCAGTGTCCTGAAAGAGGCAAAGACCTTTCAACATAGCTCACCTACCTCACTCAAAAGTATTCCAAGTGAGCAAACATATTTGGTTTTTCAGTTTTTTTAACCAAGTACTGTAGTTGCCTCCCTCTCTTCCTTCCTCTCTCTCTTCTCTCCCTCCTTCCTCCCCTCCCTTCTTCCTTCCTTCCTCTTTCTTTCTTTTCTTTCTTTCCTTCCTTCTCTCTCTCTCTTTTTCTTTTTTAATTCTTTTGTCTTTCCTCCCTCCCTCCTTCCCTTCCTTCTTTCTTATTTATTTTTCTTTTCTATTTTTCCTTCTTTTTTAGGTTAAATAAATATAAATACTCTTGGCCCAATATTGACACTAGACCAAATTATCTAGGGACTTGGTGATATTTATGTTTCTGTCTTTCCATTAGTTTGTCTTTCCTTTGTAACCTCTTTCCTTTTAACTCATTAAGATTTTTCCTTTGACAAACTGGGTTATTCTTAAGTACTTTATTAGATTGGTGTTAGACAAAACAGCAACTTTTCAGTAGCACAATGGCAGATAATTTGTTAAACTACAACATATTAAATTCTTACAGGAAATCTATTTAGTTGGGTGGTAATAGCTCCCCCCTCCCCCCCAGTTCTCTTGGAAATAATATTAAAATTTACATTTATCATTTAAAATTTCCTTTTAAAGACTGAATTAGAGGGGGTTCCCATCGTGGCTTAGTGGTAATGAACCAGACTAGTATCCATGAGGATGCAGGTTTAATCCCTGGCCTCGGTCAGTGGGTCAAGGATCCAGCATTGCCGTGAGCTGTGGTGTAGGTTGGAGATGCGGCTTGGATCCTGAGTTATTGGGGCTATGGTGTAGGCCGGCAGCTGCCAATCCAATTCGACCCCTAGCCTGGAAATTTCCATATGCCATGGGTGTGGCCCTAAAAAGACAAAAAAAAAAAGAAAAGAAAAGAAAAAAAAGAGAATGAAACCTATAGACTTGGTTTGTAGAAAGATAGCAAAAATATTTGATTTAAAAGACGTTTCATAGAGGAGTTCCCATAGTGACTCAGCAGTAAATGAACCCGACTAGTATCCATGAGGATGCAGGTTCGATCCCTGGTCTCACTCAGTGGGTTAAGCATCCAGCATTGCTGTCGCTGTGGTGTAGGCCACCAGCTACAGCTCCATTTTGACTCCTAGACTGGGAACCTCCGTATGCCATGGGTACAGCCTTAAAAAGAAAAAAAAAAGTGTCAAAAAGAAAAACATAAAATTCTGTCAATTCCTATGAAGCCATTTCATCCACTTTCAGGCTCTGAACCATACCTTGTTATTATGAGTGCAAAAAACTACATTGCTTCCCAAGCACTTATTTTCTAGATATTTGCTTTTTTGGTCCCTTTTAGAGTCTAATCATATTTGCTACATTCGAAAGCTATATTCTTAACAGTAAACCATATGTTTCCACCATAAATTTATGGCTTACCACTTTCCCTGGATCATAGCTCAGGACCCATCTCTAGCTATAGTTTTATGAGGTCAGTTATTTTGCTTTCCAATTCTGTCTGTTAAACTAATTCCTTATTCCATGGCTTTCCGACTCCACCCGTTATTCTCTCTGAGGAAAGTGTCATACTGGGGATGTGTTTTCCTTTTTCAATGGTAAATCATTGGAGCAACTCTCTCTTTGTAGCTCAGGGTGTTTCCCTCCCCATAGTTACAGACCATGTATTTTGACATAACCCTACGTGTTCATTCTATTAGTGAGTTAATAAGACCTCTTTGGGTTGCAAGAATCAGTGAACATTGTGAAAAGCAGCTTAAAGGATAAAGGGAATTTTTTAGCTGATATAACTGAATGTCTAGGGGAAAAAATTATATTCAGGCAGATTTATCAAGGCGCTCAAAAAAAAATCGGTTACCTGCAAATTATTTCTTCCCATCTCTCAATTCTCTCTTCTCTGTGTCATTTTCATTCTCCAGTTTCTGTCGGTAACTCCAAGCATTTTTCAGCTGGCATCCTTACAGCCCAGCAGAATGAGACTTTCTCTTTTCAGCCGTTCCAGCAAAGTCCCCTGAACTGTCATACAGGTCTTGCCCAACTCAAGACTTCAGCCCTTGCCACAGGGTTGTAATACATCAGGCTTGGGACTGATGCCTATTCCTGGAGCCTGGAGGATGAGATGAACTCCACATTTATTGTGGACCCATGAGCTTAAGAGTCCTGGAAGAGCAATTTTTCAAGGAAACTTCAGCTATGGTCTTTAAAATAGAGGGAATGGATATACAACCTTTAAGAAAGCAGGTTGTGGAGATTTTCCTACTAAAATTCTTTCAGAGTACCTACTGTGTTGCAGTGGGTTCGAATCTGACTGCCGTGGTTCTGGGTGCTTCAGAGGCCAGGGTTTGACCCCCCAGCCCTGGGCAGTGGGTTAAAAGATCTGGTGTTGTTGCAGCTTGCAGCATAGGTCGCAGCTGTGGCTGGATTCAATCCCCAGCTCGAGAACTTCTGTATGCTGTAGGTATGGAGATTTAAAAAAAAAAAAAATCTTTCAATATATGCATTCCTTCAGGATAAAACTTGGCTTCTGTAACTGAGTATTCAGGGCTCTGATCTTTTTTACTTCCTCAAAATTTGGTCCAATTATTCTAATCTTATAAGTAGCCCTGTTATAAATTACATGAATGCTTTCATCATGCCATTGCCTTCATATCTAATATGTTCTTCTCTGTTATAAAATTCTTATGAATCTTCCCATCTACCCATCAATAACCTACTTAGGTCCCTCCATTTCCAAAACATTCACTGAGCATCATAGTCCATGATATTTGATCTTGTCTTTGAACTCCAAAGAGTTTTACTGTTTACAATGCTTCCAAATCTTTATTTTACTTATTTTTGTTTTTTTATTGCTTATACCTATAAGGCTCATGAACCACCACTTGTTGTTAGTTGTATTTTGGATATCACTTATTTAAAAAATAATCTCAAAGGTGAAAATTTGCTATGAATTCAATAATAGATTGAAGCAAGATTAAATATTATTAACTTTAAGACAATCTATATATATGCTAGAAAAAGATTTTGCACATATTGCGTGCAAGCCTTTATGGGGGGAGGGGTTTGTGCATGTGGATTCAGGCCTTTCCGTCCGTAGTGTCTCATACTTAGTGTTCCTTGGATTAAGGTGAGGTTCTCTTAGTTTATGCCCATCTTTTCACCTCCCTTGATATAAATACTATCGTAACACTAATTATATATTTGTAATAAGTATATACAATAATTTATAATATATAATAATTATATACGTATAATAACCTGGAACCTTGGATTAATGATAAACATGTGCTTCTTGTTCATATTTTTTTAACTCTGTGGTTCTTTTGTATAACCAAATAAAACATTGGTTGGTTGATTAGAAATTCCCTTTTCTGGTTTGATATCTTTATTTCTAACTGCTATTTTTTATACATCCTGAGTTTTATGACTTTTCATTTCATCAGGGGTCGTATAAATCAAGATTGATATTTTGAAGCTTGGAACTTCGGAGCAAATAAAATGAGCTAATTGTTAATAAATCTGCTGACATTTTACCTTGTAAAAGAGGTACTTGTATAGACTGAATTACATCTCTCCAAAATTCATATGTTGAAGCCCTAACCTGTGGTGTGACTATATTTGGAGATAAGGCCTTTAAAGAGGTAATTAAGGGTAGATTAGGTCATAAGGGTAGGATCCTGATTTAATAAGACTGGTGCACTTAAAAAAGAGAAAGAGACACCAGGAATGCCTGTGCAAAAGGAAGAGGGCCATGTGAGGACGTGGTAAGAAGGTAGCCATATGAAGCCTGGGCGAAAGGCCTCAGGGGAAACCAAACCTGCTGGACTTGTAGCCTCTGGAACAGTGAGAAAATAAATTCCTGTTGGTTAAGCCACCCAGTCTCTGGTATTTTGTTATGGCAGCCTTAGCACAATCAGCATGGTCATACAGCATTTGACTTGGTTTTCAAAATTTCATTAATTTAGACCTTTTTAAAAATTTCAGTAAGATTATTTGGGTTGAACCCAAAGGCATAATAGATTTCAAGCATGGCTGCACTCTAGACATTTATCACAAAACCTGAATTCCAAGGTAAAAGGTTAATAAACTCATCCACCATTTCTTTCTCACAATCTTTGAAACTGCCCATGGTGATGAAATACCCAAAGCTAGTTCTAGCTTTCTAAGAATAAATTTGGCAACTGTAAAAGTGTTGTGGATCTTGGCTCTATTGTAATAATATTCATTATCTCCTTGGGTGGAATGGTGTTGGGAACATCTGCCCAACGAACTAGTTATATCCGTGAATTGTGATAGAGTAACATTCTACATAGGGGCTTGGTTGGATCTATCTTGTCTGTCTGTGTGTCTTTCTGCCTTATAATACTTTTAAGTTGGCTGAAGTCCTTTACTATTCATCACTGTGCTAATGTGATTACTTTTAAAGCAGACAGATGCTTGGATCTTCTCCTAGGACTTTCAGAAATGCTCATTTGGCATCAAAGGTACTATAAATCTATTGTATGTGATTAAAATAAAGGCACAGGTAGGCTAATATATAGACTCATGATTTGGGCATTTTCAGCAATGTCTAAGAATTTGCCTCTAAGCCGCCAAAAGAGCTATTCAATTTACTTGTGGAAGTTGAAAATGACAATTCAGTGAAAAATGTCAGTTATGCTACTTGGTAGCATAAAGAGCAAGAGGATATTTGGTTAGCTAGATGGCTGGTTTTTATTTTATTTTTACATTTTGTTCCTATTTTTTGAGCTGTTACATATTTTTCATTGTCTGATTATGATTTGAGCTTTGATTTGGTGGACATGGTCAAGTAAGACTGCAGTAGTGTTATGGAGACATTAGTACTTTCAAGCGTATTTATACATTTTTGGAATAAATGGAAAACAGCATTAATAAAAAGTGAAATAGTAAACACTATTTTATTAACAGTAAGAGCTGAATGCTATGTGCTAAGTACATTAAATATGCATACACTTTAACATCCTTCAAATGACCCTATGACATACAGTTTATTTTATATATGAGTAAACTGAGTCACTGAAGGTTAAGGAAATCAATCGAGCCACAGAACTAAAAACAGCTTTGGACCCAGGCTCTCCAGTCTTGAACTGCTAAGCTGCACGGTGTCTCCATGTGCTAATGTGAGCACATATTAGGAAATTTATTCAGTAATGGGCTAAAATGTTTGCAGATGTTCCTATATTATCACCTATTTGGTGATAATATAATTTTTGTTAATAGCCTATAATTTTCTAGATAAGTTTATTAAATTTCATTCTAATTTCTCAATGGTTGGTAAAATCATGAACAGCTGGGGGAAAGAGTCTGGTCTTTATTAAGCCCTTATTTACTATTGATGAAAGAAAAGATAAGAAGAATTGCATGGTCTTTGGAATTTTATATAAGGATTTTGTTCTTCTAATTCAGATATTTATATGAATATATATAATATATATATTTATATTTGGTAGGGCATTTGTTAACATTATTTATTTTTCCTAATAAGGAAAAGAAAACAGATTTCAGGTGACATGATTCAGATTACATAGTGAGTGTAGCTGGGACTCTTTTTTTCCCTTGCTTTTTTCCCTAAACTTCCTTTTATTCGGCTGCGCCCAAGATATGCAGAGCATCCCAGGCGAGGGATCAAACCCGCATCACGGCTGTGACCTGAGCCACAGCAGGACAATGCCAGATCCTTAGTCCACTGCGCCATCAGGGAACCCCTTCACTAAAATTAGTGTGTTCTTAAAAATGATATAAATTCACTGGAGTTTCCAAGGGTTTATAAAAAAATATTTGCAAAGTAAAGAATCTTGTATTTAAATAATTAATAAGCTTAATTGCTAATTTGACTTAAAATACATACACATGCATGTATACACACATGCATTATAAACATATATATAGTTATAGATATATGTTATTTATGGTATATATGTGTATATATAAATATGTATGTGGATATAATATATATATGTGTATGTACATTTATTCATGACTGACTTTGAGAGTGCTCTCCTTCTCTTCTCCCTCTCTGTCTCTCTCTTCACACTCACACACACCCCCACACACACATACATGGATCTTTCAAATCAGATAATAGTGGTTGAGGCACTTGAAATTTAGTGATGAGCACATTTTTTGCTACTTTCATTTAATTACTTTTAGTAGTATTTTGGGGGTCCAGATATGGACCATTCACTTTCCCATCCTTCTTGGTTGTACCAAATGGAAAAAAATTGACTGAAGGAGTGAAATGAGGCAAATTATTGTATCAGCGTTATTGCTGAAAAAGTTGGATTATAGGGTGCGTTGAGTGACCTGAGGTCAAACAGGGTTTCCTCCCCTTTGAGGACAACAAGCCTAGAGAGTAAGCTGCCCCTGCTCTTCACAGAGGGCCAGATGGAGACAAGACTGAGCTGACTCCTGGAGGAGGACGCATCTTGTCTGCCTTGGGCAAGGGAACTGCGGGACTGAGGTCCACTACACCTGGAGAACCACAAACAAGAGAAAGGCAGAGTACAGTTGGCATTGCTTCTGCAGAACTCATGGGTAACAGAGTTAACAATGGTTTTACTCACCCCCTTGGGGAAGAGTAATTTGATGACACTTCTTCCCCAGAATGTGGAATTACTGGCAAAAGTCCCCTCTTAGGGACCACAGGGGGCATGCAGTAAGAAGATCTAGGTCCTCTTCTATCCCCATGGTTGTGTCCTCTTAACCCATTGTCCTGTAGGATCCAAGCCCCAAATCCTATCCCGATTTTATTTTTCACATGAATTATGCCCAGCTACGCACCCCAAAACAGCTTATTAGAGACTGTTATAGGCAACCCATGAGGACATATGTACCACAAATACTGTGCCAGCAACATAAAAATCAATGCAAAACCCTTCCCTTTATTAAATATCTGCTTATATATGAAAGTACACAAATCAAACACTCTTGAATTATGGTCAAAATATTAAATATTCAAATCCTGTACAGCACTCCTGGTCTGATATTCTTCTTTAACCAGAATAGAATATCAGGCCAAGAGTGCTGTACAGGATTTGAATATAAGCCTGAGATCTTGAGGCTGTTTCTTTCTGAGTCTGTTCATGATAGACATGCCCAAACAAACTGGGACACCTCTATAAGCATGGATGACATTTCAAGAAATAGTCAATGGTGGCAAGTTTGCAAGTCAAAAAGTGATGTCAATCATTTCATTGGCTGTTACACCCTAGGTGGCTGACGGCTCATAACTCGAAGCAAGCATATCTATTACATTTATACTTCCAAGGAAGTCTCTGCCTTCACCCCTCTAGGAATTTTCTATAATTCCTCTTCCCCCATCTAAGTGAAGAAGCAATCTATATTAGAATCATCTAAGCAATTAAAAAAAAAAAAACATATGCTCAAATCTCACTTCGGATGAATTATATCAAAATTTCTAGGGGTGCTAGAGTTCCCATCATGGCTCCCCGGAAACAAATCTGACTAGGAACCATGAGGTTGCAGATTAGATCCCTGGCCTTGCTCAAGGATCCGATGTTGCTGTGAGCTGTGGTGTAGGTCGCAGACGCGGCTCGGATCTGATGTTGCTGTGGCTGTGGCGTAGGCCGGTGGCGACAGCTCCGTTTAGACCCCTAGCCTGGGAACCTCCATATGTTGTGGGTGTGGCCCTAAAAAGATCCCAAAAAAAAGAATCTCTAGGGGTGGGACATGGGCATCAATATATTTTAAAGAGGCTCAAGTTCAAATCCTCTATGAAAATGGAAGGCAACCATTTCATAATAAAATCTCTGTTCTTTAACTCAGAAAAGTGGCCTGTGTTTCTATTATTCTTGGCCAATCTAAAATCATTCCCTTTGTTGCTCAATAAGAACATTACATTCAAGACCGGAAGTCTGGCAGAAATTGACAGTCCCAGAAATACTGTGGGCACAGGTGTAGGAATCTTCCTCATGTCTCTCAACTCATGCTTTTCACAGCTGATAATCTTATTCTCAACCTTGTTATTTCCAAAACTACACTTGCATATGCCTATGTTTGGGTCTTGTAGTCCCTTGATAAATGATACCAAGAGCTTCCAGTTGTCCTGGTGGCTCTCTTTCACCTCATAGGTTCAACGTTCCAGATATCAAAGGTGTTTTATATAATGTAAAATGGACACACACACACAGAATGAGGGAATGGTTGAGGGATTTTGGAAACCACAGTAATAGCCAGCATTATTACTATTTCCAGATGAGTTGCTACACTGATGTCTTTTATCTATAAGTTGAACAAAATTATTTAAGAGGAAGAGGAGGGCAAAATCTTTCTTCGTGGTACTCAAAACACTCCCTGCTGTTTCTCAGACCCCAGCTATTGGCTTTGAGGTTCCCTTTCTGTCACCAGTTCTTTCAGAGGTATAGGGAAAATTCTGGCATTAAGAACTATTTTAGAGAGTTCCCATCATGGCGCAGCAGAAATTAATCTGACTAGGAACCATGAGTTTGCGGGTTCGATCCCTGGCCTCACATAGTGGGTGAAGAATCTGGCGTTGCTGTGAGCTATGGTGTAGGTTGCAGACGCAGCTTGGATCTGTTGTTCCGATTTGACCCCTTGCCTGGGAACTTCCATATGCCATGGGTGCTGCCCTAAAAAAACAAACAAACAAAAAAAAAAGAGTATTTTAGTCTCTCAGTAAGGGTTTCATATATTTCTGTAATTGTTACTCATATGTCCAACCCAGGTGTCCAGCATTCTTGAGAAAACAAATATAATTATATCTCCATTTGTTAATCAGTTTGTAATTTGACATATGATTTTTGTTTGGTTTTACCTTACAAAAAATTGAAGTGTAGTTGGTTTACAATGTTGTGACAGTTTTTGCTGTATAGCAAAGTGACCCAGTCACTTCTTATATTATCTTACATCATGGTCTATCCCAAGAGATTGGATATGGTTCCCTGTGCTATACGGCAGGAACTCTTTGCCGATCCATTCTAAATATAATAGTTTGCATCTATTAGCCCCAGACTCCCAGTCCACCCCATTCCCTCCCCCTCCCCCTTGGAAACCACAAGTCTCTGCTCTATGTCTTTGAATCTATTTCTGTTTTATAGATAGGTTCATTGGTGCCATATTTTAGATTCCACATATGAGTGATATCATATGGTATTTGTCTTTGCACATGAGTTTTGATAAAGAATGTAGAGTATCTGAATTTTTAAAATGATAATCCTCATATTGAGAGGAGTTAGGACGTTTCTGAAACATGTACTGCCTGGGTCTGTATTTTCTTAGGATTAACATTTTGAGCAAAATTAATAATTGTGCCAGTTAGTGTGGTCCCTGACTATTTCTGGTACCTATATCTATGGTAGTAAAAATGATAGATTTTCTTTTCTTTTCTTTTCTTTTTAGATTTTCTCAACAGTTTGATGAGACACATACTTTCTCTACTTGGAAACTTGTATCCTGATTCTCCTTAGGAGTAAATGTATGTGATTGTCATAGTCTTTTCTTTCAGCACAGCCATTCAAATCTCAGTATTTATTATATATATCATATAGTATTGTAGAGTATATATTACACAGCCTTCAGCTATGGAAAGAAGAGAAACTATAGGTACAAGGGATGACATAGTTACCGGCACTAATTCTTCAAAGTGTTGGTAACTATGAAAACTCAACTGCCTATCTACTACCAAGTGCATGAAAAAGGAAGGTGATTAACTGTAGGAGGGGGAAGCAGGGTAATTTATAAGACTGTCATACAAAGGAGTTTGCATTTGGAGAAAAAGTTGATAAGATTTTGCCAGGCAGAGAAGGGGGAGAGGATATTTTACACAGAGATACTAAATTTGAGTATAAGTTCAGAAAAAAAGAGGTGTATGGCTGGCTCACAGAAATCTAAGTGCCCTGTGCATTTGTAGAACAGGACATGAGATGGGGAGTGAAAGGACATGTGTTTGAACAGATAAGCTTACATCCCAGTTTAGACAAGTTTGCTAAGGAATTAGCCTTATCCCCTGAGGACTGAGGCACCTTCCTGGTTTATAATCAGAGGGGCTGGTAAAAGATAAATGTTATGCAGAACAAGCACAGACTGAGGTAGACAGTGAGATTAATTAAAGTGAATAGGAAAAAAAGAGAATAAGAATATAATATGCTCTAAATTTTTATTTCATTTGCTTGAAACACAAAATATTGATGTTTTAGTCAGTGACAGATGGGTGGATATCAAGAGTCACTTGAAAACCAAATTGGGGAAGAGGAGTTCCCCTCATGGCTCAGAGGAAACAAGTCTGACTAGTATCCATAAGGATGCAGGTTCGTTCCCTGGCCTCACTCTGTGGGTTGAGAATCCAGGACTGCCATGAGCTATGGTGTAGTTTGCAGATGCAACTTGGATCTGCCATGGTTGTGGCTATGGTGTAAACTACAGCTCTGATTCGACCCCTAGCCTGGGAACCTCCATATGCCATGGGTATGGTCCTTAAAAAAAAAGGGGTTGTGATGATCATTGTACAACTATAAATGTAATAAAATTCATTTGTTTAAAAAAAATAAAAGAAAATCCTCTTTAAAAAACTTTTCCTAATTCCCCTGTTTGATTTGGTGTTTTTATTCTCTTCCTTTCTTCTGCATAGTCCACATGTACACTATAAAATATGCGTTTTTTTTTGCATAATTGTGTTTTATCACAGTAATCGTGATTTGATAATTAATGACTGTGGGAAATTTCATTGCATCTATCCAATCATAAAAACTACATTATAATCATAGTCTACAAATCTTCAAATTTGACTTGAAATTTCCAGGAAAAGTGAATGAAAACATTGAACTAACTGTCTGATGAGTCACACTGGGTTATCACCATACTTCATATTCTAAAAAGGGTCTGCCTACGTGACCTGGTAACAAGAATGTCTCCTACAATTTATGTGAGATGTTTTACATGCTCAACGCATTTAAAAGTTATAGAATTTCCTTTTAGGTAACCTTCTTTGTATCTGTGAATCCTATGTCTATTTTTAGTATCACTTTATCACTGAAAAAACCCAGGGAAGAAAAATCCTTAGTGAAATAACCACAATGAAATGAGTTCAGTTTTGGAAATTTTTTTAAGAATTACTGAAAATGTAAGCCAGTTCATCAAATTGTCTAATGTGGGCACTAAAGATGAAATATGGGGTATTATAATAAATCTCTTGTGGATCTGTGATACTCCAATTAGAGCAAGCTAATCAGATATTTGGACGGTAATGTACTACCCATTGATTTTCTTTGCCAGAGTAATGACATCTCACCATTCATATCTCTCAAGACTTGACAGCTAATTACTATCAATTTTGTTCACTTGATCCATATTTTTCTATTCCTATTAATGAAGCAAACTCAACTGAAATATTGATGGCTGGAGATGGCCGTTAAGCTTGAATTGGAGACATCTAGATGGTTTCTTTGGAGCAGCTTCATGCAATGATCTAAAGCGCAAATCAAATCGTAGATAAAGGGTGGTTACAAGAGCCCTGTGCAAACTTTTTCAGGTGTCAGATTCAAAGTGTATGCGTGAAGCTGTAGGTAAAAGACAAGGTCAGTAATACAGGGCATGGAATACTGAATAGGTTGAAAAGAGGGAAATGAAGATGGTTGAGGAAGGTGCATTCAGTGAATAAAGTCAATAAGGTTTCAGTCCTCTTAAATGTTAGCTTTTTGGCCTTAATAGATAGGGTAGACTTAATGGGCAAGGCCAGGCCGGACTCAGGTGAATTATAGAGAAGTGGATTAACTGTGGTTAATCTTGGGAAATGGTGTGTCCTCCTCCATTTCAGCTGGAACAGACTTGATGGATGATGATTGCCTTCCTCTTTCTTCCTCTGGTAAAAAGGAATAGTTTCTCCACTCTTAGCTTTCAGCAACTTTTGCCCAACTCCTAATCCCCACTGGGAAGGCCGGCACGTACAGTGTATCCATTGTACTGTAATCACAGCTAGACTTCCGCTAAATCAAGTACATCAGAGTAACTGGTAATAAAATGTATGATGGCTATGACATTGTAATACTGATCAGTGGTCAGAAGGCACTATAAATCTGTATATTTTAATAGAAATAAACCTCCAAAATTCTATGTTAAAAAAACCAGAGCAATCATTTTATGTAAATTATAAACGTCAAACTACATAAGTATCACAGATATACATACAAAGTGATTTACAGATGATAGCTTAAGACATACCTTAAATATGTCAGTGTGGATGCTTATGAAGAAAGAGGAATAATATTTGGGAAGGAAGGTGAAGGGAAGACTAGGAAACATGAACAGAGAGCTATGCATAGAATACTAATAATAAAGTGCCATGGAATGAGAAGTGAAAATCAGATCATTTTATTGAGGTGCTGTCTAAATTGAATGAATGAATGAATAAAATTAAAATCCATTAATGAAAGTCTTAATTACCTTTTTTTTTTTTTTCCTATAGCTTGACTAATCAGTGCAACTTATGAAAAGAAACCATTTTTGTTTGGCAAGTCCTCCATTTTATGCACTGGAATGGACAAATGGATTTATGCATTGAAATGTCTTTATAATTTTTCTGAGGAAATTCCTCCCCAGTGTATCCATGGGAGGACATGGAGGAGGAAAGCAGCCTGGATTTGCATAAGGTAAAGGCAAGGCACAGAAGAGAACTTGTATCACGCTGCTTACTCAGTTGGATAAAATGCTACTCAGAGACAGCATTCATAATTCTTCACTTCCTCATTGGCTATTTGGTTCAAAGCGAAAAGCACAATGCCAAGAAGGGAGAAAATGTGGATTGTACATCTCTGGCAAGAAAATTCTCAATATTTTAAACTACTGATGAAAAATTGACATTGTTTTATTAGCCTCTGTTAATAATTAAAGACACTTGTCCATTTATCAGGCTACAAAGGAAAAATTTTGGCTGGGCTAATTGATAACCTTAAATGATGTAATGACAAATGTAATGTAATGTAAATTTGCAATGACAAATGAAACCAAAGAAGAGTGAAGCAACAGATCTGAGAGGCTTCATAAAGCAGCTGTCCCCATTCTCTGTCATTAAGTCCCTTCCTCACTAAGCTTGGTGTGATAAATCCTTCTAAAAGAAGATACTGGAAGATTATAAAATTCTAGTTGTTAAGATCAAATTTCCATGTGGGAACCACATTCTCTTAGAAGGAAATTTTTTAGCAATCTTAGTTCATGCTAAGGCTTGAAGGGCTGAAAAACAGATACTTGTATCTAATTTTTGCACCATGTAAGAAAGCAACCATCAAACTGACATCTATAAGGTAGGCAAATTTTACACAAAAAATAGTTTATGAATTATCATAATGGATAAGTATTCATTTTTCTATATTACAGCTAGAAGAAAAAATTATGGAAATATCAAGTAGCTACTTTTATTACTAGAACCAGAAATAAGAATGTTACTATTATATCTCCATAGGTTTTATGAAATATATTTACTCATGTCACAGTCTTGTAACCTCACAGTGATTCTCTGAGGGGAAGGGGTTTAATATCATTCCATGTAGATTTTAGGAAACTGGGGTTCTGAGTGTTTCCTTTAAACAGGTCACACCATTCAAAATGTTTGAAGGCCATTGAGTTAGTGGGATTTTTTTTCTGCCTCTAACAAGAGCCTACCTTTTTTTGTGTGTGCGCATTGTAAATAACAGGGTTCATAGTTATAACTCAGCTCTGTCTTGGTATAAAACGGCATTATATCCATCTTTGTCCTGAAATGTAAAAGTCCTATTACACGCAATACAGACCGTAGATAGGTTTGTTTTAGTATAAGGTGGTCAATATCTGATAACTTCCATTAGGTATTTTAGCTGTGAGTAATAGAAAAATAAGATTTTAAGATTTTTCTACTATTATATCACACAAATGTGTCCTTCGAGGAATAAGCACTAGACTGTAAAATTATAAGAATTGCTACTGCACACATATCAATGGAAATGACATCTCATATATACATAGAAGTGTTTCTTGTCTGAATGTGTAAGCTGGTCAAATTACTCATACATATGATGTGAGCAATTTTGGAAGTTGTATGAAGTATTTAATGTTACCAGGACATTTTAATGCACTGAGAGTCACCATTTAATGCTTTATATGTTTTCCAAATGTGCACCATTTACTCCTTGGTCCTGTTTTTATATGTGTGACAAATTTCCTCAGATGACTGAATTCTCAGTAATAGGGAGCTTTTTCTCCATCTTGCTTTGACAAACTCTAACTGGGCCCAGGCTGACAGGATATCAGCCTGCTTCTGCCATGGCTCTGAGCAGGCCACCTTGGCCTTGACTTTCTGGAAACAGGTTGCCTCATCAAATAACCCTCAGCTACTAGGTCTCTTTGAACTTTGAGAGAATATAATACATTTGACTATTAAATGGCCTCTATTAATATCATGCTCTAGAGTTTCTTTTTAGGTAGACCATGGACTTTGTTCATCCATCCACTTCTGTTCAAGAATGTATGAATGGCATCTAGAACTTGACCAGACCCTCTGTGAATATTCCTATCTTTTTCTTTGTGGGAACTTTTTTAATTTTAATTTTATTTATTTATATTTTAATTTTTTGCTTTTTAGGGCCATACCTGTGACATGGAGTTTCCCAGGCTAGGGGTCGAATTGGAGCTATAGCTGCTGACCTATGCCACAGCCACAGCAATGCCAGATCCAAGCCACATCTATGACCTACACCACAGCTCATAGAAATTCTGGATCCTTAATCCACTGAGCGAGGCCAGGGATCAAACCCGCATCCTCTTAGATCCTAGTTAGGTTCATTAACTGCTGAGCCATAATGGGAAGTCCTTTTGTAGGAATTTTGATGATGGTTCTTAAGTTTCAAAATGAAGCCAACCAATCATTTCAGTATGTGAGAATCAATTTTCATTCCCTTTTAAAAATTCTTAGCCATCTTTTAAAGATATACCTCTCAGAGGTGAAATGGAGTAGGATTTCTTGAAAGAAATAGAGGAAGAAAATAAATGGCTTAAGCAAAATACTCTGCAGAACAGAGATGATAAAATATGTATAGAAACAGTCTATCATTCGTTACATAAAAATATATGACCTTTAGGCTTAGATCTATAGAGAAAAGGAAAAATAGAAGGAAAAAAGAAGGGTTTAGTTGCCAAACATATGTCATAGTGTTTATCACTAAATTGAAAAACCTTGTAAGGTTACGATATAGGTGTTATTATGTCATCTGGGAGTCAAGATTATGTTGAATGTGTACGGTAGAAAGCTGCCATCCTCACCACTGTGCCCCAGAAAGACCCTGCTTATCTGCAAGCTGGGAGGAGTCTTACTAAGGCTACTCTCTGAATTCTGATCCTTGCGGGAGGTAGCCAATAAAATGACATAGGTAGAAAGGAATTTACGTGCTACACTAGACCTGGAATTTGTCTTAATTTTCACTGCAGTGTCTACTCAGAAGTGGAGCAAAATTTCTCTAGTTCTTCTTGAGGACAACAAGATAGGTGGACTGTCATCATCTCAGGTCAGAAGAATTGATTCAGACAAAGTATTTGAGGCACACACTCAATGGTAAAAGAAGCTGGCAGCAAAATTTCCTAGCAATGAAAAGAAGATTGTAACATGCCTGGTGCTTTTGTTTTATTTTGTTTTATTTTTTCGTTGCAGTGTGCAGCAGCTTGATATGAAATATCCGTTCCCAGACCAGGGATTGAACCTGGGCTACAGTGCTGAAAGCACTGTCCTAACCGCTAGACCACCAGGGAACTCCCATGACATGTCCAGTTTTGATGAGGAACACGACCTTCCAAATTTGGGGGAAAGTTGGTGAATATGATATGAGATATGATTAGATCCTTATTTTATCAGTGAATGTATATGTGACAGGGGAAAACACATTCTCTTGTTACATGCAAAGCAACAAAGATAATAACTAAAATGCATTAATTGTGTTTTTTGGATTTTTTTTTTTATTTTGTGTGTTTTACTATGTGACAGGCATTATTCTGGGATTTCTTTCCATGCAACTTAATTCTGACACAGGTCTATAAATTTGGTGCCATTATTGATTCCATTTTACACATAAAACTTGGGCATAGAAAAGTTAGTAAGTTGCCCAAGATTAGTGATGGAGCCAGGATTCAAATTTATATATGCCACCTCCAAATCCTTAATCCTTAGCCCTCATGCTTTGAAACATTGTAAATGTACTTAGTATTGAAACATTCTAATCTATAAAATAGAAAGGGATGAACTAAGAAAAAAATACTTGTAGGAAAAACATTTGGGTGAAGTCTTTCTAGGACGTTTATAGAGTCTTGAAAAAGGTTAAACATACGTTTTCAATAAAAATGTATTTTCATGTATGAAAATAGGAGACCATGTGAGATCCTCTTTGGCAATTTTATGTAAAGAATAAAATTCAAAGCTATGAATTTTTGTTCAAGTGGAATACATACATGAGTGTCACTCTTTAACCTTGGCTACACATTGGACTCACCTGGGGACCTTTAAAAACTTATGAATGCCCAGGTCCCACCACAGAGCCTATTTTGGTATTGGTGCCAGGTGTGGAGTGGACATAGCAATTTGTGAAAGCTATAGGTGGTGTCCACTGCAAAAATTCAGGACTTGAACTTGAGGGCAGCATTGTGGTAAAGGCTAAGCACCCAGGATGGAGTCAGGAGGATCTGGGTTTGAAGTCATAAATCCACATGTGTGAACTGAGATTTGGGGAAATGGACTTGTCCTTCCCAAGAAACAGTTTTCCCCATATATACAATGGTAAGCCTAAGAGCACTTAACTGTGGATTTGTGCCTACACACAAATCTTTTGGCAAATGCATACATTTCTCCAAGCATCATGACTGTCATGATCACTCAGTGAACCCCAGTAGTTTTTTTAAGATGGAAAGCCTGATCATAAGTGAGTTTTTCCCCGTATCATGAGACCATTATAAGGAAAGTGAGTAAGGTAGAGTTACTCTTCAGTGAATTGAATGCTTTCGCTGATCATCTTTATGTATACTAAATGATATATATCACTTTATATCTATCTATCTATATCTATCTATCTCACTACCCAATTAGCTAACTATCTAGTTTTTTATTTTATTTTGCTAAAAAAATATTTGTGGCCATGCCTATGGCCTGAGGAAGTTTCTGAGCCAGGGAATGAACCCATACCACATCAGTGATCCAAGCCACAGCAGTGAGAACGCTTGATCCTTAACCCACTGAGACACAAGAGAATGCCAACTATCTAGTTTTTTACAGCAGGAGTTCACCTTCATTTACTTGGCACCAGCTCTATTCCAGGGCATGAGAGAAAGTTAAAAGACATGTACATCTAAAGGAGGAAGATTTATAGACACCTATCTTATTTTTTCCCAAAGAGAACCTTCATAACACCCCAATGATCCAATCTTCCTGGATTTTTCTGCTTTGACTCAATTTTATTGAACTATCCACTAGAGAGTTCAACTTCATCTTTTGAATGGTCCTAGAGCAGGCGTTTAATGGAGTGATATGTTAGTCACCTTGAATGATGTCCTGGGAGGCTCTGTACCATGAGTCATGCTATCATTCTGTGAGGTCTTTTAATGACTCCTGACTTAAATCCAACATCTGCTTTTTGGTTCTGTTTAATCCCTCATTTTCTGGCTCATCACCACGGCCATGTGAGGGTTTTAAGTTCTTGCCGGCCATATGCTACTGTTCCCGAGTAATGGCTGATAAACAAGTGCTTTAAGATATGATATCACTCAACAATACATAGTTATGAGTTGCTTCAAAAACCTTGGCTATAAACATTGTTCACTGGGCCAGAAACACTTAAGAATGTGCCAGGCTTTTCAGTGTATCTAAGTTAAGCAAGTCTGATTAAAATGATCTTGTTATGTCCTTCCTTTCTCATTAGATAATATGAAAAGACTATAGAACAGATGATGTTTTAGGGATGGTAACAGAAAAAATATTTTTTTAAGTCTAAAATGTATTTATCTACTTGAAAATCATAATTGATACTTTCTTTAAAAAGATGATTGTTTAGTTTAGATCCTATGTGCAGGCTACATTCCTTGGTTTCTACATGTATTGGTTAATTTAAACAT
The DNA here is from genome assembly GCA_004024745.2 of Catagonus wagneri. NCBI lineage: Eukaryota > Metazoa > Chordata > Mammalia > Artiodactyla > Tayassuidae > Catagonus > Catagonus wagneri. The sequence continues at coordinate 3,740,015 of PVHT021183693.1, read as the reverse complement.
CATGCCAAACTTGTGGGGATACTATCTCTAGTCTACATCTAAAGAAACCAAGGATAGACAAGTAGAAACTGAAGGAGATGATAAGATTTAAATGCAGACCATCTTGTTCCAGAAAATGGGCTCTTTAGCATTATACCCTATTCACAACAACAAGGATTTATAAACACGGAAATGCTCTAACAGCGTATAACAAATTCTCTTTTACTTTTTTCTGGCATTTAAACACTGTCAAGTGATAACTCTATTGAGAGATGTCTTGCCAAGGAGGGATCATGAAGTTATCAATAATTAAAGCTTTCTTTTTAGTTTACAAAATTGGCAATCTGAAGTAATGCTCTTCCAATAGAAACTAATTCTTTTGGAACTCCACTTTCTTTCTGAAATTCTTTTCCTTTGAGCAGATCTTTCCAGTAAGAGAATTGTCTACATAGTAATCCTCTACTTTACCCTCTGCTTTACTCCCTAATTTTTAGTAGCTACTCAAAGTCATCAGATTGCCTTTTTAAAAATTAATCTCCTGAATTTTTGTTAATTTTTTTTGAAATAAGCTTCTTAAATTGGAACTGGTGATAAATACATTTCTGAGAAGTTGTTAAAGGCTACAAGTAATTTTCACATAGAAACATTCTAAATAGAATAACCCCTCTTCAGCTTGGAGCCCTCCTTGTTAAGAGGTAATTATTATCTAATTATCTCCCAATCCTTGCTTATATATGAATATGAAAGAAATCCCATTAATCTTAATAACCCAAATTTCTAGACTTATTTACAACTGCACATACAGAAATTCCACATAGCGTCCTCAGGTATTTTTGTGGGGCCCACAGAGATACACTGCAGGAATTCATACACCTGTCATCATCTGCAGTACCAGATGGCATTCATCAAATCTTTTCCTTCCTGTTCTGCCTCCTCTATGAAGCTGTAGAAGCATAGCACCCATGCGAGTGGTAGCAAAGCTCATATTGGGAATATCATAAAAACACAGTGCCTATCTACCAGGGATACTATCCAGGTATGCACCCATAGCTTCCCATCCTTGCAGGGCTGGAGATGTGCTGAGTTCTGTGCAGTCGAGGAGGAATTAACCTCTCTTCAACTCTGTATTGCCTTGTGTCACCCTAGTCCAGAAACAGCAATGTTTCTGCCTAGAGTCTCCCAGAAATAGCAACCTCTCTTCTGCTCCTGTATCATTTGTCATAAAGAGCTTAAATCGAGTCCAAGTGATTGGACAGAGAATAGATGGCCTGAAATAATCTCCATTTCTTTCCATTAGTTCTTTCTCCCTTGGGACCCTTTACAAAAACTAATGTTAAAACTCTTCGCTCAAGCTTCTGCTAAATCTTTACCCCCTGGTCCCCACATAGGAATGCTGGGGACTGGAGTGGCAGTTGCATAACTCCACTCAGCAGAAGCATTTATTCCAGGATTTACTTCTATTTACTTTTCCACGGATGAGAGCATTTTGGTTCCACCGAATTATGATTCACTTCTATTGGGAATAATTAAGAAAAAAGGGAAACTAGAAATAGAAAAGGGAAATAAAAGATACAGAAGAATAAGAACAGTATAAAACAACCAGAGTGTCAGATCTGTACTCCCAAGTTTATTAGAAAAATTGAATTTAGACAAACCTTTGGTTTAAAGTCATTCTGCTTATTTTATTTTATTTGTTTATTTTTGCTTTTTTTAGGACCACACCTGCAGCATAGGGATTTTCCCAGGCTAGGGGTCTAATTTGAGCTACAGCTGCTCGCCTGTGCCACAGAAACAACAGATCCAAGCTGCATCTTTGACCTACATCACAGCTCACAGCAACACTGGATCTATAACCCACTGAGCGAGTCTAGGGGTTGAACCTGCAGCCTCATGGTTCCTAGTCAGATTCGCTTCTGCTGCGCCATGACAGAAACTCCTAAAATCATTCCTGATTGAGCTAAAATTCTATAACCATGCGTCAAGGAGAGCTGTTGGAAAAAAATAACTTTTTAGAATAGCTGAGTCTATTAAACAGACATACTCCTGGAGTTCCTTGGTGGTATAGTGGGTCTAAGGATCCAGTGCTGTCACTGCTGTTTCTTGGGTTATGGCTGTGGCACAAGTTCAGTCCTTGACCTGGGAATTTCTGAATGCATAAGTGTGCTCCCCCCAAAAAAAAGGGAAAAAAAGAAAAAAACACCTCCTGAATTTTCCATCTGAAACAAATTATTATCCATTTCAAAGACAGTGGGGAGATTACAAAGGAAATCAGTAACTCTAAATCATACATCAAAGAGCTGTTGACATTTAGATGGAGCCTCAGGTCCTGGAAAATAAAACACATAAGTATATATACTTTCTGCAATCAAGACAAAATGATTTTTTTTTAAATCTTGCTAAAGATTTTGGCGAGAGAAAATCTAAAGCTATCCTCTAGTGACCAAAGTGATAGTAAATAGAAATGAATTTTAATGTATCATTAGCAATGATTTGAGATATACCGAAAATCTTTTATACTTTACTCAGATCTTTTTTAGTGTTCATAAAAGTCAGAAAGCCATAAGTCATAAAAGTTACAGTTACCTGTAACTTTGATCCCCCACATGCTGAATCTCCCAGAATATTTTATGCTTCTCAATGAATAAGACGAAATCTTTTTTTCTCTTTACAACTCATCTTCATAAGGTTTCATAGGATTTTAAAGAATTCACCCTTTGTATTACAAAGATAGTATATTTTTTTGAGTTTAATGAAAATTCCATTATTATCAAGGAAATGCTTTATTCTCTTAGTAGGACCTATGCTTGTTTTTGAAAAGTCTAGTCTGTTGGTCTCCACAATGTTTGTGTGTGTTGCAGGGCACAGTACCAAAGTCATACATCACAGGATCATTTGAAAACCTCCATTCCTGCATGTTGGAATGGTGTGAGATTTGGGAATGAGAAGAATCCAACTGGATCCCTCATAACTCATTCCTACTGGCTGTAAGAAAAAGAGCATTTCATCTGGGTAGTGGCTTAAAGGGTAACAAGAATCTGTCTTTTGGGAGTTCTCATCATTGCTCAATGGAAACGAATCTAACTAGCATCCGTGAGGATGCAGGTTAGATCCCTGGCCTCTCTCAGTGGGTTAAGGATCTGGTGGTGAGCTGTGGTGTAGGTCGCAGAGAAAGCTCAGATCTGGCATTGCTGTGGCTATGGTGTAGGCCAGTAACTACAGCTCCAATTTGACTCCTAACCTAGGAACCTCCACATGCCCTGGGTATGGTCCTAAAAAGACACATACACACACAAAAAGAGTCTAGGTCTTTTAGGTGAACTTCATTAGCATCCAAAAAAGGTGAGCACTTGAATTTGAAAGGCAGAGGAGAAGAGAGGTCTTTGGAAGTTTTCTAATGAAGGAGTTTGGGAAAGGAGATCAGTATGCAGAAAGGGAAAGAAGAAGAGGAAAGAAAATCAAGGGAGGAAAAGAGAGAAATTTAATAAAGGGAGAGAGAAGATCAGAGAGAAAGAGACAGAGACAGACAGAGAATTTCTCTTCATGAGTCTATTGCCAAAGTCTACAATCAACATTTCCATGGCACATGAGGAAAAATTAAGTTAATGTTAACATTTCTGGTTTTTCCATGTTCTATTGTTCTGTGAAGATCGATTCCCCTTATACCCTGATTGTATTTTGGAGATATGTGTGATATGGGGAAACTAGTGAGGCAGAATGACCTTAGGAAAAGTGATGGAAATTATGCCCTGATCATTTCATAAGAATTTCAGTGAAGATAGAGCTGTATATTAGTCCCTTTTCCTCTTGCCACGCTACAAAGTCATCTTTGATTTCCTAACCCAACAGGCCCCAGAGGTTGTGAGCTAGAATTCCTTGAATTGGGGAATTCAAGGCAATTCTAGGCAAGAACAAGGGAATTGGCAAGAACTGTATGTGAAAGATTAAAAAGGAGGCCCATGATACACCAACTACTGATGGCAGCCAAAACAATGGAAAAAGATGGTTAGCATGAACATTTAGAAGTGTTGGTGAATACAAATTCAAGTTCATGTGCCCTACTATGCACAGTGAAACCAAACACACCAGAACATCAGAGTCTAGAGGAGAGAAAGATTTATTGTGTGGCCAAGCAAGGAGAGTGGGTGGCTCATGCTCAGAAGACCTGAATTCTCCAGTGGGTATCAGCGAAGAACTTTTTGGAAGCAAAATTTGGAGGCCAGGAAGGACTGCAGAGTGTGAAACTTTCTTCTGATTCGCTGGTGATGAGGTAGCAGAGTGGTGCTCCAGAAATCTTGTGATCAGCCTGAAGTTACCATCCTCCACCTGGGGTGGGGTGTGGGAGTCTTAGTTCCTGTAGAAGAACTCAGAGGTATTATTTATGTCTATCCCTTGAGGGGGAACCAGGACCCTACCCCATCCCGCATCGCTGTACAGTTTTTTCTTGACTGCTTTTTCTTTGTTTCTGCATTCTCTCCCTCCTCTAAATTAGAAACCATTTGAACCTGCCCTTTAAAACCCAGGGAAATTCTAGGAGGTTGAAGCCTTTTCTCTGCAAAATAGGAATGGGGGACACAGAAAGGCTTTTGCACCTAAGAGGGCCCCACAGGTTCCTGCTAGATTTCAGAAGCACTGTAAAAATGAAGGCTCCTAGATGACTAAATTTAGCCAAAATAATAGCTGAAAACCCAACAAAAGTGGCTGTTTTGGAGGAATTTTACCAGCTGTTGGAGGGACTAAAGTTTGCTGGTTAAGTAATTACATATTATATGAGGTCCGAGGTAGCCATAAACGCCCTTGGAAATCATGAGAAGGTCCAGGTACCCCTCTAAACACATTTGTGGTCTCTTTGCCAAAGAATTCCATTTAGGTAAAGTATGGAAAAGAGACTGGCCTCATCATTATTAAAAGGCAGAGGGAACAGAACTCTGTCTGAGAAATGTCTTTACAATGACACTAAAGCTAGAAATCCTGCGTATTTTCTCATCTTGACCTGTGGCCACCCACAGCTCTTTGGCTGAAGGGCGTAAGTGCTCCAGGAGCAAAGGTAGTTATTTGGAGAACTAAGAATTTAAAGCAGCATTCCGGTCAGTCAACCGCTCCTGGCTTTGTCCCCAGGCATTTCTCTCCTGTGAAACTAGGAATCCCTTAGGCTATCCTTCTGGGATGGTATAGAGAAAAACATGTCAATTTAGAGGCAAAATACAGAATCCAAAACCCTGAACAGATCTTAACGAATTTCTAATGTCTCAGAGAAAAATATCAGCCCAGAAAAACTGTTTCTTATGCATTGTTACTGTTAAGATCAGAAGCAGGATGAAAATTCTGGTTTCGTATTCCAGTTGTAGGAGAGTGTCCTCTACTGCTTGTCCAAGAAAGTATGACAAAATAGAGTGGGAAAAGCCTGAACACAAATGTTTTTGGATCCCTGATGTTCTTTAAATTATTTCTTCTTGTTAAAATATCCATGAGACATATAAATTTTTTTTGCCTTTAGAGTTAATTCCACACTACAAAATGAGAAACAAGAATTTCCTGGTGGCTCAGGGAGGTAATGATACTGGTGTTGCCACTGCTGTGGCTTGTGTTGCTGTTGTGGCTCAAGTTAGATCCCTGGCCCGGGAAACTTCAGCATGCCACGATGAAGTTAAAAAAAAGAAGAAAAGAAAATTGAGAAACAAATCAGGAAAAAAAAAGTAAATGAATATAATAGAAGAAAGTCTGCTAATCTTGGGCTTTTATAACAGAGGGTTCAGTTTTGACTAGTGATTTTTCATGTCTAAATGTCTTATAGATGCTTTTACCTAATATTATTTCCAGAGATGCATATTGTAGATACGTGGACGGTTTGCTATAAAGCTGCTGCTTGGGAAATTGGAAGTCCGAGCAGTCCTCTGACGTGAACTGATGTATGTGATTGTATGTTCCTGAAAGACACAGCTTATGTGTAATTTTATATTGCCACATACTCTATTCTTAGACCTAGTTTACACTGAGGTTCTCTATAATAATGACAGATTTATGATTCATCAAGATGTCATGGAAAAGATGAAAGAAAATTTTAGAAAGCAAAAAGAATACGGTAAACATGGAAAGAATATACATATATAAATGAAATAAGAAGGAGGCCTCAGGATTAAATTGTGATTAAATCCATGGGAAAACATTTGTTGAGACTTTTCGCCTTTTATTTAACCTTTTATTCCAAAAATAACTAGTTTTACGTGGCTTTCCATTCAGATGGTTCAACCGAAGTCTTTAATGAAAGAACTGCTTACAGCATTGCGGGCAGGGACAAGGCACCAAAAAATGAGATGGACATCTAAAAATAATCAACAATGGGAATCTGTTACTACCCCTAAGCCTGAAGGGACAAGGGGAGGGAGTAACATACTGGTAAAATAAAATCTGTACTGGGAGTTAAAGCCTTGCAAGGAGAGCCAAAAGGCCACTTCTTAGGAGCCATAGCGAAGAAGGAGTGCTGGCAAGGCCAGAAAACAGACCTGGTATGTGTGTGTTCTGGGTGGGGAATGGTTTGGGAGTGTGGTTTTAGGCAATCAGGAAAAAATCACCTCAATACCCAATGAGTAGCTCTTTCTGTGCCCTGTCACTGTACATCTGGGCGTTTAATCCTATGAGCTCCCTTTCTGAATCCAAAGGGATTTGACTTTGGTACCTTTTTTTTTTGTCTTTTTTGCCTTATTTGGGCCGCGCCTGCGGCACATGGAGCTTCCCAGGCTAGGGGTCTAACAGGAGCTGTAGCCGCCAGCCTTCACCACAGCCACAGCAACGCGGGATCCTTAACCCACTGAACGAGGCCAGGGATCAAACCCGCAACCTCATGGTTTGTAGTCGGATTCGTTAAACACTGAGCCACGACGGGAACTCCTGACTTCGGTATCTTTTTACAGTGACAAATATAAGCTACTTGTGATCAGGAGGCTTGTTTTCTGCTGCACCTAGGTACTTTGTGCAGTTGTTGGTTGAGCTGTGCATGTAAGTTTGTTTACATATGGACTTATTCTTCTTATCAGTCAATCAGAAACAAACTTTTTGGCTAAGTGAAAAGCCAAAGACATTAGCATGAATTCACGTTTGTATATTCTGGAGTTTTCAAGCATCTGAATATATATTTTCTCATTAAATTCTCATAATTATCTGGTGAGGTAGGAATTATTGTTTCTATTTTATAGATGGGAAAACTGAGACTCAGGCAAATGAAAATTCCTTGCCAATCACACAGCCAAAAAGCAGCAGGTCTACTTTTTTTTTTTACATCACATGAAAACGTTCAAATAAATACAAACTCACGCACATGCTTTTGTGTCTAGTGGAAAGGAAAGTTACGTTTTAAAAATGCTGCAGAGCACTGAGGAAATGAAAGTCAGGAAATCTTTAGTTAGCTTTGCAAGTCACCTGAAAACATACTATCTGTAAATACAGGATTTGGTCTGTAAAATTAGCCAAACCTCTACCCACATTTATCAGTTCTATCTAATTTCCTGATTACTTTTGTTCATCTCCTTTTATTCTTTCTTCACAAAGTTAAAGAGAACACATGTAGCTATCTACACAGAGCAGCCTGGTGCCCAAACATAAATTTCATCTTAAGAAGCCCAACAAATGATAAATAAGAGGATCAGCTATATATATCATGTTTATATTTGTTCTGTTACCAGAATTCTTTGGATCTACTGCAACATTACTTTTAAGTCTGTCCTAATTTCTGTAAGATACCAAATAAAACATAGACACATTTTTCATGACTGATGTAGTTGAAATTTGAAGTAATTCATAATAGTATTGAAAAATATTACAGAAGAATTTTATGCACCTTTTCAAAAAGATCAGAAACAAACAAACTAATAGTTCAATTTATTAGCTATGTAAGTGGATTAAGGAAATATAAGTCCTGTTAAGGTAAGAAACTAAGCCACGAATATGATTTACTTAATGTCCAAAGGCTTCTTATTTGGAAATAAATAGGAAAGGAAAGGTTTTACCAAAATTGAATTTTCTTTGAAAACTGAAACTGTCTATTTAGTGGACCAACACTTTAATTTTTATTTTGGATGACAGTATTTCACAATCAGATCATATTCTTTTATGTCTTCTTAAATAGGCAGCATTTTATGAAATAGAGAGCATTTATGAAATGGCTGATTTTAATGAAATTGAGGAGTGTACTCTGATACAAACACAGCTTCAGGAACTATTAAGATAGGAAGGATTATTTACTCCCAAACGAAATGGCCATGGACTGCTAAAATGTTTTGATGGTTCCATTTGCTTTTTAATTCATTTCTTCTAAATGTTTAATGTCAGACATACAGCAAAGTTAAAAGAATTTTGCAATTAACACCTCATATACACCAAACCTAGATTCTAATATTAATGTTGTACCATATGAAGTATGTCCTTTATCACATAGCTATGAATCTATTCATCCCTCTACCCCTCCAACAATCCACCTTATTTTTTAAATTCATGTGAAATTGCTGACATTAGTATGTCTCTATGTACTCCATCATGCATATCATTAAATTAGATTCAATATTTGACAGGAGTTTCTTCTTTTGAGCCGTAATTTATTTAACAGTGATATGACAATTGCTGAGCTTTGACACATATATACACTGATATCCAAATTCTATCAAAATTTCACATTGTATTTCGCCTTTTCTTCAATTTTTAAACATTTTTGTTCCTGTTTTTATTATTGTTTGTGTTTTGCTTGTTTTGATTGTTGTAGTTTGTCTCTGTGCCCAGAGTCAGCCTGAGTTGTAAACATCACATCTTCTCAGGTCTTTTGTGAGCCTCTCCCTGGGCCTACATGGTCACTTGCTAATTTTCTCCATGTTGGCTCTTGCTTTTTGAATGTCCTGGTTTTTAATGTCTCATCTCCAAAGGAGAAAAAAGATTAAGTGGGGGCATAAAAGGGTGCTGGCTCTTTTAATCCCTGGGAAATCATCTTATGTGGAGGGGGAGAGGCTTGTGACAATGGGGGTTGTGCAACTATGCCTGTTCACTTCTTTGCACCTTTGACAAGAAACGGTAATCAGCAATCAGAGCACATGTCCTTGATATTTGAAGGACAGGGTGCTTTTTGCCCACCTTGACTTCCCTCAGCTGTGTGCAGGCTGCTCCAGAAACAAATGCACAACCACCTGCCACAGGGATGGGGAGAAGGGCTGCATGGCTGCTACTGTGCTAAGAGATTGACTGAAATGAACCAGAATTTACTGTCCAAGCCTCCTCACAGAGTTTACTGCCCAAGTCTTCAATAAACTCCAGAGTTCCAAAATGTTTCCACCAAACAGTTCTTTGCTATCTAGGTAGGAAGACTAATTCCTGGTGTTTCCTACTCTATCTTTCCAGAGGCTCTCTCCCTCCCCTTGCTTTTGATAGTGTTTCTGACTCTTTCCCCTCCTGTCTCTTTGCTCATTTTTTTAGAAGACATTCTTGAATATCCCATAGATGGAGCTCAAGATCTCCTGACATTGTATTGATATTCCTTCTCGAGGAAAAATTTTAAAATGAAATTAACAGAGTAACATTTTCTACTATTGCTAAGTAAGTTCTCTTTCACCGGCTCAGAAATGGATCACATTTTGCATAAGGGAATAAAAATATTTAATATATCTAAATTATTTATTAAAAAGTTTGTTATTCAAAATTGATGTTTACTTGCTTGATGTACTTTCAGAAAATTAGGAAGAAGTGTGTACAATTGTAAGTCTCAGTATTAAAAACAACAATGGCTGTGATGATGTGTCTCGTGTTTTTTTGTTTTTTTTTTTTGTTCTTTTTAGGGCCTCACCCATGGCATATGGAGATTCACAGGCTAGGGGTCGAATTGGAGCTGTAGCTACCGGCTTATGCCAGAGCCACAGCAAAGAGGGACCCGAGCTGTGTCTGCAACCTAGACCACAGCTCAAGGCAACGCCGGATCATTAACCCACTGAGGAAGGACAGGGATAGAACCCACATCCTCATGGATACTAGCCAGGTTCGCTAACCACCGAGGCATGAAGGGAACTCCCTGTGTCTCATGTGTTTTTTTTCCTTCTCTGGGAGAAGAAATAAAATAGGTCAGCGTAGCACCTCTGCTCTGAGTCTCTTCACTAATTGTGTTTTGCCAGCTCTTGAGATTGAGGAATAGTCGAAGTGATGGGGAAACCTCCCCTTGCAGATGACTGAGGTGGGTAATATCTGGGAAGTACTAGATTTTGTATTTATCAGGAAATAAAGGAGACTGAACCACTCTGATAGGTCTCTCTGTCTCAGGCTTTCTGTAGTTTCCCTTGCCGTGGCTGAGGGAGAAGAAGAGTCTTACATTTTCAGACTCCAAGCGATTATATATGACTGTCGCTTTTTCCCCACTGTGAATATCATTTCCCATTTAGGAATTCAGCATGGGGCCAATAGGAAAAATGTTTCCAACTTTCAAATGTGGCAAACTTTTGCTAATTCCTAATTCTCACTTATTCTGACTTTACCTTATTTTAGAATCCTCTTCTAACCTTGGTTTCTTCATCTGTAAAGTGTCAATAACAATCCATAGCTCAGAAGGCTGCTGTAAGTAATAAGTCTGGCACAGTGGTTATCATCAAATAAAGGTTTGCCTACTTCTAAGTTGAAATCAAAACCGTGACAAAATTCAAATGGTCAAATATATTATTATTGTTTTTAACTAAAAGCAAATAGCTCAGAGGTATGCTAACATTTCCACTGGAGATGTGAAAGAGCCATTTCAGTAACTTTTTAGCAGCAATCATCAAATTACCAGCAGCGGTATTATTGAGACTGAAATTATTTTAAAATTAGAAATTTACTTTTTCATGAAAAGTTAATGATACTGTCTCTTAACACTGGGTTTTCTAAGCTTAGAAACTTGGAGAAAAACCCTCAAAGAAGACGGAGTTATGAATTTTTTTCCTGACATCAACGTAAGTATAAATAAAGTATGATTAAAAAGTGATTGAGTTGCCAAGGGCAAGGCGGGTGGGAGTGGGATAAGCTGGAGGTTTGGGGTTAGTAGATGTAAAATATTACATTTAGAATAGATAAGCAAAAAGGTCTTACTGTATAGCACAGGGAACTATAGCCTATCTCCTATATGGGATAGAACATGATGGAAGATAGTATGAGAAAAAGAATGTATATGTGTGTATGATTGGGTCTCTTTGCTGTACAGCAGAAATTGGTACAACAACATTGTAAATCAACTATACTCCAATAAAAAATCTAAAAAAAGCAATTGAGGTGAGTGGTGAGTCTAAAAGGTAGACTGGCCAGATGGGCTTTATGGAGCAAAGGGAGTAGGCAGTTAGTATGTTCCTTACTTGAAAGTGTAGATTTTTTACACTTATATAAAGTAAAGGGAAGGCAAAAGTTGTTCAAGTTTGGGAAAATGGGGCAAGTCAGTAAACTGTAAAAAGTAGCCCCTTGGATTTCCTGTCATGTCTTAGCAATTAACAAACCAGACAAGTATCCATGAGGATGCAGGTTCGATCCCTGGCCTTGCTCAGTGGTTTAAGGATCCTGTGTTGCCATGAGCTGTGGCACAGGGTGCAGACGCAGCTTGGATCCCGAGTTGCTGTGGCTGTGTTGTAGGACAACAGCTGCAGCTCCGATTTAACCCCTAGCCTGGGAACTTTCATATGGCACAGATGCGACCCTAAAAAGAAAAACAAAAAGACCGTCAGGGGAACTATTTATATATATATATATACACATAACTATATATAACATAGGTAACAAGGTAACACAGTGAAATCTACACAGGAGTCTGTAATAACCCATATGGGAAAAGAATCTGAGAAAGAATGGTACACTTTGCTGTACCCCTGAAACAAACTCAATATTGTAAGTCAGCTATACTCCAATAACATTTTTAAAAAATAATAAAATTTGGAATCCCTGCACAACAACAATAGCAACAAAGAGGACAATTTAGGTCTAAAGAAATAGGGTAGGGCAAATGCATGTTAAGAAAGGAACAAGCAAAGGATAGCAAAATGAAAGAACATAAAGAAGTACATCCCCAAAGAGGCAACATAATTGGAGTTATCATTTGAAAGAGGTCTCAGGCTCTGCAGAAATGTCATAAAATACATGAAGAATATGAAGAACTGAGGGCTTTTTTTTTTTTTTTGGCCTGTCAATCTCTGTTTTCTATTATTTACCTATTGTCTCAATAGTTTTTATAACAAACAACTCATAACCTAGTAAGTTAAGAAAACAAGCACTCATTACTTCTCCACGTCTCCTGGACCACTGGGCAACTCTGCCTGTGAATATTGGCTGGGCTGAGTAATTCTGGTATTGGTTGGGATTCACTCACAAGTCTGGCAGTTTTCATACTGTTGGCTCATTTAGGATGTCTTTGGCTGTTTCCATATGTCTTGTCTTCCAGCAGTATAGCATGAACATGTTCTTAGGTGATCACAGGAATTTAAAAGAAAGCAAAAACACCACATGCATTTTTTTTTGGCCACACCTGTGGCATGATGAAGTTCCTGGGTCAGGGATCGAACCCATGCCAGAGCTGTAGCCAGAGGCACAGCAGTGACAATGCTAGTTCCTTACCCACCGAGCCAGGTGGCAACTCCACACGTGCATTTTTTGCTTGCACCAAGTTTGTTGCTATCCCTTTGGCCAATGCAAGTCACATGGCCAAATGCAAGGTAGGTGTGGAAGGGCTCTATCAAAGGTTGGGGCTTATGGAGAGGCTTGAAAAATTGGAATTATCAGTACAGTCATCTACCACTCATTCCCTTTTGCTTCTTGGCCTTTCCCTATGCCTGTATCACTTTTCTCGACTGTTGCATCCCCATACCGATAGCTATTCAGTACTTGGACCACAGGTTCAATTCCACTTCTTATCAAGGTCTTCCCTGGCCCCTCCTGGATTGGATACCCTGCACATCCCTTGCCACATCACTTACTGTGTCGGATGTTCTCTGAGGAGGTGAGCCCAGAGCTTGGTTTTAGAATTTCCAAAGGAATTTTACATGCATCCTTAGTAAGCCTCGATGTTTTCTAAATAAACATAAATTACATATTAATTAAGAATTAAATAGGGAATTCCCATTGTGGCTCAATGATAATGGATCCGACTGGTATCCATGAGGATTTGGGTTCCATCCCTGGCTTTGTGTAGTGGTTTGAGGATCTGGCATCGCCGTGAGTTGTGGTGTGGGTTGCAGGCATGGCTTGGATCTGGCGTTGATATGGCTGTGGTGAAGGCCTGCAGCTACAGCTCCCATTCAGCCTCTAGCCTGGGAACTTCCACATGCTACAGGTGTGACCCTAAAAAACAAAGGACTGAAAGTAACTTTAAATGTTCACTTTCTTTAAAATATGCATCTGAATTCAAATTCTCAATGTCTAAATGTCAAACATTAAATATTAAATGAGTGGTCAAAGTACAACTTACAGAGCAAATATGATTTTACTATGGTGGAAAAATCTGTCATAATCTGTATGCTTATCTTTCTTTCCGTGTTTAATGTGAATGACACATCATACTAATGGGTCTCTGATGTGTTCAGCTGTGAGGATCAGAGAAGAACAGCTGTTTCCTAGCACGGTCTCCAAGTGGAATGGCTCCCACTGACCATATGGTCATTACATAATGAAAGTGAAGGCCCCTCAAATGATTTTTTGAAAGGAAAGCTGGATTCTTTCATTAGCATCTTGGAACTCAGTCTCCCTTGAGCACAAGACTCAAACTAGCTCCTCAGGAGAACAAAAGGGGGCAAAGTTATGGTTTCTCCTTTTTTTTCCTTCTCCATTAGAGAACTCATGGTGAAAATTAACTCCTTCTGGCCTTGAAGGAGATGATAAAACCAATCACGCAGATCTTAAGGAGAAGACTGAAGGATCTGGGATAATAAAAAAGTGCACTGCCTGAAAGAGGGGTCAACAAACTCAAAATACATTGAAAGGAGTTTGTGCGATTTCTCTTCTAGAGGTCCTAGGAAACGAGATAGATTTTTAAAAATGTGTTTGGGACTTTTTCCATTGTAAGCCAGAGAAATATATTTTTCAGATCGATATCTCCCATTTTGAGTACTTTAGTTTTACCATTTTGTTCCAAATCTTTAAAGTTAAGAAGTGTCCTAAAATGTTCCTGGGATTTATTTGGTCAGTTATGGAACAACAGAAGACATAGACACAACTGTCATGAACGAGGAAGTTTACATTCACAGAGTCCTAGAAACAGGGGGCATGCCAGGCCTCGGGGGTTCACACAGGGAAGGGGCCAGGGATGGTCAGAGGCAGAAGAAGGGTAGGGAGAGCATAGCCTAGAGCCTTTGTTGGAGTTTTGCAGGAAGAAATAGATGGGCCAGGCGAGGTGTGCTAAATTGAGGTTTGGAGAGTTTGAATAATTTCAGTGGCTGTTATAGGGATAGTCCTTAGCTATCTAATACCTGCCTTAGGGTGATTTAGGGTAAGGGGAGTATTGGCTTGTTGTGAGAGTGCTTGATAAAGGAGGTCATTGAGGATGGGCAGTTTGGATTGGTTGGTTTGTATATGAAGACATACAGGGCAGCACTTTGCTATCTCAGTACAAGAAGAAGTTCAAAATCAGATTCAAAAGTGGTATAGAAAATAATTGGTTAAAACCATTTTAACCTTGTACTTTTTGAATATTATTGCCCCACTTAAGTAACTTGTTTAGGATACCTGTAACAAAGAAGGATCAATCATCTAATTCGAAATAGTAATATAATTTAAAGTTTGTTCTGTTTAAGTCAGGCAAATTTTTACATTCCTGACATTTTGTATGCAAATTGGAATCCCAAAAGTAATATTTCACTATGAGATAATTCTCATACGAAGATTTTGAATGTTTTCTCTGAACTTCCTTTACATCATTAGGTCTAATATTCTTTTCTCAGATTTTGCAGGGAGGAATATTTTGTTAGAGAAATCTCTCCTTGAAGACTCTCCAGGAGGGAAACAGCGGGATTCGGTTACCTTAAGCCGCAAAACTAATTACATAACTTTACATTGTTTCTCTATATCTCAGTTTCTTCACTTGTAAGATGAATTACAGTAATTTCATCATGTTATGCTACTGTGATATTGACCAGATCAGTCCCGGAGTTTTATATTTTAGCTCTGAATTCCACCTTTCAAGCCATTGGCCCAACTTGTCACCTACTTGGCAGCCGCCCCTAGAACCAGAGTGGATCAGAAGACAAGCCATTGCCCCTCACATCCAACTATCCCATAGCACAATCCTTCTCAGGGAAGACACCGTGAAAAGTTCCTGTGGGGCTGGATCTGCAATATCTAGACTTGAAACTAGACTTGGAGTCTCTCTGTTGCAATGTCAAAATTAGGCAACAGAACAAATTAATGAGCAAAGATTTTAAAAAGGAGGAGAATGAAAAAGAAGAAAAATGATATACAGAGGTAAGGAGACATGAGAGGTGGAAAGCCCTGCTCATGATGGCTTTCTGGTCCTCCAGCTAGTCTTCTGTGTACAGGGTGCATTCTTCACCTTGCGAGCAATATGATTCCTTTGCATTCTTCTAACTACTCTCCTCCTCCCTCCCGTATTCTTTTTGCTTGTACACCTCAAGTTTGCTTCTGTTGATTATAGTAAAGGGATCCTAATATGGTCAGATACAGAAAGACTTAAAACACTAAGAAGAGGAGACTGACTGCTGAAGGGAGGATTCAAATACAGATCACATGAGGAAGATAATAGAGCAAATGTTTGTCCTGGAGATTAAAAATCATTTAGAGTATATTATATAAAAAGCAAAATTATAGACTATTTTCTGTTTGCCTGTATGTTCAGCTGAGAGCCATATAGAAGTAGATTTCAATGCAATTAAGAATCTTTGGAGCAGGTCCATTCTGGTTTGTGAGTTCCCTGAAATCAGTGAATTTGAAATGGATGTTCTCTTGGCAAGGATAATGCAGAGATGAAAATTTGAGTAGATTACTGACTATAAGAATTTAAGTCTTGGGAATTTGTTCTGTGGCTCAGCGGAAATGAATCAGACTAGTATCCATGAGGATGAGGTTTGATCCCTGGCCTCGCTCAATGGTTAAGAATCTGGCATTGGTGTGAGCTGTGGTGTAGGTCTCAGATTTGGCTCGGATCCCACCTTGCTGTGGCTGTGGTGTAAGATGGCAGCTACAGCTGATTCAACCCTTAGCCTGGGAACTTCCATATGCTGTGGGTGCAGCCCTAAAAATAAAGAAAAAAAAAGAGAAAGAATTATGTCTTATTTCAATGTATTCAACTAATTAATAGATCTGGATAACAATGACTCATTCCAGTATGGACCATTATACCATTATGTATTTCCTCACCACAATTAACACTTGAAAATATATTATTTTCTAATGTCCCTTAATTTCTCTGTACTTTTACACTTCATCTTCCCAACCAGATTATAAATTTCAGATTTTAAAAATTCTGCTTACATATCCAGAGATAAGTGAAACAAATATTGAAATGGAATTGGTACAGAAATCTTTGACAAAGCCTCAGAAAAATACTTCACCACTTAAAAAGTAATTTCCTCAGGTGTGTTGCTGGCACCATCACTGTTTCACCCTCCGTTATGTTTCCTCAGAGAACACAACCTCTATCAATAAAATTGCCTCTTTCAAGTAGTTGCTTTCTCCAATTTGTTCACATACTTGTGTCTTGCTCTGTTGAACAGTATTAAAATAGTCAATTAGCCCAAGAGTAACATTTTTAACTGTATGCTTTTCTCTTGGGTCTTTTGGAGTAAAGATGAGTCATTTAAGTTAGATTTTGTTTTCATTAACTCTCTTTAATTGCAATAAGTCCTGCTATAGCATTAAAAATGAGTCCCAGATGTGCTGTGTATACTCCAAATGGAGGTATAAATAATAGCATCGACCGGTCACAAAGAGTCTCCATGCATGAAAATGTGGAGATGATTTCACATGATTTGGGTGGATAGCTATATAAAAATGAGTTGATATTTTTTTTTTAAACAATGAGATACAATTGCTGACATATTTAAAAGTCTGATGGATTTAATTTTGCATGCTTTCTTTTTCCTGGTTCCTGGCTTTTAAAGAAAAGATTTTAAAATTTATTTTTAATAACAAAAATAATTCTTAAATATTATTTTTTCATTTAAAGACATTTAACACTGAAGATAAATAAAAAATCTGCATACTTACTCAAAAAAATCTGTTTCTTTCCTGAAGATAACCAAGTTATTTGTCCATAGAATTGAGACATAAGTTCATATAGAAAAGTGTACTGTCTCTCATAAATCTTGTATATATTTTTCTATAACTTTCTTTTCTGTAATTTCTTGAGGAATCATTCTATATCTCAATATGATATTATTATGTTACTTTTCCTGCTGCATTATACTTCAACATGTCACTATAGCATAAGTTATTTAGACATCCTTCATGATAAAAATTTTGATTTTGCTATTTACACAAACGAGCATAGTCATCAAAGATAGAGAGCTGCAAGATTACAGAGTCCACATATTTTAAATACTAACAAAGATGGCCAATGTGGCTGTATTAAATTTCCACTGTCAAGAGTATTAGAATACTCTTTCTCCTGCATACTTAGAAACATCGATGTCTATCATTCCTGTTAATCCAATGGATAAAAATAGCTCATTATGAATTTATATTCTCCCTTTTGCACATTGTGACAATAGCGTTTATTTACACACTTCCCACTTTTGATTGAGTATGAACTCTTAATATATTTTCTTTTTTCTTTAATGGCTACATTCTCAGCATATGGAAGATCCTAGGCCAGGGACTGAATTTGAGCTGCAGCTGCTTTTGCAACACCCACACTTCCCCAATGCCCGCAATTCGACAGAAACTGTAGCTGGGGTAATCAGATTCTTAATCCACTGTGCCTTGGCAGGAACTTCAATATTTTCTTTTTTTTTAAATTTTTTAGTTTTTACTTTATACCCAGCTGTACAGCGTGGTGACAGGGTTACACATCACAAGTGGTTAGACATAGTTCCCAGTGCTATACAGTAGTATCTCCTTGCTTTTCCAGCCCAGAGGCAAATATTTTCTTTATTTAACATGTTTTTTTCTTGTTTTTCACTTAACTTTTTGATTTCCATTTATCTTTTAAGATTTAACTGCATGCAGAAGTTTTAAAATTTAAGCATAGTTAACATTGCAAACATTTTTCCATAACTTTGCAAGTAATATTTTGATTTTTGAAGACATTCCTGACATCAAGGACATAAACAAAATAACCTGTGTTATAGCTTAATATAATATTTATACTAATTGATTTTTATTACTACTGTATAAGAAACTCAGTAATTTCATGTTTATCTTGAAGCTAGTAACTTTGAAATCTTACATTAATTCTAATTTTGTTTAATGCACTGTTTTCTTAGATTTGCTAAATAGAGTAACACACTGAAAAAGATTCTTTCTCTCCAGTATTTCTGCTTGTATGGTTTTTGTTTTCATATTCTGCTTTTGGTCTTACTTCATTGGTATGTGTCAGAGTCGCATAAACCATCTCCTTGAAGGGTTTTGAATTTAAAATAGAATCCTTAGTACCCTTTTTCCTTAGCTTAAAGTCTTAACAGCATTTTTGGAACTAAACATGGGCCACATATATTTCTCTGCTCTGGAACAGTTGCATAATATAAGATATATCTATTTCTGAAGGTTTGGTAAAATAGCCAATAATAACTTGCATTTTTGTGCGTCATTTTGAGAGTTTGTCTGTGCTCTTTTACTTTCTAAAGTGAGTACACTGCTTATTCTTGAGACAAATTTTGTACTTTTCAAAAAAAATTTAGATAGAATTTCAAATTTACTGTTGTAAAGTTATACATAATTCTTTTTTTGGGAAAAATATTTGGATATATTTAGGTCTCCCTTACAATTGCTAAATTGTTGTTGGGGAAGGTCAGTAAGAGGCCATAATGGCCACTTGCCTTGAGAGCTGGAGCTGGATAATCAGACTTCTCACTCTTTCCTCTACTCTTGGAATGTACATTCTTCCCCTGTCCCCACAGTGGCAGCCATAGTCAAAGACTCAGTCTTGAGGGAGCACACGTTGCTGAGATCTGGATGGTACACGTGACTGAACCCAGTTAACTTCCCTCTACAGTCATTTAAGATTCTGGCAGATGGATGCTGACATCTGCTTGTCTTGCTGCCCAACAGACCTCCTAATGTAAGTTTCCTTGCTTATCAAACCTGCCACCAACCAATCTGGAGTGTTTTGCCTCTTTCTTTGGTCTCCTCCTGCCTTCTGAATGGGGGGGGGTTCCAGTTTGTGAACCAATATTGTTTATTTGTTTAACTTCTTCTTTTTCTTTCTTAATCAAGTTGGCTGAAGGTGTATCTATATTATCTAGTGGTGCAATAGAGCATCTTGTATTCTGTGAGGCCATGCCCAGATCCTCCATTTCTCTCACTTCCATTTTCTCTCTTCACCCCATTCTCGTTTTACTCCTTCACCTTTCTTTTATCCTCTTCCTTATTTTTTCCTTCTTTCTTTGTAGGAATATGGGTCTTAATGGACTAAATAACTTTCAAAATATCCCCTTACTTCCATTTTAAAATATATAGTAGCTTGAAAGTAACACATGTAAAACTTCCTTTGTGGTTTATATAACTTTTTTTTTTCAAAATTGATAGGGTTCTGAGCTTTTAAATTTGTTCCAAATGAATCGCAATAATTGGAACTTTTAGTTTAATTATCTTCCAAATAGATACTTAAATCCTGCTTCTTCCATTTATTTCTCTCTTATCTCTTCTTGCTGATTATTTTCATTTGTTTCAAAGAAATGGTTTCTGTATTTCAGGGTTTCTGGTTAATAGTCTTATTTTTCTATTTGAATTTAACCCACAAAATTGTTTATTTAGGACTTAAAATTGTCTTTGCTAGCACAATAATTTTTTTTCATTCTTAGTATTCCCAGATATCTTCCTTTGTTCCAAATATTGAAATAATAATAGATTTAGAAACAATAATAAATATTAGGGAAAATACCATTGATAAAATCCCATCTCTAAAACACATGTTAAACTTCATTGGAAAAACCCAATCAACTGACAAATGGAGAAATAATTTTTATTTTTCCATTATTGGACATTTTAAATAAGATGTCTTCAGATTATGCTTCATATGTCTCAGTCTCTACTTTTAAAATTTGTGTAATGAAGAAAAGATGTGGTTTATTGCTTATAAAGTCTTATAGTAATGTTGTATATGACTTACGTTTAGAAATTTCTAGTATATTAATAAAAATGTAATATTCACCTTCTAAAATTGTAAGCATTGTGCACATTTTAGTAAGGGAAAATGTTAACATTTTTTTTTTTTTACAGTCTAAGATCAAAGGAGACATTTTGTTATGACAATGAAATCTTCAAAATAGACTACGCAGTTAAATATGTTTAGAGGTTGAGATAACATTCCAGTTTTATTTCAGTTCTAAGTATCTCAGAAAAAAACTGTTAATTTCACACACTCATATAAAGTAACACATTTTGTGAGAAGCTCTCTTTTTTGGTCAAATGATTTCTGAAGAAATGTTGGGGGACATTTAACCTTAAGTTTACTTCATGTGTATAGACATATTGACTCTTTCTTTGTTTTTAGGGCCGCACCCAAGGCGTGTGGAGATTCCCAGACTAGGGGTCTAATCGGAGGTACACCTGCCAGTCTATACCAGAGCCACAACAACGTGGGATCTGAGGCGCATCTGCAACCTACACCACAGCTCACGGCAACACTGGATCGTTAACCCATTGAGCAAAGCCAGGGATCGAACCCACAATCTCATGGTTCCTAGTTGGATTCGTTTCTGCTGCGCCACGACTGGAACTCCTAGACATATTGACTCTTAAATCATTTAAAAATTCCTTCTCAGAGTTCCTGTTGTGGCTCAATGGTAAGAACCCAACTAGTATTCATGAGGATGTGGGTTCAATCTCTGGCCTCACTCAGTGGGTTAAGGATTCAGCATTGCTGTGAGCTGTGGTGTAGATCCCAGATGTGGCTTGGGTCCTGCATTGCTGTGACTGAGGCTTAGACCAGCAGCTGTAGCTCCGATGTGATCCTTAGCCTGGGAACTTCAAAATGCCTTACCTGTGGCCCTTAAAAAAAAAATTCTTTCTCACTGTCCTTTCATAATACAGTTCTAGTAAGTCTTTCCCTGAACACTAAAATAATCTAACAGACATTTAAAGAATCAGGCAAAATGTGTTAGCCAACAGCATTCTTTCTGTAATCATAGTTTATTTCTGGTTTTCTATTGATGGGTATCACCTAGCTCTGTAATTGCTCTTTATGCTTCTCTTCTTATCAAGTGCCCTGTGGTTGTTCTGATATTTCTAGGCAGAGAATTTGGAGCTACACACCGATTCCCATAACTTTTTCACTCTGGACGGTTTGAGAAAGACATGTTTTTTTTGCTGTCCCACGTGACCACACCAAAAAAAAATGAAAATAGTGACTACGGTTGACCTTTGGACAATGAAGGGGTTAGGGAAACCCATTCTCTTGCAGTTGAAAATCTGAGCATAAGTTTTTACTTCCCCCAAACTTAACTACTAATAGCCTCCTGTTGACTGGAAGACTTACTGATAACAAGAACAGTGATGAACACATATTTTATGTTATATATATTATATACTGTATTCTTACAATTAAATAAGCTAAAGAAAATGTTAGTAAGAACATCACAAGGAAAAGAGACTGATGATGGTTTTGATGATGGTGGTGATGATTATAATTTTGATCAAGACGATCATTTTGATAATGGTGATGTTGGCGATGGTAGTTTTGATGATGATAGTACTGATGATAATTTTGATGGTGATGATTTTGATGAAGATTGGTTATTTTGATGATGGTGATGAACAGTTTGGATGATGGCAGTGGTGGTTGTGGTGATAGCAGTGAAGATGCTGGTGATGATAATTTTGAAGATGCTGGTAATTTTGATGATGGTGATGACAGTTTTGATGATTGTGGTGGTGGTGATGTACTGTACTTTTCAATACATAAATTTACATGCTTTGTTTAAAAGATGAATCATCTGTATGTCAGTATTTATATCAATATTGTCTTATATGCTAAAATACACTGCAGACGATACACATATTATCAACACTTGACATCAAAAATGAAAAGAAAATGTGAAAAATAAATTAATATTGATTTACAGGTATAATAACAAAGGTATAATTGATAACAAAGAGGCAATTTGATCGCTTTATGATAGCCTAGTGTAATTGGACAATTGCTTCATCATAGCCTAGCCTATACACTAATGAATGAATCATTATAAATTTTTATGTCTTACAGGACTAGAGTCATATTCAAAATAGAGTATTAGAAACTTTGCTCCTTTTTTTAAAAAGCGACTTACCTGTAGATGATAGACTCATACACAGTTTCTCCAATAGCAAGAAAGAAGCATACCATACAGCATTTTTTTATCGTTGTTGTTGCGGCCCTATCTGTGGCATATGGAAGTTCACAGGATAGGGACTGAACTGGAGTTGCAACTGCTGGCTGCACCACAGTCATAGCAATGCAAGATCTGAGCCTTTTCTGTGACCTATACCACATCTCAGAGCAATGTCAGGTCCTTAACCCACTGAGCAAGACCACGGATCAATCCCGCATCCTCACAGATACTAGTCAGGCTCGTAACCTGCTGATCCACAATGGGAACTCCCAACAAATATAAATTTTAAAAGCAAAATCATAAAACAATAAGAAAACTAGCATATTATTAGTTTTATATTAAATATCACTCACCTTATGCCTATGTAAGGATGGGCTATACACTTCAGTACAAGTCTTGCACATAGTGTTGTACACGATGATGATTTTTATGACACAAAGATGTCCCATACAGCTCTTTAACATCTAGTTATTAGATTTTCCCTTGAAAATACTCATGGACACACACACAGCAGATATATTTATTAACTTTAGAGGCATGATTCTTATTTAATGGTCATTAAGTGGAAGTGGATCATCATAAAGGTCCTTATCTGTGTCATCTTCACACTGAGTAGACAGAGGAGGAGTAGGAGAGGAGAGGTTGGTGGTCCTGCTGTCTCAGGAATGGCAGAGATAGCAGAATAGGTGGAAGGGGAGGCAGGAGAGGCAAGCACACTTGGTGTAACTTCATGGGAATACATTGTAATATCTGTATTTTTTTTCATTTTTGCTTTTTCATTCTTGAAAAATGTTTCTATATGGTACCACTCTTCTTCTACCATTAGCTTAATTTCAGTGCTGGTATCATAGAAGGTCCATGTCGTAAAAGACGTTAAAAGTAGTCTTGAATGATTGGAACCCTTCTGCCAGATTGTCTAATGTCAGTTTATTTTCTGCCGCTGGTCTTCTATGTCTTCTTCCTTATCATCTGGCATTGGTTTGGGAGCACTCACTCATCTCCATCAGGTCATTGTCTGTTAATTCCTCTGGTGTGGTAACTATTAGCTCTTGAATGTCTCCAAGATTCATATCTTGAAAACTTTCATCCCCCTCCATAATTTTTTGTCACATTCACAATCTCTGTATTTCCTCAATTGGCACTGCCATAATTCCTGTGAAGTCATGCACAATATCCACACACATTATTTACCCAAAATAATTTACTTTTTTGGACTTGATGGCTTTCACAACTTTTTCTATATCAAGGATGGCATCTTTGATGGTGTAGTCCTTCCAGATTTTTATGATGTTCTCTCTACTGAAGTTCTCTTCCATAGCATTGACAGTCCTTTCCATAAAGAATGGTGTGTATAATCAGCCTTAAAAGTGTTTATGGCCCCCTAATCTAAAGCTGAATTAAAGACATTGTGTTTGGTGGCAAATAGACCACATTGATGCCTTCAGTGTGGAACTCACTGGGTTCTGAGTGACCAGGGGCATTGCCCAGTATCAAAATAATTTGAAAAGCAGCTCCTTACTGGTTTCAGAGACAAAGCACTGATTAAACCAATACAGAAAAAGAGTTTTTATTGTCTTTGCTATTGAGAGACTGACAGCTGTTTATCTTTTTCCTTCAAGGTTTAGCAGTTTTATAGATAAGGGCAGTATTTATTATAAACTGCGTTTGCACAAAACAGTAGAGTTAACCTAAACCTTCCTGCCTTAGACCCTGGTCCCTTTTCCTCCTTGCAAAAAAGTGTTCTTTATTGCATTTTTTCTCAGAATAGGGACAGTCCTTTTGTCTACATTAAAAACTTGTCCAGATAGATATTCTTTCTCCTCAGTGACTTTCTTCATGGCATCTGGGTACTCATCTGCTGCCACTTGGTCAACAGAAGCTGCTTCTTTTGTTTTCCTGACTCTATTTAAGCCAAATCTTTCAAAAATTATCAAACCATCCTTTTCTGGCATAAATTTCCAGCTTTAGAGCCTTCACCTTCCTTTTGCTTTAAGTTGTCATATACCTAATTTGCTTTTTCTCAAATTATATTAAAATGTCTCAATTCCAAGTTTTTTTCAAAGGTATTGGTGCTTCAGTAGCAGCATTCTCACCTCCCATACAAGTTTTTTTTTTTTGCAACTTGTCACAAATCTCCAAAAAAATGTTCCAATATACTTTAAAAAAATCTGTGTACAGTGGACTCACATAGTTGAAGCTGGCATTGTTCAAGGATCAGCTGTAAATGGGAATTTCCATGTTATTTTAAAAAGTACTGGTAAAAGCTGCCACATGCTTGGCCCAAAATAAGTTCAAAAAAATTACACTGAATGAACTTGTATGAAGGAGAAAGAGGTGAATACATAATAATGAGGGTGGTAGTAATCAGGAATAGATGGGAGAAGAGAAAGATTTCCTGAATAAGAAGAGAATGAGTTACTTCACTCAGTATGAGGGTCTCTAATTCCATCCATGTTGCTGCAAATGACATTATTTTATTCTTTTTTATGGCTGAGTAGTATTCCATTGTGTATATATACCACATCTTCCTAATCCAAGGAGAAAGACAGATAGCATATGATATCACTAATAACTGGAATCTAATATACTGCACAAATGAACCTTTATGCAGAAAAGAAAATCAAGGACTTGGAGAACAGACTTGCGGTTGCCAAAAGGATAGGGGAGGTAATGAGATGGTAGGGGGGTCTGGGGTTAATATTTGTAGACTATTGCCTCTGGGCTGGAAAAGCAAGGAGATCCTACTGTATAGCACTGGGAACTATGTCTAACCACTTGCAGTGAATCCATATATGTATGTGTAACCCTGTCACCATGCTGTACAGCTGGGTATAATGTAAAAAAAAAAAAAAAAAAAAAAAAGAGAATGAGAAAATAGCAACCCTATTACCAACCTAATTCTTCTTGGTATTTGGAAATCTACTTCCTGATTCTTAGAATTTTATCTTTGTCACCATTAGAGCTACACTCTCAGCTTGAGAAATGTGGAGACCCATGTCAGATCTCCTTTGGGGAGGTAAACAATAACCAGTGAATTTGAGGTGGAGATATGTGGAGAGTTGTCCAAAATCATGCCCACAGAATAACTTGTTATACTGACTAAATAATAAAACATAAAATCTAGCACAGATTATGTAATACTAGAATATTTCAGAACCGGATTGGCCACATTGCACTGGCAAATATGAAGGGTACTTTCTTATTGAATCAAGAACCCATAGGAATTATTTCCTGGCCTTTTTTCTGCATCATCTCACTCTTTTAAAACTGAACAATGTTGCCTTAGCAACCGAAGAAAAATATATCTTGGACACATCTGTTGTTTATCCTGCATCATTTCAAAATAAGATTTGGATGTGCTGGCATGCAAAGTGATCCTTCATTTAATGAATATACACAGTTTTCACAGAATTGCTATAAAAAGTTCTATTTAAATTAGTTTTCAAGATTGTAGATTGTTAGGTGTGGAAAGTAAATATCCACTGTTAATGGAATATATTAACATAATAACTGCCTGGTTAAAATTGAGA
Organism: Catagonus wagneri; assembly: GCA_004024745.2. Classification (NCBI taxonomy): domain Eukaryota; kingdom Metazoa; phylum Chordata; class Mammalia; order Artiodactyla; family Tayassuidae; genus Catagonus; species Catagonus wagneri. Next base: position 3,714,058 of record PVHT021183693.1, on the reverse strand, counting down.
TGTTTATATAATGAAATCTGACCCACAAAGACAGCAAATTCACACTTGCTTCTCACGTTCAGCCAACAATATCAATAAAACATTTAAAGAGATGTATTAGGACATATTCAGTTATTTTAATTATGTATCAAGCTTCATGCCATGTATTTCAATGACCCAATTAATATTTTATAATAGCTCTGTTCCTCTTTAGAGCTCAGCAGACCTAATCACACATAAAGTAACTAAGATTAAAGATGTACTTCACTTTAAGTGAATCTGATTATAAGAAAACTTGGTCTCATCTAATAGTTTTATCTTGCAAGAGAAGGAGGGAGAGATGCTCCAGGGTGCCAGGCACTATATCTGGGAACTTACATAAGTAAACTGACCACCATTTTCATTATTTTCATTATATTTGGTATGGTGACTTGTGGTCAGTGATATTTGATGTTTGCTATTGTAATTGTTTGGGGGCACCATGAACCATGCCCACGTAAGATGGCAAACAATCTATAAATGTTGTTTGTATACCACCCACTCCAGCGACCTACTGTTCCCCCGTCTCTCTCCATGTCCTCAGGACTCCCTATTTCCTGAGACATGATGATATAAAAATTAGGCCAGTTAATAACCCTACAATGGCATCTGTGAGTTCAAGTGAAAGGAAGGGGCAGAGGTCTCTCATTTTGAATCAAAAGTAACGCATGATTAAGCTTAGTGAAGAAGGCAAATTCATACTTGGAAATGTGCTTATGTTACATTTTTAGTGAAAGTGAGTGATGAAGTAGATGTACTGTTAAATCAATAGAAAGCATTAAAATTCATTTTACTGAAGTAATGAGGAAGCTAGACAGGTTCAGTTTGGTCTTAAAATGCAAGCTCCATTTAGAACCAGAGCTAATTTACAGGGTAGCTGAATGCAAGAATTGTAAACACCCAAGGAAAAACATCACCAAATTCAAGATAAAATTTTCTTGCCCAATGTGTGTTTTATGGTAAAATAACTAGAAAAACTGGTTTCTGGAAGCAGACTCAACCTAAGATTTTTTCAGCTCAGATTTTATTTTACATTTTTTACTGAACTGTAAAAAAAATGTCTTTGTACATGCTAAAATAGAGACCTTTATAAAAATTTGCTCATGCTTTATCTATGTGTATATAGTATATGTTACATGTACATATGAGCACATTTATTTTGTTTTCTTTTTAATTCTTTTCTTCTTTTCATTGCCTCTGTTGGATCTTATTATCTATAATCTGGAAAACTGTATCCTGAAATGTGCTATGATTATCTTTTTCTTCTGAAAGACTGGAAGTTCTGTTTTTTATTTGACAGCAACCCAAACGCTAGCCAGTCAGAATCAGCAACTGGAGTACAAGAATTTGAACTTTAAATATAGCCTTCATTCCTTCTTCCGGGAAGCTACTTGTTCTGAAAACTGACCTGCTTGGAACAGTTCTTTATTGCAAGTAAGAAAATCTTCACTTATAGAATGATCTAAGTTTTCTAAGAGTTCTGTTTTCTTGCTTTCTTACTTACTTGGCTTGTTTGTTTTATAGTTTCTGGAGGACCTATAGAGACTTATCTAGAAAATTTCCCAATGGAACTGAGCAAAATAAACTGTTGAATAAATACACTTCAAGGTGTTCAGTGTCCTTACTTGGTCTCCGAGGTGACTTTTTAAGGTATGGTGATAGAATTTTTGCTCTGAGTCTATTTCTGGTTTATTTCTGCTTCATGCAGCATTGGGATATTTTGTTTTAGGAACCGTTTGATTATGCTCTTCCAGATATTTGCATCTGTTCTTATTCTGTGTCTGTTTATTGTATGTTTTTAGGACTTAGGGAAATCCCCAGTGATTGCTCCCTCTTCTTTGTAAATGGATTGAGGTGGGTGATTATAGTCTGGTCTCAAATGTGTTTAAGAACATCTTCATTTGACGATTTGTTAACTTTTTGTGACATTGTGCTGATTTTGTCATGTTTGAGAAACACTTAAAAGTCAAAGTCAGAAGTTCTCTTCTGAAAGAGCTCATATTCCTTGTTATTAGTGTAACATTCTGTTATTTTTATTAGAAAATATTGTCAAAATCATAGTTAAGACTGTAATCATTTTGTCTTTATGTTTTGATGTAATGACCAGTCTCCTGAAAACTCTTAGTGATATGACTTTCCCACATTCAGACAACAGATCTTTAGGTATCAGCTGACATCATTACCAGAGCAGAAACTTGTTAGACTCTTCCAGGGGACTGGATTAGGAAATCCGGGAGAACTTCAGTCTGAAACAGATGACTCTGTGAAAGCAGACTTCTACACCAAATTCTAGCTAAAAAGAACTAATTATGTAGGATTTTCTGTAACTGATATAAGAGGAATTTAATTACAGCTAATATTATATCTTTTGATGGGCATATTATAAAACAATTTTCTTTCTCCTTGGCCTATTTCTAATCCTCAATTTAACAGGCCATACTTGTGCCAATTGAAATAAAATCTCTTTGAATGTTTTCTTGCCCCAACCAACCTTCTCAGAACTTGGGGGAAAAAAAATCCAATGGAAAAACTTAAGATAATCTGATGATAAACTAACGGTCATGATCAGAACTTAAAAACAGTTAACCTATAAAATAGTGATTTATATTGATTAGCTTTGTGCTCAAAGCTAATTAGACAAATGGTTAAATAGTATAAACAACAGTTTTTACGGAAAGTTATTTACATTGGTTCAATAAAAATATGTTCTTTTTCCCACCATAATTTAATTGGATAAACCAAAAATTGTAATCAGGATCATTCCAGAAATGCCATACTTAAAAGTAAACCCCTATAGAAAGTAGACCAGAAGTTACCAGGAATGGAGGAGAAAGTGGAATGGGAAGTTATTGCTTAATGGTTACAATTTTTGTTTGGGATGATGAAAAACTTTCAGAAACAGGTAAAACTAAGTGAATGCATAACACTGTGAATATATTAACACCATTGACTTATACACTTCAGAACGGTTTAAATGGCAAATTTTGTGTTATGTATATATATTTTACCACAGTAAACTTTTTTTTTTGGCTTTTTGTCTTTTAGGGTTGCACCCGCGGCATATGGAGGTTCCCAGGCTAGGGGTCTAATCGGAGCTGTAGCTGCCGGCCTTCGCCACAGCCACAGCAATGCGGGATCCGAGCCACGTCTGCAACCTACACCACAGCTCAGGGCAACGCCAGATCCCTAACCCACTGAGTGAGGCCAGGGATTAAACCCACATCCTCATGGATGCTAGTCGGATTCGTTAACTGCTGAGCCATGATGGGAATTCCAACAGCAAACATTTTAAAACTATATGATTACATGTAATAAGGCTATTATAAGCAACAGGACTGTTTTCCAGTTTTGAAAACAGTGCTTCAAACTTCCAGGCAACTGCTCTGATATCTACTGCTGAATGACCAAAGTAATACAATTTAGTAATGAGTTTGATATCCTTTTTTTTTTTAAAGGAAAATAATCCATGGATGGGGGAGGGCAATGATCCACAAGCAGCGAGGTGCTCTGTTACAGAACACGAGTTCCCGTGCCCAGCTCACAGTGGGGTCCGATACACCAAAACCTCAAGAGTTTGGAACAGACAAAGTTTTATTTCAGGACCAAGCAAAGAGAACAATTGGCTTGTGCTCAAAAACCTCAAACACTGCAATGATCTGTGGTGGAAAGTTTTTAGAGGTAAAATTTGGGGTGAGGGCTGCAGGGTGTGTGACTTCTGATTGGTCAGTGGTGAGGTAACAGGGTGCTGCTCCAGGAATCTAGGGTTCAGCCTGAAGTTAGCATCCTCCATCTAGATGGGGGCCTTAAAAAAAAAATAGATGGGGGCCTTAGTTCCTGCAGAAGAACTCAAAGATACTATTATCTATATTTCTTGAGGTAAACCAGGACCCTGCCTCAAGGCTCCATTATTGTTTCTTATCGCTTCCTCCTTCCTTTCTGCATTTCCTCCTTCCCCTGATTAGCAATCATTTGGATCTCAGAGACAGTCTAGGAGGCTGAACAAAGCCTATTTCCTACAAACAAGAAATGGGGACACAGAAAGGATTTATACCTGCAAGTCCCAGAAGGTCCTGCTTGGTTTCAGCTCTTCCCAAGGGATTTTGGGTGAGAGTGAGTTTATAAAACTCACGTTAGAAGCATTAGTGCACTAAAAGCAGCAAGGCAGAAAAAAGGCATGGTTAGTTAAGAGGTAAGGGATTTCCTGGTAAGGTTGTCAGGTCCTGTTCTCTAGGGTAAGGTGAGCTAAGTAAAGCTGATTTGGAGGATTGCAATTAGTTTATGTTAGGTTTCCTAGACAGTGAGGTGGATCTCATACGTGTGGGCAGACTTAGGCTTAGATTTGTGATGAAGACCTGACAGCCTCCATTCTGTAGGCTCAGATATGCAAATTTCCTTTATCTAGTATTTATGGACTCCTAAACCTTAGAGGTGATAAAAGAATGTCACTTTCTGGCAGACCAGGAATTGAACCTGGGAATTCTCAGAGAAAGAGACATACACCTACAGACAATGCCTCATAAAGGAGAATGAGATAGTATTTCTAACACCATAGAAGAAACAATAAATATGACTGCAGTCTTTAAAAAGCTTCCAGGCAGAAATGAAGCTTATAGCCTTACTATCTTATTACTTTGGTTAAAGATGCAATAAGACGATTTAATCATCACTTTTTATGTAGCATCTGAAAAAATACAGAGTAAACTAGGTCAGAGTATCAAATTAATTATACTGAATCAGAAAGTCATAAAAAAGGCTTACTTGGCTAAATGCAGGCTTCTGGTGCAGGATTCTGATCATAGGGAAATTTGGAACAAGTGAAAGTAAGATTTCACAGTTCACCCTGCTCTAACTTAGGGCCCCTATCAAGTCACTGAAAAGATTTAAATTTCTAAAGGCCTTCAGGGCAATTCTAAAACAATGGCACTCCAAGATAAGCTAAATTATTGCTTTATCCTTACCAAAGTTTGGTTCTTTATCAAAACAAACCCAAAATTTATTCAATTAGAATTTTGACCGCTGCTGTTTATTTCCAGCTATAATTACAATCTTTACTGATTATATTATACATAATATTTTAAACAAAACAAAACAAATCATATCTCACAGTGATCAAAATATCTTTTTTTTTCTTTTCTTTCTTCATTCTAGGACATCAAATGCTGTGACTTTGTAGAAACCTGCTTCGTGTCATACTTGTGAAAGCAATTTTTGGTAATGCACACTTCATAAAGCACACAGTAACTCTCTTTGGGTTTCCATAAAAACTGCAAAAAATGTAACTTTGATTCAGAAATATAACTTTGTTCCACACTTTTTTAGTAGCTGGCATCATATGTCATATCTTTGTCTTTTATTTATTTATTTTTTTTTCCAGTTTAGATTCTGGGCATATACTAACTCGGGTGGCCTGTTTTATATGAGGTGATATTTTGGCTTCAGTTTTTTTCATGGCTTTAATCTTGCATTTTTCCTTTTAAAATAATCTAGTCCCTTTGGAATCTGAATATTTCAAAGAGTCAAGGTTTCTACAAATAACTTTCTTTTGATTTCAATTTCAGATTTTATTTTCCTTTTTTGTGACATAAGATAGGGGTTTTAAACTTAATGCAGTTCTTATTTCTTTCTTCCATCAAAGAAAAAGGCAGTTCCCCCCCCCCCCCGGCAGAAAAGAGAATTCCCTGTCAGGAAAATGTCAGCATTACTGGTGAAATTACTTTTACACATATATAGTTTAAAAGTGGTGGAATAAAACTTGGAATAGAAAAAAAAAAAACTGAACTGTTACAATTTTAATCAGATAACTTATTTACCTTATATTGAATAGCACTGGTTTTGATTTTTAAAGTTGAAATGCTGAATATAAAATGTTTCAGATAGTATAAAACTTAGCAGATTAAAAAGTCTTGGAATTAAAAATATGACAAGCATAAGAATTAGTTATTAACTATTTGTATTCTCTTCTGCTTTAAAACATTTTTTCATAATCTCCTGATCACAATATCATTCCATAATAATTTCATTTTCCATGATGCAATTTTTTTAAGATGTCCTGGAAATGATTTATTCTTGGAAAGTTCTTACCAAGAGAATTTAAACCCATGGTCAAATCCTACTGGAAGAGGTTATTTAGAGTTTAAATTGACATTAAGCTACTTTAGACTAGAATAAAGGCATAACTACCCAGTAGGACCTTACTTTTTGGGCCCTATCTTGAGGAGTGAAGGTAAAACTGATATGCTTCTGGTTTCTCCAGTTTACTTCTGCATCTTAGACGTGTTCTCTGTTGTTTTGACTCTTAGATATTTACAGAATTATGAAAGCCTGATTATTTTCTCCTGAAGAGTAGCATTCAGGTGACTCATTAGAGAAGTGAAATTCAACAATGGTGATTAACTTCTCATCAATCTCTTTCTTCCCCCACCTCTGTCCCATCTCCCTGCTCATAGGAAACTCAATCAGCTGTCACCCTGCGACAGTATTTTTCTCTGTGAGGTTGATTGATGGTTATGAATTCATTAGCTGGATGTTGGTGAGTTTTACGTTGGTATAAATCAGTCAAGGAAAGTGATGTGTTTCTGCATAAAAAAATGCTTGCATGTATGGTTAACTCCAAGAAAAACCCTTGAATTGGGTTCTTATCCTCTTTCAATAGTAGTGACACAATTACCTCTGAGTTGATTTACTCTTCTATTCATGTAGGCAAAAATTTTAAGTATAGCACAAAAATCTGTTATCTGGCCTGGCACTTTTGACAACTGATGAGTCAAGGTTCTACCAGAGAATAAGAACCATTAGGATATACATGTATAGATAGATAGGTTAAATCATTAGAAACTATTACAATGGAGACAGCATGGACTTCAATCTGCATACCAAATCTTACTTGTTTACCATACTTTGCCTACTAGCTCCCCTGACACCCTTCTAGCCTTCATTTTTAAGCTAAAGAAATTGACACATCTGTAAATCAACTATATTCTAATAAAACAAACAAAAAAAAACACATAAAAAGACCAGAGGTTTATCATAGTAGAGACAGTTTATCTGTGCTGCCACAGCATCATGATTCCTATATTAATGCTTTATATTCATTCTATATTAAATTATTTTTTAAACTAAATAGGTATGAATTCGTAGATAGAAAGAAGGAAAGAAAAAGAAAGAGAGAGAGAGAGAGAAAGAAAGAGAGAAAGAAAGAAAGATGGGACTTAAACCTGAAATCTAAGCTATCTCTAAGAGTTACTCATTTCCCCCAGGCTGTCTCTGATGTATACAATGGGTAGATGTGTTAAGAAATTTCTGTTTTATTTTCTTGTTTTGTCTCTTATTAACCTGTCTTCTATCATAGCATTCCCAAATGAGAACTTAGAAAGTTAGAGGGAAAATTATTTTCTTCTCCCCTAAAACTGGGTACTACATCCTAGCCAAGTTAACGAATAAAACTGACCATCACACCAATCTTGCCATATTCGGCAACAGACGACACCAGTAATAGATATTCACACTTGGGTCCACACCTCAGTGGAACAAAATCCAAAACCAAACCTTGACCTTCTTTCAAGATTTCTCCTTTTTTTTCTTTCTTTCTTCCTTTTTTTTTTTTTTTCCAAGGGCCACACCCATAGCATATGGAGATTCCCAGGCTAGGGATCAAATCAAAGCTGTAGATTCTGGCCTATGCCACAGCAACACCAGATCTGAGCTACATCTGTGGTCTACACCACAGCTCATGGTAATGTTGGATCCTCAACTCATTGAGCGAGGCCAGGGATAGAACCTGTATCCTCATGGATGCTAGCCAGATTCGTTTCCACTGATCCGTAACAGGAACTCTTTTCTTTTCTCTTTTCTTTTCTTTTCCTTTCCTTTTTTGCTGTGCACATGGAAGTTCCCAGACCAGGGATCAAATTCAAACTGCAGCGGCAATCTATGCCACAGCTGTGGCAATGCTGGATCCTTAACCCACTGTACCACAGCAAGGACCAAAATATTTATTTTTTTCTTTATTTAACAAAACTTATTTAGTACTTTTTATGTACTAGGCATGGGGGTGGAAAAATAATTTTTCCTGTACTCCTCTAAGTTCTTGGCTGAGATCCCTCTGTAATAAAAGATAGATTAACAAGAGAAAAACAAAGAGAAGTTTAAAAACATGAATATCCCATGTTTACAGGGGAGACCAGCAGGAAAAATGAGTAAAACTCACTGAAAGAACCCGACCAATCAGCTTAAATATTACCTTTAGTAAAAGACAAAAGAATGATGTTGAGTGGGTAGAGGGCAGCCAGTAAAAGGAAGTTATAAAAGACACTGTAAACAAGGTTGAGGTTGTTTTACAGATGTAACTTCCTGCCTTCTCCATAAATAAGAGTTTCTTGTGATTTAAGGTTATCTTTTTCTTCCTGGTACAGAGAGGGAGACATAAATGGAGATTTCCTTCATAAATGTAAACTTACCTTGAAAAAGGGTAACTTCTACTCTCTTTTCAGAGTTTCTCCTGTTTCTCCTGCCTCTACAGCTTCTTAAAAATAATCAGCTAGAAGTTCCCATCATGGCACAACGGAAATGAATCTGCCTAGTGTCCATGAGGTTTTGGGTTTGATCCCTGGCCTCACTCAGTGGGTTAAGGATCCAGTGTTGCTGTGAGCTGTGGTGTAGGTTGCAGACACGGCTCGGATTCTGCGTTGCTGTGGCTGTGACATAGGCTAGCAGCTGTAGCTCTGATTGGACCCCTAGCCTAGAAACTTCCATATGCCACAGGTTCAGCCCTAAAAAGCAATAAAAAAAAAAAGTCAGCTAAAAAATAATCCTTAATAATCCTTATGGAAAAGAGACATATCTGAGGATGATAGAGTTACGTTACGCACACAGGCCTTTTTCTAAGCACAATGTAGTCAGTTAATTATTTAAGTAACATAATAATGCCTTGAAATACATTCTTTTATGAGTCCCATTTTACATATTGAGGTACAGATAGGTTAAGCAACTTGCTTAAGACACAGAACATAGATTGAACCCAGAGTCTGACTGCAGAGTGAATTTATTCACCACTATGCCATGCTGGCCTTTGTGGTTTCAAGTGGTTTCCAATTACTTAAGAAATGGGGTTTGTGTAGACAGAGGAAATATTTTCCAGTCATCCATCTTATGAATAAACTTAAAAACATTTTCTTAATTATTAAACTCAAGTAGGCTTGGCTCAGGCATTCTCCCCATTTTACTACTTTGACTCTCATGTTACATTCATGATAGCTGTCTGGGGTTTGGAATATTAGATAAACCTTCATATTTGAGTTTTGACCTGTGACCATTGTTCCAACAGTCTCCTAGTCACGGGACAGTGCTCTAACCTCAGGTCTATCTTAGCTAGTTTGACTTTGTTTAATTAGAGGCTCAGCTACTTACTGTCTTTTAGGTCAGCTTCTTCTCTTTATTTATTTATTTTTCTCTATTTTTTAGGGCCACATCTGTGGTATGTGGAAGTTGCCAGGCTAGGGGTTGAATTGGAGCCCCAGCCTCTGGCCTATGCCACAGCCATAGCAATGCCAGTTCTGAGCCACAATAGCGCAGCTTACCACAATGCCAGATCTTTAACCTATTGAGCGAGGCCAGGGATCAGACCCACATCCTCAAGGGTACTAATTGGTTCTTAACCCGATGAGTCACAATTGGAATTCCCTAGGTCAACCTCTTAGATAACAGCTCTTCTTTTCCCCTCATATAAATGTTACATATACAGTAGGAAACACCGTTTTTTCCTTCTCAGGGAGACATTGTGTTCAATAGAGAAAAAGCAGTTTTATGATGTACCAGTGTTCTTACAGAAGAGTCCAAGACCAGGAGACATGCTTGCATGACAAACCCATGACTTCCACTGATTTCGATAGAAGGAGGAGCTTGTTTTCACTTAAAGCAAAAAATCCTCTGGAGAGACTTCTCATTTCCTCATGTACACAGATCCCCTGGAAATTTGGTCTCATGGGATGTCAGACAATGAAGTTGGGCACTAAAGAATTTTGAGAACCCGCGACGTCCCTTTTTGAGATTTAGAAATTTAGAAATGATCAGAGACCTGGGAGACTGGTTCAGAGAATGGCTTTCATGAAGAGGGTAGAAAGGGGCACCTCAAACAAAGTTTGTATAGGTTAGTACAGTCTTGGGAATCAAATAAGAGCAAAACAAAACAAGCAAAAAACAAGATCAGAATGTTACAGGCTTCAAGTCCCGTTCAAAGAAATGGAACCCAAAAGCCTCTGGCCAAGACAAGAATTACCAGACACTTCTCATCATCCCTTCCCTCATCTTGAGCAACCTGGCCTGCCCCTTCCTACTCCCCACTGGGAAGGTATGTGGCCCACTCCTCATGCTTCTATATCACCTCTGTTCCCTATGCAGATGAGGCATCCTGCCTAAAACCATCAGAGGATCAAAATGCTCCCTCATACAGAGATCAATCAATACCCAGTCCTTATGCATGGCGCAGGGGGCCAGGGCAGAGAAATTAGTGTGCCTGGGTAGGGCTGGAGAAATCAGGTTCCCAATCAAGTCTGCAGCATGGGGATGTTAAGGGAAACCAGTTTTGAAAGGGGTCAGTCCGTACTCTCACAGCAGCCCACTCTTTCTGAGCGTGTGAATAAATTTGCTGTACACTTTATTCTGGTGTATTTGATTAGACTAGATTGCAGTCTCCTGAGCAACCCACGGTGACAGTGTTTTCATTCCGGCAGAGGTGAACAGTGGACACCCCCTAAAACCACCCTAACTATAACTTTTGACCCTAGATGCTGTCGCTTTAACAGAGTCCTTCTCAGCTCTGATCAGCTGCCAAGGACCCCATGGAACGCTCCACATAGAGAGCCTGTCTGCCTGCATCCCTAATGCCACTTTGGTTCCGGTGAAGCCAGGCCCATGCCTCTATCCTGGCACTGCTGCAGCACTTCCCAGTTGGAACAGTCCTGACAAAGGACCTGCTGCTTCAGATCCTTGTGTGTGGTCAAGAACTGAAAGGAATAATGCAGAAACCTACAAAAAGAATCTAAATTGGAGAATAAACAGGTGGGAAAAACTGTGGGAAATAGGAAGCATTAACAGAAAGAAATATTGCTGGGCTATGGAGCTCCCTCCGTGGCTCAGTGGTTAATGAACCCGACTAGGATCTGTGAGGATGTGGGGTTTGATCCCCGACCTCATTCAGTGGATTAAGGATCCAGCATTGCCCTGAGCTGTGGTATATGTCGAAGACACGGCTCGGATCCTGCGTTGCTGTGGCTGTGGCTTACTTAGGCCAGCACCTTTTAGCTCTGATACAGCTCCTAGCCTGGGAACTTCCATATGCCATAGGTGTGGCCCTAAAAAGCAATATATATATGTATCTGGCCTAAAATGTTGTTTCCAAAATAGTTGTATTAGTAAAAGATGTAAGAATGAAGGCCAATCATAAGAAAAGATATTTTGTTCAGGTGAGAGAACAGACAAGACAATTTTGGGGGAAGAGTTTGTGCTGTTGTTATTATTTGCTAACTTATAGATTTGGGGAGAAATATAGAAAAGCAAAGGAAGAAAATTACCCATAATTCCACTACTCCAAATAACTTTTAATGTTTTTTGACATTTATTCCAAAATTCCTTCATGCATTTTAAGAAATATTTTTCCTTGAGTGTAAAAGGCCATCGAGTATGAGAGCAACATTAATTTAATAATGCATTTAAGGAAATAAAAGTTTTAAATGACCACTTTAAATGTACACAGATGAAGAGATATATTGGTTGTGGATTTGTGGTAACTGGTCATAATTTACATGTATATTGGAATCCTGTACTGTTCAATTAACATTTATAGAATAACAATTTTTCTTAGCAAAAGACACACATCATGGGCTTTCTTTTAATAGCTGTTTATAATTTTACCTTGTGAACTTACCGTATTTATTTAATCTTCCACTATTGTTGGCATATAGTTTTATTCCATTTATAAATAAATAGATATATTTGTACATGAATCATTTTCACATTTCAGAATATTCTCTAAAGATGGATTCATGGTAGTAGCAATAATTAGGTTGAAAAGTAGGAAAATGTTTATGCTGTTTGATGTCCATTGCCAAATAGCTTTCCAGAAGAATTTATAACAAAGTTTTATAATAATGTCTAATGGGAAACTTTTTTTCCATGTCAATTTATTTCTCAAATGTGTAGGGATCTTGCTATCAAGATATGATATAGTAAGGATTTGAAACTCCCTTTTGTAGTTGAAAGAGATTATACTTTTTTTGCCACTTCTTCATGACCTTGAATATCACTTAACATATTTCCAGTTTTTCCATTTGTAATATAGAAATTATATTTTCTATATAGTTTATTGTACTAATGAAATATTTGGAAAGATTTTGGAAAATGCAATGTATTATAATTATTAATTCACAGAGAATAAAACAAAGGAGTTTTATAATATAGTATAAAACAGATACTAATCCAGGCCCTGGTAATTGGAAAATTTGACATTAGATTTAGATCATCAGAGATAATTGGTTTATTTTGGATGGTGTCAGAAGAAAGTAAATCTATGTTACTTGAGAATTTGGGGCTAATTCCATTTTCTGGCATAATGCAGAATTTGTTCACTTTAATACTATATTATTTTAACAATTCCAGTATATGGCAGAACATCTTAGATTTGTACTGGGGAATCCAGTTGTGTAATGGTTGTGGAAAAGATAATGTTATCGAACTACCAGGAATTTTGTGTGTGTGTGTGTTTATGTGAAAGAAAAAATGATAGCTAATACATACGAAATTCAAAGTCAAGCTATGTCTGTATGGGACAAAAAATTCTTCCATCTTCTTTTCAGATTCTTAGGCTTGTCTAATAATTAAATTAATATAAGATGGATTAACAGAGGACAAACACACTTTATTCTGTACATAAGAGAGCCCCCAAAAGACAAACTCAAAAGTTGTCAGGTGATTGAGGCTCCTATGCCATCTTGAGCTCAGGAATAGGATGGCGCCTGGGGGAGGAGGAGACCTCCGTGGACAATAAGTGTTATGCTTTCTAATTTGTTAATTAGATATTTGCCCTGCCATACAAATAGGTCTTTCAGATTGGGAAAAAAAGAGAGTGTTGTCTCTGGTAATAGGTCTCTTTCTGGTACATGTCTATCTAAATTCTTTTAGGCTGTTAAGGCAGAGGTAAAAACTTGCTCTGAGTCTACTGGGTCTTGACTGCCTGCAGCTCAAAATAATCCACATTAGAGAATGGCACATTTAGGGGTGGCATGTTTTGCCCCCCTTCACAGGTCATGTTTAAAAAAAAAATGATTGAGCATAATGATTGGTAAGAAGAGATATTTTGCTTGGAAGAAAGAAAGGCAAGTTAGTGGCATCCATTTAAACTGCATGCTGTGTTCTTTTTCTTAAATTACTGAAAACCAAATCACGGTCAAGAAACCATGTGAGGCTGTGGTACATGGAATGACTGGCCAGTGGAGGCCTGCTGTATAGCACAGGGAACTCTACACAATATTCTGTGGTAATCTGTATGGGAAAAGAATCAGAAAAAGAATGGATGTGTGTGCATGTGTGCATGTATAACTGAATCAATTTGTTGTACAGCAGAAATTATCACAGCATTGTAAATCAAGTATACATTAATAAAACTTTAAAAAGAATAACAGAAAAAAATCATGTGGGAGTGAATTCTCAGTCTGAAGAGAATGAAGATATGGGGAGAATGGGACCATGTGAAGTAGGGGTGAAAGACTGAGGAGAAAAACCCTGTGGGAATCTTGAGGTGACTCAAGACGGGCAGCAAGAAGGCAGCAGTGGGAAAAGAGTTCTTGCTGAAGAAAGGAGACAGAATTTTAAGTTCTGAGGAAGTCCATGGAAGAAGAAAGGAAATGCAGTTGAGAGCCTCTGGAGATTGTAGCTGAAGATTCAACACAGTATAAATATTAAAATAGTATAGGTAGAATCTAAGCAGAGACAGTAAAGCAATAGAATAGAGGAAACACGGAAGTTGAATTACAAGAAAAATAAAAGTATATGATTTGGGCACGGGGAACATACCATAAAAAATCAAAAGTCTGGATATTTAATTATTAAGCTTTGGGGGGAAAAAGCGATGGCTCTAATGCAAGGAAGCTAAGGTGAGAAAATGTCTGAATATACAGAACTTATTTTCTCTGAAGATGGGCTTGGGGATTTTATATTTATTGTTAGGGATGAGGCTTATAAGAAGCTAGCCAGAGTTGTCATTAACACATTCTGGGACTATCCAAAAGATATGCACCATGGAGGATGTAAGATATATGTTCATGGAGTAGACTCAGGAGAAGATAAACAGATTCATGAGTGTGTAGGTCACCCTGTGGGAATTTACAGTGACATATTTCAGAAAGAAGAGGAAACAATAAAGGGATGTATCTCTCTGTGTTTAATTTTGATCTACCAGGACAACTTGTGGTCAAAATGGATCCCAAAGAAGCATGAGGAGAGGGTAACCGAGTAACCTCAGAAATCATGATCCTGATTAGCCATAGCCAAATGGGTCCTGGACACTAAGGGAAAGCACTTTAATCCATTATGAGTGACAAACACATATAAAGAAGAAAAAGCTGGGTGTTTAATCAAATACAAGCACGAAACCTGGCATGAACCATTGTGAGAGTGTGCCAGTTATTAAGCAATTGCCTCTCAGTTTCAAGCCCACTTTTTGTGCTCCATATGTGACACTGAGGCTGAGACTCCACAGACCACATTTCAGCTTTGCCAGCTTTGCCTGTTGAGCTCTGGCCATAGAGACATCAGAAGGACATGAAAAACTGGAGGAAGGAAAAAGAAGTTCTCTTTTCCAGGGGCTTGTATCTATTTGCTGTTACTGTGAGCGTCACACCAGCAATGTTTTTCGCCCTAGCAGAGGCAGCTCCTTCCAGGAGCACCATCTGAATCTAGATTGCAGTTTTCCCCTTTCTTGTAAAACGAGCCTCCGCTCCACACCCACCAGGCCCACCAGCAGCAGCCACCAGCACCCCTCCCTCAGAGGTCCAAAAGGCACACCTTCACTGATTCCTCTTCCGAGCTTCTGGACTGTTACCATGCCAACTCTCTCCCTTTGCTCCTCCCACCCTACAGTGATCATTGTTTTCCAGAGTGGCTACTTTCTTTGCATATTTGTGTACCTTTTTTGGGTACACAAATCTTTTTCCTAGTTAGCTTTAGACCTACTTAATTCGTAAGTAGCTAATGAGTTAATTTTGGTAAAAAAAATTACTAAGGTTAATTATTAAGGGTTCCTTGTAATAATCAGAATACTAAATATTTTAGGGACTCTGTTAGCTTCCTGGTTATAATAGATGCGGCAGTCTCAACAAGACAGAAAGAGACCGTTTTAGCAAGACATTTTACTTAAAAAAAACACAACTTTATTTACTTATTTATTTGTTTTTTTGCTTTTATTAGGGCCACATCTGTGGCATTTGGAAATTCCCAGGCTAGGGATCAAATTGAAGCTACAGCCTACACCAGAGCCACAGCATCTTGGGATCTAAGCCATGTCTGTGACTGACACCACAGCTCACATCAATGCCAGATCCTGAACCCACAGAGTGAGGCCAGGGATTGAACCCGCATCTTCATGGATACTACCTGGGTTTGTAACATGCTAAGCCACAAAAAACAACAACTTCAAATGAAAGGACAGCACAATATATTCATAAGAGAATTGAAGCCTAAATGGATAAGGAAATAATAGAAACTCAAGATACTTTAGGTAATAATAATAAGATAGGTGAAGAAAGAAAAATATATTAAATAGCAGCTAGGGAGGCAGGAAGTATTGACGTGATTTTACTAAATATTGGCAAACCAAACAACCTTGACACATTTTCCCCAGTTAAATATAGGTACAATTTGTAAACATGCACACAAATCGAACAATTCAAACGTGAAAAAAAAAAAAAACAACAAACAATGGGCACAGTCATAGATATCACATCAATAGTCCAAGAGGTTATTTGGGAAAAGTCTCGGTTGATAAATGCATATATATTTTATAGCCACACCTACTGAAGCCATGTAGGGCTCATGGGCACACAAGCTTTCCTGTGTCCCCCTTTTCTTGTTTTTAGGGAATAAACTTTAGCCTCTGTGACCTTCCCTGAGTTCCAGAGGGCAGTTGCTAATCAGAGAAGGGTAGAGATTAGAGATAAAAGAGGAAGAGTCAGAAAACAACAGTGCAGCCTTGGGGCAGGGTCCTGGTTCTTCTTCAAGGAATACGCATTACAATATCTTTGCATTCTTATGCAGAACTAAAACTCCCAGTGAATGAAAACAAGAAAGGAGGACCAACAGATCCTGTCCTGGGGCCATTAAACAACTTTAAAAGAGAATGGAAGCTTGCATCTACCCTGATCCTTATCTAAGGCCTACCCCACAGCTCACTGCAATGCCCACTGAGCAGGCCAGGGATCAAACCCAAGTCCTCATGTATGTTTCCTGACTCTTCCAGAAGCCATAACTGATTTAATTTTAAAGAAGCAGTGACATCTGTTAAGCAGGAGAGAAGGAAGTTTGGTATTTTGTGGGTTGCACAATGACCACCTCTTTATCATACACTCAGAGTGACTTTGATGTTGCAGTTATGTGAGGTGGTTTATGTTCAATAAGACAACAACACAGCTCAGGAGTAAGCATCACACCAGGACGTCAGGGGGCTCTTTCCTCTTCCTCAGTGATTTGATAAGAACTTAGAGGGCAACTTAATGAAATTTGTATATGACATCAAGTTGATGAAAGACAATAAATCACAATTAAAATTTAAAAGAAAGAAAAAGATAATATAGACCCTAAAGATAAAATTATGTTAGAGATCATAATATATGAATTAGCCTTCTATAAATGAGAAGACAAAGGCCTAAAACAATTAATGATTTATCCAAGTGTAAGAGCAAACAAATTAAAAATAAGAAACTTTGGGGAGTTCCCGTTGTGGCTCAGTGGTTAACGAATCCAACCAGGAACCATGAGGTTGCAGGTTCGATCCCTGGCCTTGCTCAGTGGGTTAAGGATCTGGTGTTGCCGTGAGCTGTGGTGTAAGTTGCCGACACGGCTCGGATCCCGCATTGCTGTGGCTGTGGCGAAGGCCGGTGGCTACAGCTCCTTTTAGACGCCTAGCCTGGAACCTCCATATGCCATGGGTGCAGCCCTAGAAAAGGCAAAAAGACCAACAAAAGAAAAAAAAGAAAAAAAAAGAAACTTCATTCTTTCTGTTGAAAGTAAGTGATAAGACTTACCCTCCCTTTTTCTTAGAGACTTTACTTTAGAAAACTTATAAGTTGTTTCTCTTTTTGAAATACATGTGAGTCTCTTTAAAAGCTAAATAAGCCTCTTGCCAGCTTTATGACCCAGGATTAACTTTCTTAAGGATCTTTTCAAAATAAAATCATCAGTGAAGATCTTGACCTTATTCCTGGGTTTTGTGTGTAAATAGGAGCCTCAGACCAAGTTATAAAACTACTTCCTACCACACAGATATAAGAAATGTTTTTTCCTTTTGGATAAAGTCAATTAGTTAGCATGGATGGTCACCCCAATTACCAGGTGAATTTAGAATGAACTATGTGTGGCAAGTGGCATGTCAAGTGTCCTTTCTAGAGGACTAGTTTGGGTTTATCTTAAGACTGTGTGTGTAATGGTTTGTATCTGCTTGCCTACAAAGAAGAATGAGATGTCTTTCTCTCTGGGCATTGTCTTTAGCTGATTGCCTGGGATGCATATCGCGTTCTGGTTTAAGGGTTATTAAATAATCAAATGGTTTTCTTTCTCTTCTGCCTTGGTGGAGAAGTTTCCTGCATTAGGAGTAAATTTTGTTTTTAATTATATCTCCTCAACATGAGGTCACAGAACAAGGACAAAGATGGAGCAGTTATGCGGTTCCCACTTCTTTCCAGTAAATCGCCCTACTAATAAGTAAAGAATGCCCATTTATGTGTACAGCATCACCATTTTGAAAGAACTTAGGAGATGGACTGAAACCCTTAAAAGGGGTACATGTGAAACAGTGTTCTTTGGTTCAAGGAATATATAACTTTCTTAGTTTGCAAATGCATTTGAATGTGTCAAATAGTAAAGAGAAAATGAATTCAAAGTTCGTCGGGTTCAGATACTTAGGCTGTTTCCATGTTTCGACTCTTGTAATTAATGCTGCAGTGGCCATGGGGTACAGATATCTCTTCAAGACAGTCATTTTATTATCTTTGGACATATTCACAGATGTGGAATTTCTGGATCATAGGATAGTTCTATTTTTAATTTTTTGAGGTTTCTCTGCACTGTTTTCCATAGGGGCTGTGTTAATTTACAATCCTACCAACAGCACACAAGGGTCAAGCACAACATGATGACTCTAGTTCACATTGCTGTATGATGTGTAGGGAAGTTGTTGAGGTCTCATCCTAAAGAGAAATTTTCTTCTTTCTTTTCTTTTACTGGCATCTGCATGAGATAATGGATTTTAGCTGAACAGACTGTGGCAATCACTTCACAATATGTGTACATCAAACTACCATGCTGTGTGCTTTAAACTTACATAGTGATATATATCAATTATTTCTCAATAAAACTGGAAAAAAAATGGACATAGGATATAAGACCAGAGCTTTATTCCCATTTGAACAGTTGCGAGTAGAAAGGTTCTTCTAGAAGGAGGGCAAAGTTAAGGTATCTATCATCTCAATTCCTGACCCCCTCACCATCTTTCTTCCTGAAGTGGCTTCTAAATTCCAGGATGTTCATGAAGTTTTATTGCACTGACCATATGGGTTGGTGGGTAGGGAGTGATTTAAGGCAGGATTCTGGCTGCTGGCACCATTATTCGTGCCATACCATTATTTGCTCAGATGTGGACCATCCAGTCTGGCTCATGGGTACAGTAAGTCATTGTTGTTGACATCTGCGGGAATGTGTTTATCCTTAGCTATTCTCCAGTCATATGATCACTGATCCCTCCCTGAAGTACCCTGCCTTTCTTATCACAAGAGTCAAAACCCTTATGGTAACTGGCTCGTTCTCTTTCAACTAAGTTTTGAGAACTTCTTGGGAATAAGAAATGTTGCAGTTCAGTTGGGGAGGGTCATAGATTATGAGTAAACCTTAGGAAAGACCACAGAGGGAAATACTTCATCATATCGTTTCATCATAACTTTCTCATCTGCCTCAAGTAATTTACAGAGTTATTGTGAGAAAAAATATAAAGAGAATATCATACATGTAACTTACATGGTAAATTGTTCCCTAATTAAATGTCATGAAAAAAATTGTCATAAAAGACTGATAATCCAGAAGGTGGTAGAAGGAGATTGGAGTAGACCTCATGAAGATGAATAAAGTATAAATTCTTATAGATAATTAATTTTAAATTACTAAAAAAAGCCAGTCATCTATTTTTTTGAAAAAGGGAAATTTACTAATCTATTTAATAGCAGAGGACTTTTACAGGCTGAAAAATCTGTCCTACAAATGTTTGTTCTTTGAATTCTGTGACATGTTTGAAGCCTTGCTTAGTCTGTACATCTCCAAATTTTCATTATGTTCTGTTTCTTCATCTAGAGATATGCATTTAATTATGAACAGAAAAGTTTTATGTTTATTTGGAAAATTTAGAGGCAAAATTTCTCCTTACGAGCTGAATATGATAAAGTACTAAGGAAATCCATATGTCCTTTAAAAGAAGCATTTGTATGAGATTGGCCTTCAAAGCTTAAAATGGACTAATTTAGGAAGCATAAATGGAATTTTTTAACTACATGTCAGTGTTGTTACATTGCAAAAAAATGACAGTGGCCTCCAAGGGTGAAGTTTACATTTTTCCTATGGTATAAATAACTATGCATTGGAAAGAAAGAAAGAAAGAAAGAAAGAAAGAAAGAAAGAAAGAAAGAAAGAGGGAAAAGAAAGAAAAGGAACTACCATGGATTAAAATGGTAAAGGAGAACTGGAAATTTAGAACTTTGTGACTTTGTGAGTTGTGTGGAGAGAAACAAGTAAGAATGTGGTTTTCCATTGTCTAACATAGTACACATAGGGGATGGGTGGTGAGAAAGGAAGTTGATGAATTCCCTTAGGACATGCTGAGTTTGCAATGCCCCAGGGGACGCCAAGTCAATGCCTACAGACCTGTAGTTAGTAAAAGAAGATTCAGCTAGAAAGAAAGATTCAAGGATTATTGTCCTAGAAAAATTTGCAAATATTATTTATGGTACAAATTATAAGGATATGAAAAACATAAATATTTAGTGGCTTCTAGGTCAAAATGAGATATGAGAGTAAAAAAAGTCGACAACCTCCCCCCAATGCCCCCTCAAAACCCCCAACTACCTGCAAAATATGCACTGGGTTTGAAAACTAGTTTTAAGTATGGGGGTGTGGAGGGGGGAGGAAACAAAGAATAGAAAACTTAATATACATGAATAGTTTAAAACCAGCTAAACCCAATAGGTGGTCCTATTGTGGGAGGCATAGTTGTGAATCAGATGGCTCTCTTGGCACTTCATCTTCAACTTTGTGGCCAAAATTCGTGCAGTATGAAATCACCTCCAGATGCCTGTGGCTTCAGACTGCACACAGCATTCCCTCTTCAGTGTCTTCTTACCCCAAACAGCTCCCAGCATTTTTTTTTTTTTTTCTTTTGTCTATTTAGGACTGCACCCATGGCATATGGAGGGTCCCAGGCTAGGGGTCAAATCAGAGCTGTAGTCACCAGCTTACGCCACAGCCACAGCAACGCAGGATCCGAGCCACATCTGTGACCTATACCATAGCTCACGGCATCGCTGAATCGTTACCCCACTGAGCAAGGCCAGGAATCGAACCTCATTCTCACAGATACTAGTTGGGTTCACTAACCACTGAACCATGATGGGAACTCCAGCCCCCAGCATTTCAAAATCTTTCCTTCTTGGTCCCTCTACTTCTTTCCTCCATGAAACTCTTGATCTCTTTGTTTTCTATTTCTCTTACTTTTTCCCTTAGCATCAGCTGAATCATCTGATGTGGGCTATGCTCAATACTAATGAATAGCATCATGATTATATAGATATCTTCTCCTTCTCCCCAAGTGACATATACACACTTTTATTCTAAATGCAAAACTGTGATTTTAAATACTACAGAGGGTGCGGAAATTGGTAGTGGTGGTGGGGGGAGATAACTCGTGGTAAACTGTACAAAAAAAAATGTACTCTCATTATTTATTGTAGGGGCAGTTAAAAATATTAGGATTGGATGATTATAGAGTTACATCATTTTTTATTTTTTGGCTCCTTTGTGCAGTGACTTTATGTGGGGTCTCAGTTCCCAGACCAGGGACTGAATGCAGGCTGTGGCAGTGAAAGCACTGAATCCTAACCACTAGGCTACCAGGGAACTTCCAAAGTTACATCATTTTAGCAAATTTCACAAACAAAAGAATAAGAAAGAAAACAAAGTCTGCCTGGGAATAACAACTGATAGCATGTCTATGCCTTTTATTAAGGCATATTTATTTTCAACATTACTGCCACCATCCTTATCTTCTACCTTTTTGCCTCTCTATCATCATTATTGATGAAATTGATCGAGGGCCCACTACCTACCAGCACTGAGTTAAGGACCTTGCATGGAGTATCTCAATTCTCAAAACAACTTATGCTGTAGATATTCTTTTCTCTGTTTATTGGAGGAGGAATTGAGACTCAGAGAAGTTAGGAACTTACCTAAAGACAAACAGGTAGTAATGGAAGAAGCATGATGTTAAGCTGGGCAATCTGAATCCTGACCTATACTCTCGGGACTATGCTCTGTTAGATTGTTGTTGTGTAACATCCTGAAAGGCTACCATGATGAAGAGATCTCTCTTCATAACATGTGTGCTATTTTTCTTCCAGTAAAGGCTTTTTAACTTGTATCATTTGAATGCTAGTTGGGGTGAAGTTTATTTACTAAGGTATTTTGGTACGTAATTCATAACTGGACTAACTCTTCTATCCATCCTTCATTTGGAAAAGTTTTATTTTTGTTGCTTATACCTTTGATCCTTGCTTGGTATTAGGCAATAGTGCAATTTGTTACCTCAGCTAACTGCACACAACTTTTAAAATGACTGTGTGCCCTGAATTGAGTTATAATGTCTTAAGTGTAGTAGTAAAGGCTATAATAATATTTTCTAGGCACAAAACATAATAAAGAGGAAATTTGAAACATTTAGATAGTGCTATACAAATTAATCATGCTGTTGGAGACTCATTGATGCTCCTTTGTATAAAATCAATATAATAATAGTGCTTACCTTAAATTTATCTTTTTTTTTTTTCTTTTTAGGGCCATGACTGTGGTATATGGGAGTTCCTGGGCTAAAAGTTGAACCAGAGTTGCAGCTGCAGGCCTAAACTACAGCCGTGGTAATACATGATCTGAGCCTCAGCTTGCGGCAGTACGGGATCCTCAACCCACTGAGTGAGGCCAGGAATTGAACCTGCATCCTCACTGACACTGTGCTGGGTTCTTAACCTCCTAAGCCACAGTGTGAAATCCATTGTCTTAAATTTATCAAGCCCAGATACTCTTTATCATGTTCTCTGGGGTTAAAATTGCCAGATTTAGCAAACAAAAATACAGGATACCAAGTTAAATTGAATTTCATACAAAAAAACAAAAATTTATTTTAGTATAAGTCTGTATCAAGTTGTGCATGTAACATACTAATGCTTGAAAAAAATCATTTTCTTATCCAAAATTCAAATTCATTTGGGCATCCAGTATTTCACCTGACAGATCTATCTGGTTAATCTCCTTAGTATCAGGCAAGTACTTGTTCAATCACTTCAGTGATTTCAGAGTTTCCTTTGAAAAAAAAAAATGTCCTTCAGGCAGTCCATCCTTAACTTCTCCCAGAGTGGGACCGGCCAGACCTCTATCTTGCCCCAAGTCAGAGGTGCTTTCCTAATAACACACACTGAATGACAACCTGGTGTGTGACATATGTGATTCTCTTTCCCAACCACACAGATGCACTTATTAAAGTGCTCAGTAATATGAATAGGATTATATTTAAAAAGACACTTTAAGGATCATGCTCCATCATTCTTGGAGATTCTGATGTGTCCTTCCATAGCAGGGAAAGGAAGCTGTGGGAAGTGGGATTAGAGACAATTAAGTGCACATATTTTTATGCACTGTATTTTAATAGTATCCTATGTATCTACCCTCACTTTAACATTTTACTAATTATCTTACTTTATGCTATGTTAGTTTCCATATAAATGTGTAAGAAACCTTAAATCATATCTGGCATTATAACATTTTGATATGGTATAATATAAAGCATAAAGTACCACTGGGACACAGTACTGGCCAAAAAAGTTGGACTTAATTAAGCCTTTAGAGTTAACTTCACTGATAGGGCAGATTGGTTACTAAAGGAATCAGTTAAAAAACACAACACAGTGGCTAAACTCTGAAGATTACTCTCCAATGAATATCTACTCTTACGTTTACTCTCTTGCATTGTCCTCTTCCCCTTCAGTCTAGGCTTGATATCCTTGAGATTTTCTTTTTGATCAATAGAATGCTGTGGAAGTGACACTCTGTGACATTCAGAGCTAGATGATAAGATGCCTTTAGCTTCTGCTGCTGGAACATTTGTTTTTGTATGTTCCCTCCTGGAATCCAACCTCCATGCTGTGAGCAACTCAAGTCACATGGTTATGCCACAGACAAGCCTTTCTGATTTCCAAGTTAAGAATAAGCATTGACTTACAGGCGTACCGGGGGAGCCAAACTGAACATAAGAACTGAGCCTGGTTGGAGTTCCCGTTGTGGCGCAGTGGTTTACGAATCGGACTAGGAACCATGAGGTTGCGGGTTCGATCCCTGGCCTTGCTCAGTGGGTTAAGGATCTGGCGTTACTGTGAGCTGTGGTGTAGGTCGCAGATGCGGCTCGGATCCTGCATTGCTGTGGCTGCAGCGTAGGCCAGTGGCTACAGCTCCGATTAGATCCCTAGCCTGGGAACCTCCACATGCCGTGGGTGCAGCACTAAAGTGACAAAAAGGCAAAAAAACAACAAACAAAAAACCGAGCCTGGTCAAAGTCATAGCACTGAGATAATAGATAATATGTTGCTGCTTTTAAATTGAGGTTTTGTTAGATATTCAACAATAGGTAAGTGGAACTTCCCAGAAGGAAACAAACAGACAAATCCAGAACGTGGGACATTCTGCAGGACAACTGACCCAATTTCTTTAACAGGTCAGTAGCAGAGGGAGGAAAAAAAAAGAAGAAGGAGCATGTTCTATTTTAGGGTAAAAATGACTTTAGAGACATAACGTCCAAATATCATGTGTGGATCTTGTTTATATTCTAATTTAAACAAAGCATCAATAAAAGCATATTTTTGAACAATTTTAGAAATTTGAATACATTTATAGGTTATGATAATTCCATTAAGAGTTAAGGTAATGTAAGATAGAAACCCATTTTTTTCTTTTTTTTTAAATGGCTGCCCCTGTGGCACGTGGAAGTTCCTGGGCCCAGGATTGAATCCAAGCGACAGCTTTCACCTATGCTACAGCTGTGGAAATGCTGGATCCTTAACCCACTGCACTGAGCAAGGAATTGAACCCAAGCCACTGCAGTGGGATTCTTAACCCACTGCATCGCAATGTGAACTCCTACAAGCCCATTTTCCTAACAGTTACAATATGAAACTATATGAGAATGAAATGAAAACATAACTACCATTTGCTTTAATGAGCAAATGAAGGAGATAAAAAGAGAAAGAGGTGAAACAAGAAGCAAAATCTTGGTAAGTGTTTACTCTGAAGAAAGATAAATGGAAGCCCATTGTAGTAGCTTTTCTACTTCAATGTATATTTGAAATTCTTCATAATTAAAAATAAGTAAAATAATTTCTGAGTTAATGAAAATATAAACTTCACATATTCACTTGTGTAGGTAAACATGAATATCATAGGCATATAGATACAGATATAAAATTAACAGGCACAATTATTCAAAAAATAAGAATGATATATCATTTTATAGATGCAATTGTAGGTGATTTACAAACAACATTCATATTTGTTTTGATTTAAATATACTGATACTATTATAAGCAAAAAGTATATAAAACATTTTATAATCAATCCTATTTCTTTTCTTTCTCAGTATGTTCAGAATGGAATTTAAGATTTACACAAAACCTTTCTTCATCTTTTCTTGATGTTATTCTCTACCCCACTACAGCCTTTCATTTCTGTTTATACTAACATGTGAATAATTGTATTTTATTAAGGTGAAAGTCTTTTTAGAAATTGTCAGTAATTCCCAAGACATTGTTGGTTTTATCTACATATACAAATTCTAAATAGTTAAATTAATCATTCACGAATAACTAAAGAGTTACTAGTTAAGTTTTGTGGCTCTGGTTCTGGAATACATTTAGATGAATACTTTATATATAAGAATCTGGTTAGGAGTTCCCATTGTGCCTCACGGTAATGAACCTGACTAATATTCATGAGGACGAGGGTTCAATCCTTGGCAACGTTTAGTGGGTTAAGGATCCTGTCTGTGCTGCTGTCACCTGTAGTGTAGGTCACAGACAGAGCTAGGATCCTGCATTGCTGTGGCTGTGGCATAGGCCAGCAGCTGCAGCTCTGATTCCATCCCTAGCCTGGGAACTTCCACATGCCGCAAGTGTGACCCTAAAAAAAAATAAAATAAGGAAACTGGTTAATAGTCCTTCTTTTAAAGATTCACTAAAAATAAAGAAAATCATCACTGCATTAAAATGTCAAAAGTGGTCGCAAAGTACAAATTTTAAAGAGACCTTTAAACCATTTTGGTGCTTTCCATTTCAAATTAATATTATAGTAAATTAATAAATAATACCCTGCATTTTTCTTCATGAAATTTCTTTTTATAAACCTGAAAGGAACCTGAGAACCTCAAATTAAATTTATGTTAAATCTCAAAGTAAAAACTAAGAGTTAGACTTAAAATAGTCAATGATGAATAGACTCAGCTTGATGTAGACAGCTTTATAAGAATCTTTAAAATTCTTATAATGTTCCTGCTGTGAGCTGAAGCAGTGGTAAAAATTCATTCTTTTCAAATGGCCCTAAAAAGAAATGACTCTTCTGAATATGCAAAATGTTAAATTAATTATTATGTTGTATTTTTAAAGCTTTCACAGACCGTGATATTATCTCAGATTCTTTGACAAAGGCCTTGATTCTCCAGTCTTTTTTTCAATAGGATGGTAATTTGTTCAAGTTAAGAGGAAGCCTGTCCTGGTGTGAGGGGAAGAGAATAAAGGTAACTCATTTATTTTCTGCAGATTAGTTATTAAATGTCATCTTGACATTTAACATTGACATTGATATCATGATCAGAGAGGTTTTCTTTTTTATTGCTACTCTCTGGGAAAAATATAAATTCATAACTTGAAAAATACTATTTCCCAAAACTTTTGCTAAAAAAAAGATTAAAATGATTGGTAAAGAGAGTCAAAAGAAACCTGCCACAGTGTGTAAAATGAATTAGTTTTAAAAACACATATGAAACAAAAGTTTCTCTGTGTACTTTTCTTTTTTCTTTCTTTCCCTTTTTTTTTTTTTTTTTTTTTTTTTTTTTTTGCTTTTTAGGGCCGCACCTGGGGCATATGGAAGTTCTCAGGCTAGAGGTCGAATCGGGGCTGTAGCCATGGCCTACATCACAGCCACAACAATGCAGGATCCAAGCCGCGTCTGCGACCTACACCACAGCTCATGGCAACACCGGATCCTTAACCCACTGAGCAAGGCCAGGGATCTAACCTGCAACGTCATGGTGGCTAGTCGGATTCGTTAACCGCTGCGCCATGATGGGAACTCCCCTGTGTATGTTGATAGAACAAAACTTTGTATTTTGTGAGTCTATTTTGATCTGTCCAAGGAGGTGATTACAGAAAGCCTTCTTTAATAATTTAGAGCTGGCTATATATATATATATATATATATATACACATATTTTGCAAAGATATAAAAATCAACAATAGTAGTAAATTAATGAGCTTCCTGCCAAGTCCCGGCTGTTATAGAATAATTGCCCATAAAAAAATAATCTCTGGAAAAGTAAAGCTTGAAGATTTTTTTTTTCACTATTTGAATATTCACAATCAAGACTTTTATATGCTTAGGGTTCCACATGTTTCCTGCTTTTATCTTTGCGAGGCTGACAGCAGAGCAGTACAAGCCCAGGGCTCTGGCAGTGGTGCTGCCCCTCTGGTGCTCCTGGCTCCTACCCGGTTAGCCTGCGGGGGTAGTGCCAAGTGGGCAACTTCATCTCTTGAAATACACAAACCAAACTCTATGTTCCCTTCTTCCTTAGTGCTCTCTATCCAAAAAGAGTGGTTACCTTCTTTTTCTGTAAAAAACTCATTTGCTATAGAACAAAATTCAACCTGATCATTGATCCTGAAGGTAGAATAATGCCTAAGAGCCAGAATAGTCATTGTTTCTGGGCTGTTCCTATTTTAGTAACCTCTGAGGTCTTAAAGTAGTGTTGTAGAAACATCACCATAGTCAAATTTAAAACATTTCCATCACCTCTCAAAGAAACTATATCTGTTAGCAATGACTCCCCATTCACCTGTCCCCCCAGCCCCCTGTATGTGATAACCACAAATCTACTCTCTGTCTCCATAGATTTGCCTATTCTAGACATTTCATATAAACATAATCATAAAATATGTGGTCTTTGTGACTGGCTCCTTTCATTTAGCACAGTGTTTTCAAGGTTCATCCATGTTGCTGCATGCATCAGTTTTTCACTTTGCCAAAAATATTCCATTGTATGGATAGGCCTCGTCTAATTTATTCATCAAGTAAAGTGTGGAATTTGAGTGGTTTCCGCTTTTTGGCTATTATAAATATTGCTGCTATGAACATACATACACAAATTTTTTATTTGATGTATATTTTCATTTCTCTCAGGTATAAACCGAAAAGTGGCATTTCTGGGTCATGTAATAACTCTGTTCAACTTTTTGAATAACTGGTGAGCTGTTTTTCTAAATCAGCTGATCCATTTACAGTACTCTCAGCATATATGAGAGTTTGCATCTTCATGAATGCTTGTAATTTTCCCCATTTTTAAAAACTTCAACCGTTTTAGTGGACATAAAGTTTTATTACATTGTGGTTTTAATTCAAATTTCCCTAATGACTAAAGATGTTGAGCATTTCTTCATGTGTTTTTGGTCACTTATATTCTCTCTTTGGAAAAATGTTTATTCATATCCTTTGCTCGTGTTTTAATTTTCTGTCTTTTATTATTTTGTAAGAGTTCTTTACGTATTCTGAATACAGAACTCATCAGATGGATAATTTGTACATTTTTCCTCCTATCATTTTGTGGTTCTTTTCACTTTATGTTGGCTATTGAAGCACAAGTGTTTTAAACTTTGATGTAGTCCAATTTATTTACTTTTTCCTTTGTTGCTTATCCTTTTGGTGTCATGTTTAAAAAACTATTGTCTAGCCCAAGAGCATGAAGATTTACTCCTGCATTTCTTATAATTTTAGTTTATATGTTTAATTCTGTAATCCATTGCAAGTTAATTTTTGTATGTAGTGTGTAGTATGGGTCCAAGTTCATCCCTTTGCATGTGAATATCCAGTTATTTCAGCACCAGTTGTTGAAAATTTATTCTTTTCTCATTGAAATATCTTGAGACCTTTGTTGAAAGTCAACTGACAGTAAATGTAAGAATCTCTATTGCAAATCTCATTCTATTCCATTGATATCTGTCAGTTCTTATGCCAGCACTATACTCTTATCATAGCTATGTGTTAATTTTGGGGGAAAATGTAGAAATGTGTGTCTTCTAAATGTATTCTTCTTTTTCAAGACGTTTTGGCAATTTTGGCACCTTAGCTGTTCCGTATAAATTTCAGGATCAAGTTGTTCTTTCTGAAAAGAAGCTAGCTGGGATTTTCATAGGAATTACTTTCAATCTGTAGACAAATGTGGTAATTATTATCATCCTAACAATATCAAGTCTTGTGATAGGTGTACATACAATGTCTTTCCATTTATTTGGATCTTTCATTTCTATCAATAATGTTTTGCAGTTTTCAGAATCCAATTCCTGCACCTTTTTTTTTTTTTTGGTTAAACCTATACTGAATATTTTATTATACTGGATCCTATTATAAATAGAAAAAATGTATTAATATTACTTTTGGAAGGATCAATGCTAATGTATAGAAATAATTGCATATTAATTTAGTATCCGGCAAACTTGCTCAGCTCATTTATTAGTTCTAATGGTCTTACAGAAGATTACTTGGAATTTCCTTTACAAGATCATGCCACCTGCAGATATAGATGATTTTACTTCTGCCTTTGCACTCCACATGCTTTCTTTCCCTTTGCCTAATTGCCTTGATCCCTGAGTATTTCTTATGCAAGCAGTTGGAGGATTAGATTTGGAGAAAGTGAATTAAAAAATTCAAACAACATTTCAGGTATTGACAAAGACAAGATAGAGACCCCAGAAAATCACACCTAAGTCCCACAAGAAAAGGGAGGGACTGAGGGAGATGATTGAGAACTCTGTAAACATTGTAGCCAAGATTCTTGCTCCTTGAAGAATTATTTTAATATGATTTTAATGACATTCCCTAAGAGGAATAAATTCTGTTTTCACCAAGAATACATAATCTTAAATGCTTATTCTACCTAATACTCAATATATTGGAAAAAAGGAAAAATATGGATTTTTTTGAGTTCCTAGTCCATTACTTAGTAGCTCTATAAATTAGAGGATAAGTTATGCCTACTGATTTTTACTTTGCTGATTGTAAAGTAGGAAAACTAATGGTAACATGATCTTAAGGAGATCCTCAGCAAAGTCTAGCACTTGGTAGATAGTAACATATGTTTTTCTAAATACGTAGTGAGTGAATATTCTATGTCTGAAATTGTTGTTCACATTTGCAATCACATTTAAATTAAAACATTATTCAAAATGTTGGTATTTTTTGTTCCAACATTTAAAACTCTTTGAATTGAGGTCATTTGAAAATAGGGATATAGTCATTATTTTAAGTGTAATTCACAAGAAACTAGAATTTTACTTCTTAATCATTTTCATTCATGAAGGAATGCTTTCCACTTTAGAGGACTCTTTAATCTCATCTCATAAAATCAATGTTATTTTACAGTAAACTCTTCCTCTAAGTTGTTCAAAACCAGCAGTGGTTAAAGTGGTAAGTTCAACACAGACGTGGATTTTTCGGTAGTAAAACATCTTTTTCTCTTATTTTTCTGGCATTAGTTTAGCGATTTACACTGAAAATAAACTAGGTCATATATTCCCTGACCATCTTTGAATACATTTCAAAGCAATAAAATTTCAACAGAATAGCCTTTTTAGTTTACTTTGGACCTGAAGAAATTCTTTTTATTATCTGTAAGACATTATAAATGTGTACAAGATGATCTAGAGTTTATCTGGTTCATTTTAAGTAGAGTCTTTTTCAGTTTAGCTAACTGTGGTTTTTAGCTTTTATTTAAGGGTCATAGCTCTGGAAAGCATTGGATGCCTGGATTTTTTCAACAGACTAGATTCACGTTGGTGCCCAAGAAAGTGATAACCAAAAATGAATGTGGAACTTCATTCTGTTCTTTTCCTCCTCTTTAAAAAAAAAAAAAAAAATCTTATTTAGGCTCTGCCCATGAAATGGATCAGCTCACCTTAAACCTCACTAGATATTAACCTTATGCATTACTTTATAAATTTAACAGAGAATGTGGCAAATTCTTGTGTTCAATTCCTGCACTCAGTTCCAGGAGAGACAGAGTGGGAGTCAGGGAGAGATTTCCTCAACATAGTTTGCACCGAGTGAGGAGCTGTAGCCGCCGGCCTTCGCCACAGCCACAGCAACGCGGGATCCGAGCCGCGTGTGCAACCTTCACAACAGCTCACCGCAACACCGTATCCTTAACCCACTGAGCGAGGCCAGGGATCGAACCCTCAACCTCATGGTTCCTAGTCGGATTCGTTAACCACTGAGCCACGAAGCGAACTCCTGCCATGGCGTTTTGCTCTGGAATCCATCCAGCTCTCACACCTCCTCCAGGAATCTGCTCTGTCTCAGGGACTGACCCTTGCAATTTGCTTTTCCCAGGCTCCCTTGCCAATGAACTCGTAGCTAGGTTCATTCATTAGGGGAGGTAGTGTTGAGAACCCCCCGGGGCAAAAAGACCACAAACCAGGGATTTCTCTTCTGTCAGAGATGGATGAAAATTTGCTAGGGCTTGAGGCTTACACAATTTTTTGAGCCTTCTTCAAGTAAAAGAACAAAAAATTACTCATACAAATTAAATTTAAAAGTGAAGGAGATCCCAATGTGTCTTAGCGTAAGGAACCTGACTAGCATCCATGAGGACACGGGTTCAATTCCTGGCCTCACTCAATGGGTTAAGGATCAAGCATTGCCGTGAACTGTGGTATAGGTCACAGACTTGGCTCAGATCTGGTGTTGCCAGTGGCTGTGGCATAGGCCAGTGTCTACAACTCCGATTGACCCCTAGCCTGGGAACCTCCACATGCCAAAAAATCAAAAAGACAATTAAATAAATAAATAAATAATAGTTTTAAAGTGAATATTTACTTAAACTGAGAAAACACAGATTAAGAATTTTAAAAGCTGGCAAATATCACAAACATCAAAAGGTGAGGTAAATATCATAGTTTTCATTAACCTACAGATACACCTCCATATATTGTTTTCTATAATTTTTGACTGCATACCCATTAAGCACTTCTTCATATGACAATGACTTTGTAATACTTTATGTAAACAGAGTACAAGATTATTCAGTCTTTCCTCTAGTATGGCTGATCAAAATGAATTCCTTTATTATTGATAAAGGATCATTAACTATTGTTTAACACCCATTGCTACTAAAGGTAATTTTTCCTTTCCTCAAAAATATTGTATTTTATTGAATCTTATGCTGTCATTGCTAAGATACACCATTATGTATGTGCCAAGAAAGAAAAAATGTCAATTAAACTGTTGCATGTTGCATTCTTATCACAATTTTTCTGCACGTTTTTTTTTCTTCTGTGACTTCAGAAAATATGTAATATTACATTTCCTAAAAGAAAATGTATTTGGGACTTTCAAATTTTTTTCTTAGCTGCCGACACTCTTTCTAAAAGTTTTGATGTTGGCACTTTCTTAATCATTACAGATGGTGTGAAAATAAAGCTTTTAGACACATCGAAGAAGTCACAACAAGAAGTCATTGTAAATGGCAATTAGACTCAATGCGTGAAACTAAATTGAAGTAATAAAAATATGAACAAGTTTGCACATAAATCATAGCAATTCTCTAACAACAATGGTTGGAGGCCATCAAAATACACATTATGATCACAGCTTTGTTAAAATGCTCAAAAATCTGTATTTCATGTTATCTGAAATACATAAAGTTGTTACACATAGCTAGCAACCTGTGAGGACAGACTGCCTCAGTTTCACCCTATATTTCATTTTGTAGACATGATATAGAATGTCATGTCATGTCATTGATCCACCACACTATCTTGGCCAAGACTCACCTGCAGCAGGGTCCTAGGTGGCTCTAGCAAATAGATGCAGCTGTCTTTTTTCTTCTGTTTAATGGGTAATTTAACAGTAGATGTAATATGTTCAGTCAACCTTTATAAGTAGCCCTTTCATAACTTCAGTGTTAGTGACTGTATTAAAACCATTTTTTTCTCTCAGAGGGCACCAAACATTCTTACACTAGAGCACAGATTTTTTTTTTTCCTTTCCAAAGCATCATTGACCTCTCCTCTTTTCTCCTTTTTTCCCTATTCTGGAGAAGGGAAAGAGGCTGAGTATTTACAATGTGTAGCTTTTATTCTTCTCCTTTTGACAAGAGAAAAGATACAAACTTGAAGACAATTATGAATGTCTAGCAGTTTAGTTTCATTCAGACTAAATATATGAAAATTTCTTTTGTGTGTGTGTGAATGTTTTTGCACTAATGGAATAGGTCTTTTTATAAGAAGTTACATTTGGACATATTTTTCTTAGTAATAAAAATGATGAAAAATAATGGCTATCTCACTAAGGTTGAAAGTTGAACTAGACTTTAATTTAATGAACAACATATATGTAAAATGATTAATTCTATGTTGAACACAGAATAAGTTTTATTTTTTATTAAAGTTTAGTTGATTTACAATGTTGTGCCAATTTCTGCTGTACAGAAAAAGAGACTCAGTTATACACATATAACACATTCTTTTTTAATATTATTTTTCCATCATGGTCTATCAAGATAACTTTTATTTTGCTCAGTGTTTTGCATTACATTTTTAATATTTTTAAATGGAAAAAATTAACACCACAAAGGAAAGTTTCGAACCGGAATTTTATTTTGACCAATAATACATAATGCTTCAAAAAATAACTAAATTATAATTCATGCAACATTGTAATAAGACTTTTAAATAAAAGAATGCTGCATCATCATAACTAAATGATTTAAGGAGAAACTTTTGAGGCTGTCTACAAATAATCTAAGAAAAGTAAATGCCTATTAACCTATATTTACCATTTATTTTCCTCAAAAGAGCAAGTACGGTGGATTCTTCCTAACAGAATACATGTGAACTGGAAAACCCATGCGCTTTGTAAATCTTCCAGTGAATATAATAAGGTATCTTAGAAAAAGGGCAGGGATAGATCTTTTAAAACCTATGCAACTCTGTGACAGAAGTTTACCAAAAATTAATACTAATTGTATTTTTGAAAATAATTTGTACTGTCCAGGTAGGAAGCTCAGAGTGGCTAAGAACTGATCTTTGCGATGTTAATCTACATAAAGTCAATAGAGTGGAAATACTGTCTTGGGGACACTGAGCCTGTGCAGGTGCAGAGAGTTCCAGGGGGCTGCCGTTAAAGGGAGCACACCAGAGGAAGTCCAGCCTTCCTTGAGACCAGAGTCACAGTGGGGGTGTGTTTTTCTAGAGAGGGAAGCCTGGGTTCAGGGAGTTAAAGTTCCCTTAAAATAAAATTGAGTCTTTCCTTTTTCTGCTCAAACTTTAATTCTACTATTTGACATTTTGTTTTCCCTTAACTAGAAAGAAATTCATTATGTATTGTAATAGTTTTCACATGCTACGGCATGATTCCTCTATTTGCCAAATATGTATAAGCTAGTTGGTGTTATAGGAGCACACTGAGTAGCAGAACAGAGTCAGTGTGCTGGGGAGGCAAGTGAATGACCTAGTCCACTCCTTAAAGAAGTTTTCATTGTAGGGGGAAATGATGCAAACTAGAGATGCTTTGATGGAAATTACACATATTTCAAAAATTTGATGAATAAAAAAGACACTTCCATTTAGAAAGAAGAAACTATGAACTGAAACTCTGTTTAGGGAATGCAACCATAAGATATTAATCACCTCCATCTAAAGTATATATTATTATTATTATTATTATTATTGTTATTATTATTATTATTATTATTATTATTATTATTGTTATTATTTGCTTTTTAGGGCTGCATCCAGGTCATATGGAAGTTCCCAGGCTAGTGTTAGAATCAGAGCTACATCTGCCGGCCTATGCCACAGCCACAGGAACTCCCTATATTTATTTTTAAATAAGGGTAAATAAAAATAATTTGATTTCAAGCAACACGTTATCTATGTTACTATGACCGTGAACCAACTAAAAATGTGCAGGATATGTTATGCTAAATATCATCTCAGTAGATCACCATATGTCACATTTGAATGATCTTTAAATGATTAGTACATTCTGGCTATTATTTTTAGAATTTACTTTTCACAAAGGGAACCCTATGTTGAACCTAAATTCTCTAAGGTATAAAGGAAATAATCTGTACAATACAGGCAGAAAGCTCAAAGTGGTTAAGGATTACGTTTTAGGATATTAAGTTACCATAAAATAGATTAATAGAGAGAGAAAAACAAGAGAGAGAGAAACCTGATTCAGTAATTCCACATCAAGCACAGAGCCTGATACAAAGAACTCCTAGGCACCTGAGTGCGGATAAGCCGTCCCATTGAGCACTGGACTCTATTCCTCGACTCTAGTTTAGTTTCCACTGAGGAAGCTTCAAATTTGCTCTTCGTTGTGGATAAAGAAATCTTTTTCTCTTAAACATTACTCAGGAAAAAATAAAATTAAAGGTGGGATCTACTTCAAGTCTTAGATCAAATAGATAGAACTCCAGCAGTGAGTGGCTATTCAGTAGACATTACTTGACCTTGACTGTGTGGAGGGCAGGCACAATTCTTTGGTTCTCAGCACCCTGCTATGTTGCAATGCCTTCCTTCCCTGAGCCTAAAGCCTGATTCGGTGATGTTTTCCTAGGCTACCTGATGAAATTTAGATTCATCTAGTTTAATTTCTTGTTCACAAGAATTAAACTGAAGGGTAGTAAAGTGAGACAATTTAAGACAATGTGTATGGCATTGGGGAAGTGATATTCTTTTTTCAATAAAAAAATAAAGAAAAATTAACTTTGCTTATCTCGGATGGGCCCTGAGGACCTCTAGTATAACTAGGTACACATATTTTCCTCTCTGTTGTTGAATTGTGACAATAGACTTTGTATTTTGTTGAACCTTTTTTTTTTTTTTTTTTTTTTTGCTTCTAAGGGCCACACCTGTGGCATATGGAAATTCCCAGGCTAGGAGTTGAACGGAGCTGTAGCTGCTGCCTATGCCACTACAGCCACAGCAAGACTGGATCTGATCTGTGTCTGCAACCTATACTACAGCTCACACCAAAGCCAGATCCTTAACTCACTGAGCAAGGTCAGGGATGAAACCCTAATCCTCATGGATGCTAGCTGGGTTCGTAACCCGCTGAGCCACAATGGGAACTCCTTGTTCAACATTTTGTTAATTTCTTTGCCCCAGATCTTCTAGACACCAGAAAAGAAATTTGCATTCAAGAATTTGTGGAGATGTCAAACTTCTAGGAGTTAAGAAAGAGACAGACTCAAAGGGCTAAAAATCTGTAGTAGGTCTTTATATTTGTCACAGAGCTTCACAAAGTACTGTAGTTACCACAGAGGAATACACTATTCTCTGTTTTTGCTGATCTTTTAAACTTCATCTCATCTGCGTTGCATTAGAATTACGTGATTTGAATTGTACCTATTTCAGGGCGCCACCCCACAGACTGATTTAACAAACCTTGAGTGAAGACAGAATCGCTGGTGGCATTAGGAAATTCCTCCTGATGGTCATATGCAGCCTTGTGGAGAACTGGAGCTCTAAAGGACAATCCTCAAAGTGTTCCGGCCCTCTTGGAATCTCCAAGACTTTCTCAGGAGGTCCATGAGTTCAAATCTATTTTCATAATAATACCAAAACATGATTTGCCCTTTCCACCATTTTGTGTTTGCTCTGAAAGAGCCAAAGTCTATGGTGCGTGAAATTGGCGGTGCAGTGGTTGAATCAAGGCAGTGGCAACTAAGTGTTTTAGCAGGTACAGTGCTCTTCACTATGACATATTTAAAAAACAATGAGGCCATTAAAAAAAAAAAGCTACTTCCATTTAGTAATTACCCTGATGTAGCGATTTTTATCATTATTATATTTTTACTGAGGTATTATTGATTTACAGAGTTGTACTAGTTTCAGGTGTACAGCAAAGTGATTCAGTTAATTTTATTTATATATATAAACATATATATATTCTTTTTCAGATTCTTTTCCACTGTAGGTTATTACAACATATCGAAACTAGTTCCCTGTGCTACATATTAGGTCCTTGTTATTTATAAATAGTAGTGTGTATCTGTTAATGACAAACTCCTAATTTATCCCCACCCTTTCTTTTCTTTTTTTTTGGTCTTTATTTAGGGCTGTACTTGCAGCATATGAAACTTACCAGACTAGGGGTCGAATCAGAGCTACAACTGCCAGCCTACGCCACAGCCACAGCAATGCCAGCTCCTAGCCACGTCTGCAACCTACACCACAGCTCACAGCAACGCTGGATCTTTAACCCACTGAGCAAGGCCAGGGATGGAACCCGCGTCCTTATGGATGCTAGTCACATTTGTTTCCACTGAGCAATGACAGGAACTCCCATAAGTTTATTTTCTATGTTTGTGAAGTAGCAACTTTTAATTTTATTAAATCTCAACCCTGAGTATACATCTTTCTAATATTTTGTGTGACAAAATGGGGAGTATACATAAGTTCTTTGTAAAGAAATAAGGAAGTGGTTTCAAAGGAAAGCACATATGGGTCTGAGTTGGAAACTGAATCGGCTCCCTACTTAGCTGATTTTTCCATGAAACATCATTTTTACTTGAAAGACCAACAAACTAAACTTATTCAGAACTGAGTATTTGACAGATCTTTCTTCTTTCTTTCTTTCTCTCTCTTTCTTTCTTTCTAAATGAATCAATTGAGACTGTCACTTCAAGGAAAACAGCTGATTATATATGTTGCCGATGGGAAAATTTGAACTTTCAAGTGAAAATGAAGATTCTGGAAAATGTGTTACTGCCACTGTGAGTTTGCAGTTTCCCCATACTTATTTTCTCATTAGAATGGTGGTGATATTAACAAGTTTGCTTTTTTAAAATATTACATAATGAAATGTGCAAACATTCAAAAACTCTGCATACCACAGTGAATATTCAAATGAACTATGCATGTTACAAAATCATGATGAGTAAGAGATCCATTGAAATATAGGATATATCAATAGATTTTAATGTAGAAGAATATGCTGTTTCCTTGCGGTGATTTCAGATTTCACAATGCAAGCAACTTAAAAAAAAAATACTGC
Organism: Catagonus wagneri; assembly: GCA_004024745.2. Taxonomy (NCBI): domain Eukaryota; kingdom Metazoa; phylum Chordata; class Mammalia; order Artiodactyla; family Tayassuidae; genus Catagonus; species Catagonus wagneri. The sequence continues at coordinate 3,676,156 of PVHT021183693.1, read as the reverse complement.
TCGACCAATATTTGTGTACTATTAAAAAATAATATTCACAATTACCTGGAAGCTATTAAAATTCTTCTTTTACAACTTCATATTTTTTGAGGTAGATTTTTCTTAATGTACTTCAACGAAAGCTATTAAAGCAAAAGTTTGAATACAGAAGCAGGTATGATAATCAAGCTGTCTCCTACTTAGTTTTTTTAATTAAAAAAAATTATGGCTGCACCCATGCCATATGGAAGTGCCTGGCCTAGGGACTGAATCTGAGTCACAGCTGCAGATGCCACAGTGGCTGAAATGATGAATCCTTTAACCCATCGTGCCAGGCTGTGTGGGGGAGGGGCGTCAAACCTGCACATCTGCAGCAAGCTAAGTCACTGCAGTCAGATTCTTAACTCACTGCACCACGGTGGGAACTCCTAGTTGGGGTTTTAATGATATTACAAAAGCTTTAAAACAATGCAACTCTCTCCTATTTTTTTCGCTTAAAACTTGTGTTTTAACTCACTGTAATAAAGCAACAAATGCATATCAGAGACTAAGATGGTAATTGTTGCAAAAATCTAACAAAGACTCAAAACGATTCCAGAAATCACTAAGCTAATTAGAAAAACTATTTTTCACAGCTTTTTTGAGATAGAATTGCCATATAGCATTGTATAAGTTTAATGTCTACCACATGATAATTTGCTGTATGTATATACTGTGAAATGATTACCACAATAAGTTTAGTTAATATATCTATCCCTCCACATCTTTATAATTCATGTTTGTGATGAGAGCTTTTAAAATCTACTCTCAGAAGCTTTCAAATTTACAATGCAATTTTTTTTTTTGTCTTTTTGCCTTATCTAGGGCCGCACCCGCGGCATATGGAGGTTCCCAGGCTAGGGGTCTAACAGGAGCTGTAGCCACCGGCCTTCGCCACAGCCACAGCAACGCGGGATCCGAGCCGCGTCTGCGACCTACACCACAGCTCACGGCAACACCGGATCCTTAACCCACTGAGCGAGGCCAGGGATCGAACCCGCAACCTCATAGTTCCTAGTCGGATTCGTTAACCACTGCACCACGATTGGAACTCCTACAGTGCAATATTTTTAACTATAGTCTCCATGCAGTACATTACATCCCTAAGACTTAGGTGTCTCATAACTCGAAGTTTGTGCCTTTTGACCATCTTTACGAATTTCCCCTACTCCCCACACAGCATTTGTCAACCAACAATCAGTTCCTTTTTTTTCTTTGAGTTTGATTTTTTTAATTACACACTGAAGTGAGATCATAACAGTATTTGCCTTTCTCTTCCTGACTTATTTCAGTTAGTATGGTAATCTCCAGGCCCATCCATGTTGCTGCAAATAAAGTTATTTTATTCTTTTTTATGGCTGAATAATATTCATATATATATATGTATATATATATATGACACATACATATATATATATACATGACACATTTTCTTTATCAGTTCATCCATCCATAGACACTTAAGTTGTTTCTATTATTTTTTATGGCTGAATAATATTCATACATACATACATATATATATATATGACGCACACACACACACATATATATATATATATATATATGACACATTTTCTTTATCAGTTCATCCATCCATAGACACTTGTTTCTAAATCTTGGCTATTGTAAATAACGGTGCAAAGAACATGGGGGTGCAGATATTTTATTAATTTAGTGTTTTTGTTGTCTTTGAATAAATATCCAGAAGTGGAATTGCTGGATCATATGGTCATTTTATTTTTAATTTTTGCAAAATCTCCATACTGTTTTCAATAGAGGCTGTACCAATTTACATTCCCCAAAACAGCATACAAGGGTTCTGTTCTTCACCTCCTAGCCAACACTTGTCTCTTTGAGAATCTCTTATATTTTTGATAATAACCAATCTAACAGATGTGAAGTAAAATCTTGTGGTATTGATTTGAATTTCCCTAATGATTAGCTATGTTGAACATCTTTTCAGGTACCTGTTGGCCATCTGTATGTCTTATTTGGAAAAATGTTTTTTTCATACCTTCTTTCCATTTTCTAAATATTTTCTCCAATTAAGTAGCCCACATTTTCATTGTGTTGATGGTTTCTCTTTCTTTGCAGAAACATTTTAATTAGGTGTAATTTTACTTGTTTATTTTTGCTTTCATTGCTTTTGCTTTTTGCATCAGATTAAAAAATCAGGCCCATGACCTAAGTCAAGAACTTACAACCAATGTTTTCCTCTAGGCATCTTATGCTTTCAGGCTGCCATTCAAGTTTTTACTCCACTCTGAATTAATTGTGTACAGTATAAGATATCAGTCCAGTTTCATTCTTTTTCCTGTGGCTCTACAGTTAATATATTTTTATTGATGACTAATCACTTGTGAAACATTTTTGTTTTATGACAGACTTTTTTTTTTCTTTTTCAGCTGTACCCATGACATATGGAAGTTTCTGGGCCAGGGATCAAATCTGAGTGGCAGCTCTGACCTATGCCACAGCTGCAACAATGCTGGATCCTTAACCCATTGTGCCACAGTGAGAACTCCTAACATACTCTTTTAGGGATAATTCCAACACATTTTTTTGCCATCACTACTTTGACAATTATTTGTAAAATCACAGCAAAATTTACTTTTGCATCTTCATATATGCACATTAGGTATATTTAGCATGCACATTCTTCTAAGAAATCTACCAAAAGAGAAATTAAGAGGAATGATATTCTTATTCACATATTTCAGTTTAGATGATGGAGGTGCCATATTAGGATGAGGTTGATTTAAGTAGCTCCCTTGACAAATTCAGATTTTTATTTCAACTATTTCAGCATTGTTGAAAGCTATTTTCATCAGGTCAAGTATTGAATTCATTAACTATTTATCAGATGCATGGCATTAAGCAGTATTAAGCTTCCAGCAGATGGCTCGGGACTTGAAATTTCTTGTCACAACTTTATCTTGCATTCAGTTTGGTTTTATGTTCTATGGAAATATATTTGCTAAGTGTTCTATTTGGCTTCCAAATCTGCAGAGTAGGCTTACAAGATTATCCATGCTTTTTCCTTCTCCTTTAATCTCTATCTTTATTTCACCCCAAGTTGCCCATTTGGAGACTTCCAAACCAGTTTAATGTTATTTCTTTTCTTTCCCTCCCTTTCTAGTAGATTTATTTCTTCCAGAAGAGGAAGGAAATTAAAAGTGTTATTACTAATTTCTTTCTTTGTACCAATGTCCACTTTTTTTGCCATTAATCCTCATCCTTATTATTTCCATTTTTACTAAGTATCAGAGAGATAAACTGATTTTCCAGAAAATAAATTACTAAAAAAATGGTGGTTTTGGAATTTGTTTTCAGATTTCTCTCATTGCAACAGTTACTTTCCATCATTATATTTTTCTTACTTTTTAAAAAGGATAAGCCCAGCCCATTGTGTTTTGATAATAATTAGGAGATTAGTAATTACCTTCTGTGTCACATGCCCATTTCTGGTTTATTGTCTATTCTTGGTGCATCAGTACTTATATATAAGAAACCACAAGTACTCCTAATATACATCATCTTTGTTTTCTCTTTATAACTCCCAGTACCTCTTCTGCTAATGGAAGTTCTTCCTTTTGACATCTTTTAGTTTCCAGTTTTGAAACTGTTTAAATAATGATAACCTGATGATAGAAAGGGCTAGCTGTCCTGAGATTGTAGCATTGTTCCAGGTACTACAACCTACCTGTTGTAGTCACACAACAAGCTGTACAGGAAGGAGGCAGTAGATGCAGTAGATGCTCAGATTGATCAAGTGACTCATAAAGATCTATGTGAATCCAAAAGAATGGGCATAACAACCTCTTGCTTAGGAAGGTAAATTTCCTCCTGAACTACCATATTTTAGCCCATTATTTTCAAACTGAAAGCTGTGATCTAGAGTATAAAATCATTTTATATAATCTAAATCAAAATCATTACTGTCTGACGACATTATACAAATATGCCAAATATAGGACATCTGAGCAGATGGTTTTTCTCCCCATTATCAAATACCACATGTGCAAATTATTTACTTAATAAGACATTGTTTAGGGAGCATAGTACGTTTTTAATCATACAGTTTTTTTTTTTGGCCGCACGTGCAGCATGAAGAAGTTTCAGGGTCAGCCATCAAACTTAAGCCACAGTGACAATGCCAAGAAGAAAGTAAAACCAAACCCAGAAATAACTATTATTAACATATTATGCTTAGCTTTCTAACCATGTATTTATTTACAGAAAATAAAATATCCTGCTTGGTGTATTAGTTTTTATTTGGATACATTAGCAAATAATTTCCATGTCACTAAGTATTTTTCAACAGTATTATTTTAATGGATATACAATATTCTGTATTTTCCTTTTGCCAGGATTTGTTTAACTAATACTCCATTGCTATTCATTTAGGTTAATTTTAGTGATAACAGAAATTCTGTTTTGAACATCATTTAATTATTCATTCAAATATATACTGAATGTTTACTCTGTGTCTCTTTGAACTTCCTATAGGGTATTAAAGATGTACATAAATTAAAAATATTGTTCCTTTCAAGAAAGACAAGATTTTAATGAGAGATATAGACAATGAAATAGACTAGTATTTTATTATGAGTACCATGACAGAAAGTATAAAGTAGTATAAGAAGGCATAGCTGCTCCTCATATCCCAATTTTAGATATTAGAAAACACGTCTTAGAGGGAATTGTCCTAGGAACTGGTGATAAAGATGGTGGTGCTTTCCAGTTGTTCCATATATTCGATCTCCTCTCTTATTTCTGAGCAGCTTTGTGGAGACATCTGACTAGCTTCAGCTTCTGACATTGGACTAGAGTTCTAAATATTGAGTTGTCAATAAATAGCTGCTCAACTTTTGATAGGTCAGCTTTTCAGAGACTGAGTATCTTCCTATGTAAAATGAGGTAGTTAGATCATGTGGCTTACAAGGTCTATTTCTATGCTGACAATCTAATTTTCTCTGGAAATAGTGTCAAGTGAGTTAAAATTATATAGTAAGGGAGTTCCTGTCATGGCTCAGTGGAAACGAATCTGACTAGCATCCATGAAGACGAAGGTTTGATCCCTAGCCTCGCTCAGTGGGTTAAGGATCTGGCATTGCTGTGAGCAGTGGTGTACATCAGACTTGGCTCAGATCTGGAGTTGCTACAGCTCCAATTCACCCCTAGCCTGGGAACCTCCATATGCTGTGGGTGCAGCCCTAAAAAGACAAATAAAAAATTATGAAGGAAGTATTTGAGCTGTTAAACCAGAATTCCTTCCTGAATTCCTTTCTGAGAGTAGCAATAATTCACCTGATAGCCTCTTGGAAAAAGAGTGCTTTTTTTTTAATGCTTCATTGTTGATGCTCTCATTGCTATATAATATTTATTTAATGTAAGTTTCCCATAGATAGCAGCTGCTCTTTAAGTTGTTTGAGGATAAGAAGATACTCTCATTTTGTAAGTACTTGAATTTTTAAAAATGACAAAAATAATCCATAAGACCTAAAAACAGTGAGGTTGGGAATATGACACCAAAGCTGGCAAAACTGTGGATATTTTAGATGGAAGGGCTTTTTAATTATCATTCAAATCGGAGTTATAGGTAGTTGCTTATACACATATCTAGACAGGAAAGATATTATTAGCTTTTTAGAAAGAGCATATATGCATTTTTCTGTGTACGTTTCTACTTGAAATTTACTGTAATTTCTGATATTTATTTTAGGAAATGATCTCCAAACAACCTTAGCAAAATGTATTATTGCTTTTATTAGAGATTTGCATGCAATTTTATTAGTTTTTATCCTACTCCAGGATAATATTCCTGGTGTCATTTTCAGAAATAAAACTTGATATGATGGGTCAAATTCTGCTAAGTTTAGGAGGCCAAGCGTTGTGGGGTGGGGTTGTCTAGCATACATCATTGTTTGGGGGCTCTCATTGTTTTGAGGTACCCAAGTTACTCCTATGAAGGCAGAAATTGCCTGGTTATTTACACTTTTCTTAATACCTAATTAAAAAGAGAATGCTTTTTTAAATGGAAATTAAGACTTTTACTTTTATTGTAAATGCTCTATTTAGCATTGCCACTATTCCTTTCATAAGTTTTTGCTTTAATGTATTGGATGGTGATTTTATAGCAGAATAGGAAATAATTAAAATATAAAAAATTAACTTGCTCCAAAGAGTTCATTTTGTGACTTCAGCTTCTGGGAAATTGGATTAGTTAATTTTACAGAGAGAACACAAGATATGGGTAATGCCATGTTTGAAGGTATTCTGACTGTGGCTGCTCTTTTTCATTCCCTTGCATCTTAGTCTGCTTCATCTTTTCTTATCCAAACAGCTGCATTGGGAAATAATTCTATAGTTCCTTGTTTGATAAAATTACCAAATTTGTGGCTTCAGTCTGATGTAGCTTTGGGATACTTATGAATCCTTTCGGGGTATATTAAACTTGGGTTCTTGGGTTGGCAAGAGGCAGGTATAACTGTGAAGAAGGAAGGAAAGAGGAGACCAGTACTTTCCATCAGTAGATCATTAAATTCCAAGGACTTTCAAAGATTTTGTCTATTACCAAAAACAAAAACAAAAATAAAACCCCTAAAGAACCCTAAGCTTTGAACTGGGCAACACTTTGGAAGGCAGTAGATGGATCAATGATATTGCTGCTGTTGCCAAGCAACAACACATTTGACAATTGCCTGGTGTGATCATAGGGCCAAATACAGTTAGACAAGGTGCCAACCATTCCCAGAGGAAAATCCCTTCCTATTCATAGTTCTGAGGAATGTTTCCAAATTCACTAGTACCATCTTCCCAGTACATAACATCCATCTGTGGTCCCTTCAGGATTTTGCCAACTTTCAGCTTGACATCTGTGAGTCTTGCAATAAATACAATTCTTTGATCACCTTTGATGAATCTAACTTCCTATATTCATCTGTTTATGGTCTCCATTGGGGATTTTAGTGTGAGGATTTAGTGTGGGTGCAGGCAGTTTGGTTCATTTTGATATCCCCCAGAGAGCCTCCTGTAGTACACATAGCAGATATCATACAAGCATTCATTGTGTGTATGAATGTAGCCCCTTTTATCCATGGTTTTAGTTACCTGTGGTCAACCACAGTTCAAAAATATTAAATGTAATGGAGTTCGCTCATGGGGCAGTTGGTTAAGTATCTGGCATTGTCACTCTATCAGTTCGGGTCATACAAACTCCTACATGTCATGGGTTTGGCCCAAAAAATTTAAATGGAAAATTCCAGAGCTAAGCAATACGTGGGTTTTAAACTGCTTGCTGTTCTGAGTAGCATGATGAAATCTCACTCCATCCTGCTCGGTTCCACCTGGGATGTGCCTCATTCTCTTGTCCAAGGTATCTCACCCCTTAGTCATCAGACTGGTACCACAACTTGTGTTCAAATAACACTTCTTTTACTTAGTAGTGGCCCCAAAGTACCGAAATAGTGATGCTGGAAATTTGGATATACCAACAAGAAACTGTTTATATGCTTCCTTTAAGCAAGAAGGTGAAAGTTCTTGACTTTGTAAGGAAATAAGAAAATTGGATCCTGAGATTGCTAAGATTTATGATGAGAATGAATCTCTTTTATCACTGAAATCATGAAGAAAGAAAAAGAAATTCATGCTAGTTTTGCTGTCATACTTCAAACTGCAAAAGTGATGGCTATAGTTCTTGATAAGTGCCTAGTTAACATAGAAAAGCCATTAAATTTATATAAACTATTTTTGAGAAAGGGACAACAGTCATATAACTTTGACTACAATATATTGCTATACTTTTTCTAGGTTATTATTAGCTGTTGTTGTTTATCTCTTACTGTACCTGATTTTAAAATTAAATTTTATCCCAGGTATGTATGCATAGGAAAAAACAATCTATATAGGGTTCGGTACTATCCCCAGTTTCAGGCATCCACAGAGGGGTCTTGGAATGTATCCCCTGATAAGGGGGGCTAATAACTCTGGTATTGTGAGTAGCTACAAAGTAGCTCTTCACGTGGCAATAGTGAGGTCTGTGTTCATTGGTGTTGCTGGGTGGTGCAGTTACTCCTTTTCGTTCTGTTAATCTAGTAAGAGGACTTATTCTGGGAAATTATCTCACAATGAATTCCAGTAGAGTTTTCCTCTATATCAAACATCTGTCTTCCTATTCAGTGTTGTACGATTTTCAAGTTCCTTCATGTATTTGAGTTCATGTACGAAATCTGGGTCACTTAGGATTTGGTTTCTACACAATGAATTTCCAAATTCAACCTCTTTTTTTTTTTTTAAACAACTGCGAAAGGGGCATTTCGAAATATCCATTTATTTTTGTGAAGACACTGTCTTTAATCTACCAATCAGGTTCATTCCATCTTGAGTTTAAATGCTACACATAGACAGGAATTTGTTCATGTAAATATACTTAGAAATGATTTACTGGTTACCATTGTGTGAGCATTTCCCTAAACACTTAAAAATATAACGACTTATTTTTGCTTATAATATATTGTGTAGGAATGTTCCAACTTATAGAAAATGATTGAGCTATATAGATACAGGGTTGAAAAAAAAAAACTCCTTTCTCAATTGAGGTGTGAAGTAAATAAGTGTTTGTAACAGTAATGTGATAGAGCACAAACATTTTCCGTTACTTTTCACTTATAAAATAATTTCTTTATGTGCAATAATGTTTATCTTATAAGTTCAATATGCAGTTTTGTTTTGATAAATGTTTAATAACCAGCTCTCTAGGAAAAGCAGCCCTGATTTGTAGTATTTGTTGATTCCCATGGTGTAAATAATCCCATCATGTTCTATTTTAACCTACTTGGTGTGAACATAAAATTGGGAAGAGGCATGTAGTAGCACCCTGTTATGACGTCCCTACTGTACAAGTCATAAAGAATCTCAAAAATGTACATAATAGCAAAATAATTTATAAATGATAATTATTACATTTCTTATTAACAGAATTTATTTCATTGTAAGTTAATATAGTGTAGCTTTTAATAACAGATGTGTTTAACAATTGACCAACAATATTACTGAACATTTAACAATTGCCCTTGGTGAGCCAGTTGGTGCTAGCATAGCGCTGAAAGGTAGGTCCTTGTAAACTGGCCCCTTTAAAAACCGCATTTTCCTTTTTCAGGTGAACATTGCATAGGACACAGAGCAATGTTATATTCTATACATCATTTCCCATGTATCCAATCTAAAATTGGGCTTATTGACTTAGTAATTTTGTGGCGCAACTATCGCGTTTATTCCCGGTTCATTTTTGCACAACCTGACTCCCCTAAAAATCCTAAAACAGAGAAGGAACTGGCATCTGACTTTAATATCTTGACTTGCTTTTGCAAGAAATGCTCATTTAATGAGTTTAGTGTTAAATGTTGAAAAAATTATGCCAATTTCTCAAAATAACTTAAGACAGAATTTTAAACTTGAAATGGAAAGCGTGGAGACGTGTAAATGCTTTGAAATTCCTATTCACAGCATCCTCTCTGGTCAGCCCTGCTCTGCTAGGGGCATATCTTTTACAAAGGAGGCTGGTAAACCTCCTTCACATTGATGAAGAGGATGTGTACACGATGTTGGTCCAAGAAACCCTTGGAACCCTTGGAACTAACACCCTAAGCGTTTTGTTGATTATTTAATTTTGTAAGTCAGGTTTATTAGTGTTCAAGAATTCAACACATGCAGTTGACACAGGCATTTTACAATAATTTCATATCAATCACAATAGATTAAAACGAAGCTTTATATTTAGGTTATTTTGCATTCTTTTTACATGCACAGTGAGAAGGAAGAATGATGACTGAGGGGCTTAAATGGGCTGCTTATCTTCAATTTCTTTGGCCAGTTTTGAGCAGTTTATATTTCTTTTACTATATCAGCTCTAGTTATCTTTGAACTTATATGACATTGAACCTGAAAAACCAGGATTTTTTACAAAGGCTGACGAAAAATGGTTATAAGAGAACAGTATTAGCATCTGTAGCGGTCATTTTCAGTAGACTATTGTGTTGAGTCTGGATAATGGTCTCATATGCAATTAGTAATACTTGGTTTGCTTTTTCTTACCTGAATTCTTAGTCTGTCGCTACTTTTAAATTCATAAAGCCCTGGGCATTGCCAAATTTACCTTTTCAACTTGGATAGAGTGAAAACTCTAGATTTAAAATCTGTTGATATACTGGAGGGTCTGTAACATTAAGTTTGTAAAATTGAGAAAAAGCCTAAGAACTAAAGGCTATTTTATTTTGATACAATAGTGACAGTTCTAGTGTTTTGGCCTTTCAGTGTCATTCCTCTTATAATTGTGCTCAGTCACATGAAAATTAAATGACATTCAGGAGCAAACTCTCTGATGGCTGGGTAGATGAAAACTTTTGTTTGTGTTCTTAGATTTTACTTTATTCTTTAACTCTGACACTTGTTATATTTCATTTTAATATGAAAGCTTATTGATTTTGAAAGTAACGGCATTGAATGTACATCATTACTACAAGAACTTTGCTTTTTTTTTTTTTTCCCCATATATTTAAGAAGCAACAAGAGATAATATTGCCTTGGATTTTAGAATTTGATTCATGGTGACATTTCCCCTCTCCCTTGGCAAACTCAATTTAGGCAAAACCCCAAAACAAAGAACAGCAAAGATAGGTTTCTATAAATCACAGCAAATAACTACTTAATAGAACATTTGGGGGGATAATTGTATTCCAGGAGGAGATAATACAAACACACTTCATTTCTTTGCACTTTTGCACTTCGAAGACATTGTGTTTCTTTTACCAGTTGAAGTTTTCTGTCTACCATGCATCAAATAAATCCATTTGTGCCATTTTCCCAGTGGCATTTGATCATTTCATGTCTCTGTGCCACATTTCAGAGATTTTTCACAATATTTCAAACTTTTTCGTTATTATTATTATTATATTTTATGATGATCTGTGATCAGTGATTGATGTTACCATTAAGTCACTGAAAGCTCAGATGATGGTTAGCATGTTTTTACCAGTAAAGTTTTTTTTTTTCTTTTTTATGGCAACACCTGCAGTGTGTGGGAATTCCTAGCTCTGGACCTACACCACAGCCACCACAAGGCTGGATCTAAGCTGCATCTATGACCTACACTGCAGTTGCAGTGATCCTGGATCCTTAACCCACTGAACGAAGCCAGGGATTCAACCACCTCCTCAGGGACACTTTGTTGGGTTTGGGTTCTTAACCTGCCGAACCACAGTGGGAACTCTACAATAAGGTATTTTTAAATTAAGGTAGATACATTGTTTTTCCAGATATAATGCTATTTACACATTTAATAGATTATAGTACGGTAAAAGTATAACATTACATTTATATGCACTGGGAAACCACAAAAGCCGTGTGACTCCTTTTATTTCAATATTATTTCAATATTGGCTTTATTGTAGTGGTCTGGAACTGAACTTGCAGTATTTCCAAGGTCTCCCTATACTCAGAAAACGTGCTGTGATATGGATGCAAAGATGTGGTATTGAAGCACAATCCCATTAGTAGTGACTGGGTGACTTTGAAAAGAACCAGAGGTCCGGTTTCTTTATTTGTTAACGTAGATAAGAATGACAGATATATGTAATAGAGTTGTTATATGGATTAAATGAAAAGAATGAAGGGTAAAGTGTTTGAACCTGATAGGGTTTTGCACAAAGGGTGGCAGTGTCTCTCACAAAAGAGAAATCCAGTGATATTTTGTGCTCTCACTGGAGGTATTTTTCTCTTCCTTGAATATTTAATCTTTAAAATCATTCATTTTAGCAAAGCCAAACTTTTTCCACCATAAATTAGAGAAAAAAATTCATTTTTTTGACTTTAATATCCCATATTCAACCAGTTAAATTTTATATTCTTCCTTCTTTAAAATTATTATTCTTTTCATATATCTGTTTTTCACTAAAATTGTTTCATTGAGCTTTAATAAATTTTCCTCATCTAAAGTTTGGAAAAGTTCTCAAGCCCAGCCATTTTAATGTTCATCAAAATGCTGCCTCCAGAGTTCCCATAGTGGCACAGTGGAAATGAATCACACTAGTATCTGTGAGGATGAGGGTTTGAGCCCTGGCCTCACTCAGTGGGCTCTGGATCTGGCATTGCTGTGAGCTGTGGTGTAGGTTGGCAGCTGTAGCTCTGATTTGCCCGCTAGCCTGGGAACCTCCATATGCCACAGGTGTGGTCCTCCTATGAAGGACCAAAGGGCTGAGTTTCTTTAGCTATAATTAAAAAGAAATTAGTCTCATAGTAATACATTTTTTTATTAATATCTTCCAAATGGACTTTCTCTACGATTCCTTTGCAGTTGGTTTAAGATTTTAATTTAAGTTCTTGAGAAAGAGTTAAAATTTTAAAAGTGTATCAATGACATAGTGGCCAATAAAGAACATTAAAATGGTCACCATTTCAATTTCCTTCTTAAACATGCTATCAATCAGAAATATCAACCAGTATTTAACTGATGTTCGCAACTAAAATAATAGGAATAGTGACCACCACATTCAAAATACAGAATAGTTCTACCACAACGAAATTCCTTCCCTGATCTGATTTCTGTATCATTTTTTTCCTTTTTTTCAGAATGTTGCAGATATGAAATCATTCCATACCTAGGCTTTTGTGTTTTTTTTTAATTTCATTCAGTATAATGCTTTTGAAATTCATCCAAATTGTTTCATATATCAGTAGTTCATTCCTTTTTTTACTGGTGAAAAACATTTTATTTTTGTAGCTATACCATAATTTATCCATTTTCCAGGTGAAGTATGTTTGGGATGTTTCCAGTTTTGAGTGATTATAAATAAAAAAATGCTAAAACATTCATTTACAAGGCATTGCATAGACATATGTTTTCAGTTCCCATGGTAAGAGTGGAATTTCTGGGTCACATGCTAGGTGTGTGCTGCTATGTCCTTTATATTCCTAACAGCAATGTAGAAGAGTTCTAGTTGACAAAGAGAGAGAGGGATTTAAGGAAGTGACTCACAATTGTGGCTATGAGGTCTGGTAAGTCCAAAATCCATAGGTCAAGGCAACAGGCTGCAGATTCAAGAAGACACTCCCATGTTCATCATAGAATTTTTTACAGTAGACAAGAGCTAGAAACAACCTAAATATTCACTGATGTTCATTGGTAGGTGAATAAAGAAAATTATATAGATATAGATATATAGATATACACACACAAGGAAATATTCAGTCTTAAAAAAAGAGAGAAAATCCTGTCATATGCTACGATCTGGATAAACTTCGAGGACATTATGTTAAGTGAAATAAGCCAGTCACAGAAGGACAAATGATGCATGATTCCATTTATGCAAGCTGTTTAAATTTGTCAGACTCATAGAAGTAGAAGAAAATAGAACAGAGGTTGCCAGGAGCTGGGGGGGGGTGTGGCAAATGGGGAAGATGCAGTTCAGTGGGTATAAAGTTTCAATCGGGCAAGATGAAAAAGTTCTACAGGTCTGATTACAACATTGTGCTTACAGTTAATCATACTTTTCATTTAAAAATGTGCTAAGAGGGTAGATCTCATGTTATTATTTATTCTTTTTTTTTGCTGCAATTACAAAAAAACAGTTGATATTGCAGTCTTGCTTCTGAAGATTGAAAACTCAGGCAGAATTTCTATGTGGCAGTTTGGAGGCAGCCCTCCTTTTTCTTTTTTTTCCTTTGATTTTTATTGTTACACATTCTTATGACATTTCCTTTTGTAGGGAACAGGAGGTTAGCAAGATAGCTTTTTAGAAGATTCCATTCTAAATACACATTTTAAACGAACAGTATCAAAACAACCAGTGAGAAGGTGAAAAATGCTTTGTCTACACAACAATAAATGTGAAAAGACTGGTTGTGTCCTCATCCTGTTCCACCACATAGATGTGATTTAAAACTAGAGTGATTGGTTTTAAAGGTCATGGATCTGTGGGGTGACCTGTCACAGTGTCAAGGGCACGCTTCGCTAGTGGGTGTTCCAGAGCAGAACTCCTTTTTTATCAGGAAACCTTAGCCTTTGCTGTTAAGGCTTTCAACTGATTGTTAGAAGCTTGCCTGTATTACGGAGAAAAATCTTAAAGTAAATTGATTGTAAATATTAATCACATCTAAAAAATACCTTTATAGCAATATCTAATCTGGTGTTGGCCAAACAACTAAATCTTTTCACTATATTCTAGCTAAGTTGACACATAAAATTAACTATTACATGGCCTAAGAAATCCTTGTCCAATTTAAGATTTTTCTGTTTTTATTAAAAAATTTTAGTTTCAGATTTCGTATTTAAGTCTATGATTCATTTTGAGTTACCTTTTTTTGTGGTTTAAAATAAAGACTGAGGTTCTTTTTTGTTTTGTTTTGTTTTTGTTGTTTTGTTTTGTTTTTGTTAGGGACACACCTATGGCATATGGAAGTTCTAGGTCTAGGGGTTGAATCACAGCTACAGACACTAGCCTACACCACAGTCACAGCCATACCAGATCTGAGCTACATCTGTGATCTATGTCGCAGCTTGCAGCAATGCTGGGTCCTTAATGCTGGATCTTTAACCTGCTGATAGAGACCGGGGATCAAACCTGCATCCTCACAGACACTATGTTGGGTTCTTAATCTGCTGAGCCACCATGAGGTTCATTTTTAGAGGAGGAGGGTGTATGCAAGTCCAGTTGTTCCAGAACCATTTGTTGAAAAGACTGTTTTTCTTCATTAATTACCCTGCACCTCTGTCCCATATCATTTGACTGAGGATGTGAGATTCTATTTCTGACTGTCAGTTCCCTTCCATTGATCTGTATGTTAATTCTTATGCCAGTTCCATAATCGTCTTGATTACTGTAACTTCAAAATAAAATCATGAGTCCTATAATTTTTTCTTCTATTTCAAAATGGTTTTGGCCATTCTAGATCAAGTGCTTCCCATATCAATAATATAATCAGCGTATCAATTTCTGGGTTACCATGTCTGTTACTGCCAATGATGTGCAGGGCCATTCTAGGGCACAGATGCATTTAGACAAGTAATGTCAAATCTACTCTGTTAGCCACTAAGTGCATTATTGACAGTCTGGGGACGGTGGGAACAGTGAGAGAGATGCCTTGGGCTCTAGACTATGAAAGATGCAGGCAACAGTTCATCGCAGACTTATTCTGCCCATACAAGAGATAAAAGGTTGTTACTTTTGAATCTGATTCTGTTTCACTCTATGCCCAAAACTAACACAACATTGTAAATCAACTAGATTTACAATTAAATAAATCAGACAGAAAAAGAAAGAGAAATACCATTTTCCAATAAAATTTAATTTAAAAAAGGCTTATAGAAATGGGTCATTCTCTATTCATTTGCATCCTTAATTTAAATTATTGAGTTTCCCCCTTTCCCCCCCTCCAAAAGGTATAAAATCCTTGTCCTCCTTTATTTTTCCAGGAATTTATTTATTTATTTTTATGCATAAGTTCTGGGGCCAGTGATCAAACCCCCACTACAAGTGTAACAAGATCTACATCAGTGACAAAGCCAAATTCTTAACACACTGGGCCACCAGAGAACCCCCAGGAATTTATTTCTTCTGTTTCCTTCCTAGTCATCATTTTTCCTATGCTGCCAAGCAGTGAGCTACATTTAAGTGTCCCTTTAACTTATAACTCAGAAACCACTGTTATGCGTAAAACAGCTAAGGATTCATGAGGTATACCAATCCAGCTGAGAGAAAGAGAAGTGCTGATTCTAATAAGATAAGATTTATTAAGTTGGGGAAGAGGTTCCTTTTTTCATATATAGCTTTAAAAAAAAATCTCGTAAGAATGGGATCTCATGATTTGAATTTCAAAGACAATGAATATTTCTTGCCAGTTTTCAGTTTGTTCCCAAATACATGTAAGAGTGAAAGATGAGTAAAGTTAGCAGTTTCATTCTCGGGTCATTGTAGTTCTTCCTTTCCTAACATCTTCCAAATACTTCATGTCCAGAGAACCAGAATATCACAGGGTGATACAAAGAAAGGATGCTCAATACATCTCCTGTCTTTGGGGGTCTATTTGTTTTCAGAAAAGAAAGAGGAAGTCCCTCTACCTGATGTCATTTCTCTCCCCTCTCCCTGCCCCACCCATCACCACCAAATCTGTCTACCTTTCTCATTTCTGTTCTCATTTGCATTTGAGCATTGGAATGGTTTCTTACAGAACTGAAAGATGGAAGAGCCTCATCAAGGCATAACTTCTGTAGGGAGTATGCTTGAAATTTGATTCAATCAATCAGATAGAGTTTCTACGAATAAAATAACAGGGAAAAGCCTGGACTTGATATTAAGATTTAAATTAATATTAATTTAAGTTCCCAAAATAATGTTCAGACACACAGTTCATATACCTTCATTAATTCTTAATTAAAACCAAATCACTGTCAAGTTTTATACTGTCAAAATGTGGCCTCTGACAAGTTTAAATCTTTGGCCCACAAATCATCTTAAGCCTCATCAGGACAGTTTACTGTTAACTTGGAACTTATTTGTAACTATAGACAGAACCTAATTTCCCATGATATAAAGAGCTTAGTACCCATATTCACTAATACTTCTAAGCTCTGTTTTGAAGATCAATATTCATAAATAACTTTTTTTCAAATAAAGCTGAATATACAT
This sequence comes from Catagonus wagneri, assembly GCA_004024745.2. Lineage (NCBI taxonomy): Eukaryota > Metazoa > Chordata > Mammalia > Artiodactyla > Tayassuidae > Catagonus > Catagonus wagneri. The sequence goes on along the minus strand of PVHT021183693.1, from coordinate 3,659,456 downwards.
ACATATAAATAAGTATTTATAAATATTCTCAGTATCAATACTTTCACTCTGATTTTTGACTTTCTTTAGAAAAATGTAATTGGTCATCAAGTGGGAGAGGATCATAGGGAAATAGAAGATGCTCTTGGTTATAATCTAAGTAATTCCTTAATTTTTGCTTTTAAAGAAGTCCCATATTCTTGGACTAGGGGTTTGGGATTGGCATACGCACACTGTGGTATATGAAATGGTTGGCCCAGAGGGGACCTGCTGTATGGCACAGGGTACTCTACTCGGTGATAATCTATGTGGGAAAAGAATCTGAAAAAGAAGAAATGTGTGTATATGTATACATGAATCACTTTGTTGTAGAGCAGAAATTATCATAACACTGTAAATCAACTATACTTCAATAAAACTTTGTTTTAAAGTCCTATAATTTTGAGCTTTCTTAATAACCGATCAGTAGTTCACAACATGGGAAGGCTTAATACCATATTGCCTTTCCTTATTTTCTTTTATTGAAAGATTCTACCTTTAGTGTAGACTAGGCCATCTGGTGCCTACTTTTTAGGTTTCACTTTCTCATTTTCCTATGATTCCCTCCCATTAAGAACAGTTGTCTTCTATCAGAGTAACATCATTTTCTGTGAGATCAAAAGTGTTGATGTAGTGGATATACTAAGAATCGGGAGATTTTACTCTCTCCTCTCAAAATTTATGTTATTTAAGACCCAGAGCCTAGTGGGTCCCCAGGCCTGTCCTTGTGAATTTACGGTCTACGTGAAATCATAGTCCTAGCATCTGACTAAAATTTAGAAAGCAGTGTGTTCAGGATACCATATGTATTTCAGTATATTCTTTGAGATTTAAGATAAGCTTTAACACATTAAATAAAGCAAATTATTTAATGGTGAATTACCTCCTGAGTGATCATGTTTATGCATAAAAAGAAGTACTACTTTTATTACTTTAGGGTACCTAAACTCAAATGATTAGCTCCCCATTAGCCATAAGGTGCCTTTTAGCAATAACGTTATTCTGCTCTAACATGATATATACCGAGGAATTTGGAGTTCCCTGGTAGCTCAGAGGGTTAAGGATCCAGTGTTGTCACTGTTGTAGCTTTGGTTACTGTTGTGGTGCAGGTTCAGTTCCTGGCCCAGGAGCTCCACATGCTGTGGGCTCAGCCAAACGAAAACAACAACAACAAAAAACAAAAGGGTGCTTATTTCAGCAGCACATACACTAAAACTAGAAAAACACGGAGAAGATTAGCATGGTCCCTGTGCAAAGATGACACAAAATTTCATGAAGAGTCCGTATTTTTAGGGTGGAAGTAATATATACACACTACTATAAAAAATTGAGGTACAACTACCTAATGGTAGTAATACTTTTACTACTCAATAGTAATACTACTCAATAGTATGTAGTAACCTATATGGGAAAAAAGAATGGATATATTTAAATGTATGACTGATTCACTTTGCTGTACACCTGAAACGAATACAACATTGTAAATCACCCATAGTCCAATAAAATTAAGTTTTAAAAAAGGATCCCCCAAACCCCCTAATGAAAACAAAAACAAAAGAAAAAACCCAAAACAACAAACAAACAAAAAACAAGAGAGCTTGCTTTCTGGAAATTCACGTTTGAGATAATACTGCCGCTGAGAAAATAATTTTAGGGGCCGACTACTCAAAATTTATGCAACTTTATATCCAGAACTCTAAGGAAACAACAACTGGGGCCTTTGAGATAATTTGGGACAGGGTAGACATGAGATGCTCAAGGGATGTGAAAATTCACAGAGGCAGTTAACTGGAAATGCTGTCTTGTGGGCACTGGGGGAACTTGGTGCGAAGAGGGCTGTAAGCAAAGGAGGATCTTGCAAGTGTTATAGGCTTCAATTCCCCTTCAAGGAGATTAAACCCAAAGCTTCTGGACATAACTCATTGCAATGCCCCTTCCTCTACCTCGAGCAGCCTGGGCTGCTCACTCCCTGTTAGAGAAGAAATGTAGCCCATTCCTCACCCAGCCACCATATAACCTGTGCCCCATGCAAATAATGTGTCCTGCCCAAGACCAATTAGAAGACAAAATTGGGTCTCCACTGAGGTTGCATTGTGGGATATAAAGACTATTGCAGAGTGAGTCAGACCCTCTTTTTTAACCTGTGCTCACGTGAGTTCTCTAGCTCCCTCTCTGAAAATGTACTTTCACTTTAATAAGTTTGTAAAATGTCTGCCAGTCCAGTGCTTTGTTACAGTGAGACAGGGACCAAGGAAACTGGGATGGTATCATCACAAGGCTATGGTGAGCTACCACGTAGGAGCTGTTACTATACAGAGGAAAGGCCTCCTAGTCTGTGCCTCTGCCAGGATGAGGGGTATTTCCTTTCCTGATAAAGGTTGTAACTCTATTCCCTCTCTTTCATCTCCAGTCTCCTAGGGAAAAAAGTCCCACATGAACCAACACAACAATCAGGATATATACTGATGTTGACTTAAAAAAATGCACAACCTAAGAGTTGAGAGTTAAGTTTGATTTGGAGCAAAATGAGGACTTGAGGCGGCATCTCAAGTAACCCTGAGAAAACTTCTTTGAGAAGGTGAGGTAGTTAGGATATATAGGAGTTTTTCCAACAAAGGGAAGGTAGTAAGAATAAAAGACTACTGCTAAAAAACCCAGATATCTTCTTTTTTTCTTTTTAGAGCCACACTCATGGCATATGGAAGTTACCAAGCTAGGGGTGAAAGCTACACCTGCCAGCCACAGCCAAAGCCACAGCCACAGCAATGCTAGATTCTTAACCCACTGAGTGAGGCCAGGGTTTGAACCCACAACCTCATGGTTAGTAGTCAAACTGGTTTCCACTGCACCACGAGGAGAATTCTCAAAACTAGATATCTTTAATTAAGGAATTTAGTGCTTTTCTATGGGAAGATTCAAAGGTCTGGGCTCAGTGAAATCATTCCTTAGATATGCATCTCAGTCCTGTGCGGCCAATATTCTGTGTTTTCATAGCCTGAGTTTCTTCAGGGTTCACTGTTAGGGGTGGCTGCAGTCTGACGGCTACTAGATGGCAGGTATTCTTTGTTTTCTTCCTGGGTTCCCTCAGGGCTCACCTGCTCACCCTTGGAGATGGCTGTACTCTCTGGGGACTGTGACATCTTTCGTTTTTTAAAAAATAGCCCAGGTGGTGGTATTGCAGATATGGCCGCAAAGAGGCAGGGGGAAATAATATCAGTGTATGTGTGATAAAGGTGAAGGGAGAGGTTCACGCAGCCATGCACACATTTTACAGTAGTTTGTTGCTATCTCGTGAAGGTTACTACTACTCATAAGGAGCAGACATCATTACCATGAAGGATTTCAGTGTTTTTTATATATACAAGAAGATGCAAGAATTGGGTTCATAAAATCTTCTACTAAAAATATCTAACTATCTGAAGAACTGTTCTGCCAGTTTTCCCAGAGCACAGAGTACCTCACTACTGATCTCCACCCTGAACTCCACTCAAGGGGTGTTGCAAGCCGGCGGCTGCAGTGGCTCATGATTTAATCCATGTAGAGGCTGATGGCAAGGGCTGAATTCCAGTTCACATTGATATCACTTCACCAATTGCTTATGAGTTAATTAGTGTTAATAGAAACATAGGTTATACATAAAGAGACTGGGCTTAATTTCTTTGTAATTGTGAGGAGTTTTCTCCCTGCTGTGTAGCAGAATTTTGAACTTGGCTCCTCTATGACTGTAATGAAATAGCCCCTAGGCAGAGACAAGGCGTTCTACTAGAAAAGGGTGACCAAAATTCTTGGCAAGGCATTATTTTCCTGTTGTGGCTTGTTGCTCTCTTATTAGTTCTATGAAACCTCTCAGACTTAATAATTGCTAAATATTAGTTGCATCAAATAGCAAAATGAATAAGAGATTGCTCTCAATCAAGAGAAAAAATATTTTCTAAAGAAAAAATAATGTATTTATTTCATTAGTTTCCAAAACATAAACCAATTTGTGGAATGAACTTTGACAAAATAATGATGTATGTTTAAGCAGAATTTGATACCAACTGACTATCCCCCTAGGAATTTCTGTCTTAGGAGGGGGCCTGAGGATACCCCAAAGAGAGCAGAGGGTGTTTCACTGTATGTCTTAAAAAAAAATCCATCCAGCATGAGATGTACTAGAGAATTTCTTCTATAAAGGATCATTAAGAGGGAAAATTGAGCACTTGCTGTATAGGTTTAGCTTGATATTCTTCCCGATAACATTAACATGGAAGAACATGCAAAGAGCTATGGGACTTAACTTTGGTTTTTGCTTTTTCCTAAATTGTTAAAGTCACGTCCAGGTGATCATTTTTTAATAATAAGCATCCCTTGGCATTAAATAGTCATCAAAGATTTAATGCTGTGTTGAAGTTCCATTTAAGGAAAAACTTGTTTAATTGTATTCAGGGGAGGTGTCATTGTTTAAATCCACACAGCTTGCTATACTATTCATTACCTTCCCTACAGTTAATGAACACATGCAATTCTGAAGAGATAGCCTATATACTACTTAACAAAATATTTAAATTCTAAGAAATTGTAAGAGGTTCTTTTTTATTGTTGTTGTGTTCAGTTTGTGATTATTTCTTCAAATTTTCCAGCTGGAGAAGTTGACAGCAAGTACATTTGTAAGGAGCATATCTCCTATTAAACATTAATTTCCTTAGTTCTCAGTTTCCTAAAACAGGAGGAATAGATTGAATTTAACAGGACTCTAGAGACATACTAAGAGCTATTAGTTCTTGTTTTTGCCTTTTTGACATGGATATGCTGCATTTTGGGGGAACTGAAAGTTCATTCTGGAACATCTCTTTGACTTTTCATGTTTGTAACACAGATGTTGGTCTTCAAATTCTCCTGCTTGTTGGAGTTTTATGTCTCACAAGATATTTATACAAATGTGTTAACTACCCTTCCAGACTTCTTTCAGTCTGCTTTGGGGTTTTTAAAGGGCTCTTTTTCCTATATTTTTCTTGTATCATAAAAGTGTGTAGAATATAAGCAGTTAAAAGTGAAGATTTTAGAATCAGACTTTCTGCCTGGGTTCAAATTCTCTATTATCTAGTTATATTCTTGAGCCACTCATATTTCAAAGTAATATTGTACTTGACATAAGATTGCCAAAAAAATGAAAAAATATGTAAAAAGTACTTATAGTTGCTAGCATAGAATAAATACTATATAAATATCAGGTCTTCTTCTCATTATTCTTTTTCTTGAATAGTATTCTTAGCTTTCAGTTTTCCAAATTATAAAAGTAATAGTAGTCAGTAGTAAAAAGTAGAATAAACAGCACCTTAATAAAAATCAACTACCAATCTCCCTTCATTACCTATATGCTTACAGCCAGGTGCCTTTATTTTTTGAAATTAATTTCTCAGAAGTCAGCTTCTTCTGTCTTAAACTTTTAAGAGACATTGCCATTTTGTTTTTTCAAAATGACTGGAACAATCTACATTTCTACTCTTGAGAATAATTTTTTCTTATGTCCCCAAAATTCTTAGGTACTTTTTCCCCTCACAAAAATCCAGTTTTTCAGACCTGTAACTATGTCTAATTCACTTAAAGTGAGGCACCAATGTTTAGCAAAATACTACTGATAGTAGCTTGTAATGTACATGTCATTTCTATTAAAAAAAAGGTAACACTATAAAATATCTTTGAATATATATTTTATTTTTAGAGAAACTAATGTATACAAATATCTTGCTTTATCAAGTTTTCTTTCATTATTTCCAAGTTTTTTTTTTTTAATGGCCACACCCTCAGTCCATGGAAGTTTCTGGGCTAGGGAATGAATCTGAGCTCCTGCTGCAGCTGACCCACTGGAGTTGGATTCTTAACCTACTACAGCGTAGTGGGAATTCCTCAAGTATTTTTTAAATTTAAACACTAAAAATAAGCGGAAAGCTACCTTTGCATTCCTTGCACATAATAGGCTATGTCTCATCTTGTTCTCTGTGATGTTAAAAGCATCCGATAAATTTGCTTTTGTTAAGTTATGATTATAGAGTTTGAAGAAGCAATCTATCTGTAAAAAAAAAGACGTTGTGGCCTTTTTAATCTAAATAGAAATGGTCCAGGCAATCCATTATTGCATTATTTTTATGATCTATTGTTAACTGTGCTAAACGGGAGGATTTTTTTTGACAAATTCAGGCCATAAAGAAAACACCAAAGGCTAGACTTATGATTTTAACCTCCTGGAAATTTCTTTATACTTTTTTTAAGACTTTCCACAATTTAATTATTATCAGATTAAATCATTCCGCTTTTCAAAACCAAGATTTATCATATCCAGTTTGGCCTTTCCAGGCAGAGTTGCTGAAGATTTTTAGTAGACCTCAACTGCTGTTTTAGGGGCCATGAAATATGAATGGGAGTAGCCAGGGTAAAAATTAATTACAATCTTTCAGCAAATTGAAGCTGCCAAACATACTTAATCTTGAGAAGAAAACCTTGAGATTAAAAGACTTTATTGCCGATTTCAATGATTTAAAAATTCTTTGTGTGGAAGATAAAGTATTTTTTTCTATATGACTCCAGGGAATAAAGATAGGACTCATCTGGAATCCTCAGTGAATTACTAATAGCAACATCCAATGGCCACTGAAGATTTAGTCTCAATTATCCATCCCGTATGAGACATCTGATTGTTGAGTTCTCCTTTCTCCAGAACACTTTATTAAATTCTCCTCTTGAATGCTCCTTCCTAGTCTTCTTTTATGGTTCCTATTCCCTTTTTTTTTTTTTTTAAGTCTTAAAACTTAGATATTTCTGATGTCTCATCCTTTTTTCCCCTCCCCTCTCCCCTTCTCTCCTGTTTACTTCAGTTGACATTCTTGGGACACATTTCCATGGATTTTATCAAACGTATAGATCCATATGTTCCATCTTCACAATCAGGATACAGGAAATTTTGTCACCCCCTAAATTTTCTTCATGGTACCCTTTGTATCACATTCCCTTCTCCTACTAGCTCCTGGCAACCACTGGTATTTTTGGTCACCCTAGTTTTGTCTTTTGAAGAATGCCATGTAAGTGGAATCATGCATTATGTTAAGTTTTGAGGCTGGCTTCTTTTCTTTTTCTCTTTGTTTCCATTTGTGTGTGTGTGTGTGTGTGTGTATGTGTGTGTGTGTGTAGGGGGGACTACACCTGTGGCTTATGGAAGTTCCTCGGCTAGAGGCTGAATCAAATCTGCATCTGGGTCCTACACCACAGCCACAGCAACGCCGGATCCCTAATTCACTGAGCAAGGCCAGGGGTTGAACCCGTATCCCTGCAGACACTGTGTTTGTTTTTAACCCACTGAGCATAGTGGGAACTCCAAGTCTGGCTTCTTTCCCTCAGAGTAATGCCTTTGTGAGTCATCCAAAAGAACCAAGTGTCGCAAGTATGACAGTTTGCTAATCCTTTTATCTATTGAACCACATGTGGATCATTGCCAGCATTAGAAAAATTATGTATATAACTGTTATAAGGATCCAGGTATAGTGTTTTGTGTGAACATAAATTATTACTTCTTTAGGGCAAATATCCAGAAGTATGATGCTGAGTCATATGGGGAGTATATGTTTAACTTTTTAAGAAGGTGCTAAGCTATTTTCTAGAGTAACTGTATCATTGTGCATTCCCCTCATCAGTGTATCAGGGTTCCAGTAACTCTCATTGCATCCTTGCCAGCATGAGATACTATCAGTATTTTTTTTCAGCCATTCTAGTAGTTATGTAATTGCATCTCATTTTGAATTTTCATTCACGCCACTTTGAAAGTAATAAGAATCTAGAATAGATGACATATATGCTCTTAAGCTTGTCAGTGCAGCAAAATTGATTGAAATGCCACTCAATGCTGAATATGACAATGAAGGATGACGTTTTTTTCCCTACTTTCACCCATCTCTTCTCCTTCTCTTTCTTTCTTTGATTCCATAGTCACACATTCTGCCATCATCAAACAAAGACACTGGTTGAAATTCTGATTTACATTATTTTCATTTAACACACTGTATGTTCTTTACATGTAAAAATGTGTTGGCTTTTTTGCATAATTGATTTCAATTAATGCTTTAACTTTCAGGTGTAAAATTTTGCCCCTTAAATATTTTTAGATTTTGTGTTAATATAATTTAAAAAATTTTTTTGTTAAAGTAAGATGTGCTAAATGATAGAAAATTTTAAATCTAGAGATCCCAGTGATAAATAAATGATTATGAAAATATGATTAGAGAGATTTTGGGGGGGGGATTTTTAGGGCTGCACCTGCAGCATATGGAAGTTTCCAGGCTAGAGGCTGAATCAGAGCTACAGCTGCCCGCCTAAACCACGGTCACAGTAACGTGGGATCTGAGCTGCATCTCTGACTTACACCACAGCTCATGGCAATGCCAAATTCTTGACCCACTGAGTGAGGCCAGGGATCCAACCTGCATCCTCATGAATCCTAGCCCGGTTTGTTAACCACTGAGCCACGATGGGAACTTCCTAGAGAGTTTTTTTTTTTTTAATAATGTGCTTTACATGGTAAAACTCACTTAGTCTGGAAGAGTATTAAGTTTCATTGTAACCATCAAATGTAGCACTAATTAATAATTCTGAAAACTGTTAATTCCACATATGTAACCATTTATTAAAGACATTCAAGTGTTTAAAATCGTCAAAAAATAGATTGAGAATAGGAATATTTAAAAAGAAGGCATTCGCTAGATATCTTTTGGAAGAACATCTATTTTTTAAACTAGTGTTTACGAAACTTTATATAATATACTGTAGAATAACAGATATTAAACTACATTATAACCAATGTCAATAGTTGCAGATATTTTGTGTAATAATATGTATTTAATAAACAAAACAAGAATGCTACATGATTGTAGATATTTAATTCCCTTTAGCCAATGTCTTTCTACAAACTAATTATTTTGTAATTTTTGCCTCTTGTGCTGATGCTGTAAAAGGAGAATGCCAACTCTACCAACTCAACATTTCGTGGGAAAGCAAAATGTAAAAGTCAGATCAATGACAAATCATTTTCAATACATATTATTTATAAAAGAATATATGGAGAATAGAAAAAGCTAATGGAGTATTAGGGAATCAATGAGTTACTCTTATCTTACTTCTTCATTGATTTCTTTTGAAAGTGAACATCAATTTCCAGTTGTCAAAGTGCAATATCTTGACAGCAGCAGCAACTCACAAGCTGAAAGTGAGGAGAAATGACTGTTACTATACCATAATTGTGCAGCTTAAAATATTTAACCATGAAATCTTTTGGTAAGCAAGTTGAACTAAAATGTATTTTGGTAATGTTTTTAATTTATTATTGATCTCAGCAGGTCATTACAGGATGTCAATATTCCAGGTTAAACAGAATATTATCACCTCTGGCTTTTGGCATTTGAAAAATGTAAGTTCAGGACATCTCAAAATATACATATTCATATGGAGAAATTCAGAAAGAAATTATTTATTAGTTCTGTTATCTCTGGACCTTGATAGTTCTTCTTTTCTGTCTTCATGAGGTTTCTATTTGAGTTGCTTGACTATGTCAAAGAGCCAACATCAATAAAAATGGTTAGTGTTTTGGAACCCAAAGTTATTTCCATAGTAGTAGTGTGAAATTCCAAGTTATTGAACTTCCAGTGAACCAGATCATCAATATCAAATATGTGGAATAAAAATATAACACAAAGAACTTAAAATGTGTCCATTACTGTTGCTCTCAACACCACAGTTATAAAGGGATTTATTTATTTATTCACTTATTCGTTTATTTAAATTTGCATAACAGGTATTTATGGATCACAACCATGTGGTAACTACCATGTTAAGTATTATGGAAGAGGAAGTAAATAATATCAACATCTGTTGAAAGATCATTATACTTTTAAATAATTGAAATAGTAAATTGACATTTTAAAGATAGGAAAAATAAGACTAGTGGATAACTTACTCAAAGCCGTAAAATAACAAGTGTAAGCACCATCTCTGATAAGTGTCTCTGTAACTCCAAAACCGGGGAGCTCAATGTCAGGGCACAGTGCAAACCATCGCTCCCCAGTGCACCTGGCAGGGCCAGATGCATTTAACATCTAGCAAAGAATTTGTAAACAAGAAAAGAGGGTTAAGTACTGTGGTAAAAACAGTGTATGTGCTTAGAATTGAAAGAGAGAAGATTGAGGGCTGGTGCTTTAAGAATAAGCGGAGGTTTATTGGGGGGAAAGAGAAGAGAAACATTCCAAGTATATATTCAATAATGTGAATAAAGATACTTGAAAATGTTGACTTCTCTAGGAAAGTCAGGAAATATTTTTGGTAGAATCAATAGTGAGTCTAGCAATTATATCATTCCCCTAAACGTACTTTCAAATGTTAAATCTTTACAGCTTACATATTATATTATTCAGTGACTTATATTAATGATACAAATTCTAATATGCACAATTTAAGACATTTCATAAAAATTGAGTGCAGTGTTAAAACTGATAATTAATACATAATTTTAATAGATAAAATGGGAAATGGAATGACAATAATACGATCTAATTAATTTGACATAAACTTCCTTTTCTCTTTCTACCATTGCAATGAGGTAGATCGTGGAGGTGGTATTTCTCATTTACGGATAAGGATACCATAGCAGAGAAAGCAATTTGCCCAGGGCTACACACAGGGCCAGCTACTTATCAGAAGAGAAAGGACTTTAAGCCTGTAATTTGGGGAGATATCATCAGTCAAATTTTCGTAAAAGTTTATAGCTGTTTCTCATATTTTTTAGCCTTTGACAATCGCACCTTCCACAGGAAAACTCACTAAACTCAGATGCTATAATCTTTTACTTAAAAAATTGTCTACTACTTTGGCTTGTCTCAAAGCTTGATTTCTGAAACTAAACTAACCAAAAACTTATATAAGCATATAACTTGGGGTTGGGTCAGCTCTTTCATGTAAAATAGTTAGCATTCTATGTCTGGCATCAAAATCTACTCATTGATTATTAGACTGTAAATATTTCATAGAAAAGTCATTGATGTGCTACTTCACTATACCAGTGTATACTTGATTTTTTATTCCATGCTCTCTTTTAATCAAGAAAAGCACAAAATTTCTTGCAGTTCAGAAAGCTCAGTATTGGATTTGGACTGCACATTTGATGGAATTCAGTGGTCCAATTTTTTCCCCAGTAAACTTGGGATATTACATATATTGCTTTTCTAAAATGCACTTTTTAGATGCCAGTTTCTAGGGGAATAGATTGCACAGAAATGGATTTAAAGGTAACCATTAGAAGCCAGACATCTATCAGAGACTCCAGTTCTCTCTTTCCAAGTCAGACATTAGAGTTTGAAACAAATAACCATAGTAAAGTACAGAAAAAAATGTGTGTGTGTGTCTGTGTGTGTGTGTTGGGCGAGGGGAGGAAGTAGTGTAAAAATATGAGAATTAAATTATTGACTTCCAAATTCCTATTCTGCCATCATAGATGAGAAACACGTTGGTAGTAAGGATATCTGTGTTTACAGTGTGGACTTCTGGGGCACATTATTGTAGAGAGAAGCAGAAGACACCACTTCCAGCTGGGTGCTGTTGATTTCCCACTCTACTTCTGATGTTAAATACTTTGAAGATGGAAGACTCGGTTTCCCATCTGTATGAGAGATCAGTGATGGCACATTATTAGAATTTTGTGTTAATCAACTGCAAACTCATCTACAGGACCACGTTATGAGCTCTAGAGAGCTACATAAATGTTTTGTTGTTATTAGAGCCAACACCCATAGTTCATGGAATTCACCAGCATGTGAATTTTTGGATCTCTTACTATAAAGATTTCCTTTATTGTTTACCTTTCTACAACATCAGAGAATCCTCATTCCCCTTCAGGATGCCTTTGGAAAACCATAGGGATTATTTCTCAGTCACTCTCTTTAGCTTAGGGCTTCTGACTAGGAAGCTTAATATGGAATGGCATTGAAATCCTATGTGAACCACATACAGGTTAAAATATTGCACAGTTATGAGACATGCATGGGAACGAAACACACTGAAATGAAAACATAGGTCATGTTAAGGTATGAGAACATTTTCTTCTTTTGTTAAATAACATTCATATAACTTGTTTAATAAAATTCCCAGAAAAATAAAAATTACCAGATCAGGAGAAAAGAAATATCTTTAAGCAGTATCAGTGCTGCTTCTTGAACAGAGTTTTGGAGTGGAAACTCTATCGTAGATTTACAATTATGGTCATTACCTGTTTTTTCCTCTTTTTTTTGTATTTTAAAACCAAAGCAATATCACAACATTTGGAATAGTAAACAAGCCTGAGTAGCTTCAGAGGAAGGGTTGTGTCAATAAATGATTCCATTAGCATTCTCATGAAAACAATTTAGTGAATTCCAGTAGGAAATAACATTGCTGCAAATTAGATACTGTAATTAGGTATTTTTTCCAGCTTTAATTTTCATTATGGAAATATGATTAACTCCACATCTAAATTTACTTTCATTTCCCTGATTTAGGAGCAGACTATAAGACAGGTCCATTGTACTCATGGAAAATATCTGTAAGTTCATGGAAGAATGATCCATATTTACAGTCTACAAAGCAACTGAAAAGAAAATCTAATGTTATGTTTCTGCTGATTTACTGTCACTTTAATGCTATGTTACCACAATCCTCTTATACTTTCATAGTCTAAGGTAGTTTTAGGTTAACGCATGTTTAATGAAAAGTGAAGTGAATGGTCCTGGGCATAAGCGAATATAAGTGCTATTACCTGAGTAAATTGCCTCTTAATATTACGCATAGAGATTTCTGAAAGGTACACCGCTGCACTGTTATAATTGAGAATGCAGAATTTTAAGCTCATAATAGGTTCGAGATGAGATAGGTAACAAATTTTTTTGATATGCAATGTCTTGTTTAATGACATCTTTGCCCTTGTTCACAGGCAAGCAGGGCTGAGGATACAGGGCTGGACAGATGTTCTTTCTTTTGAAGCCAAAACATTTTCCTCTTCCTTTGAGGAAAATGGGAGGACTTTAAGGAGGAAGAGATAGATGAATTTCACAATATCCAATGGTAAGTTTCAACTATACAAAAAGAAGTGAGGATGCATTTTTTTTAAGAAACTATTTATCTACTGATGACAGTCCCCTCTCAAAAGTTTCTTCTTTTTTTTTATTGTTTAAATTTGTCTAACCATATGTTTTAAAGAGTGAAGCCACTGGAAATATGAGACTTACTTTATAAGATGTCAGCTATGTAAAAGAAAATATAAGAGACAGAGCATCTTAACTGCCTTGGTAAGTAGGTGAACAGGAGCAACGCTGGTGTTTGTGTTCATGCAGAAAAGACTGTAACCAAGCAGGATACTGTGAGGACTTTCCAGCATATACCCTGGTTCCTGTCCTGCACCTGCCCTTTTAACAATAGAAAAATTTTAGTAAGAACCAATTTAATCAGAGAAGTGAGAAAATATAGAGAAAAAAGAAAACAGTAATAATAATTTTGCCATTCAGGGAAGTCAAGGACCTTCAGTTCTTCTTCAAAGACTATACATAATATTCTTTTTTTTTTTTTTTTTGGCTTTTTAGGAGTGCACGTGGCATATGGAGATTCTCAGGCTAGGGGTCAAACGGAGCTGCAGCTGCAGGATCTGAGCCACATCTGTGACCTACAACACAGCTTACAGCAAGGTTGGATCTGATCTGTGTCCTCGACCCACACCACAGCTCACGGCAATGCCAGATCCTCAACCCACTCAGCAAGGCCAGAGATGGAACACGTATCCTCGTGTATACTAGTAGGATTCGTTAACTGCTGAGTCACCAGGGAAATCCCCTATAGATAATATCCTGAGCCCTGTCCTTGGAGCTGTTTTGCAGGTTCTGAAGCCCCCACCTGGTGGAAGAAGTCAACTGTATGCTTCCCACAAGCACAAATACCACAGACTGGTTGGAACCAGAAGGTTGATGACACTGACTACCAATTACCTCACCACCCACCAGTTAGGAAAATGACCATATGATCACACTCTACTCCTCAAACGCTATAAGGCTCCTCACTACACCCTCCAACCCTGGTGCGGGGGGAACCACAGTCCTTGAGTCACTAGCCTGCTGTGTTCCTCTCTTGGCCTGGCAATTAAAGCTTCTTTTTCTGTTTCCTCCAACTGTCTCTGCATTTCTGTTTGGCATCGGTGTACAGAGGCAGACAATATTTTGGTAACAAGACCTGGGTTCCAAAATAAGCCCGATGACTTTTCCTTAGAGGAGACTTTATTTGCCTCCTTATTAGAACAACACAGGGTCGTCTGAGATTATCTCAAAGGTTACAAAGAAGTCTTTCATGGTATTATTTAGAATAAAGCCTTGAGTTCAAGGATAAGCCTCCAAAGTCCTACATGTGCAGGTCTCATATTATTTTACTTAACCATCTTTATCTCCTCTGATGAAATGAAGATTTAAAATTTCTATAAATATCCCAGCATCCTTTGATGCTAGTTGAAGTTTTAAAAAAGCAGATGTAGGAAGAAATCAGTTTGAATAAATGCTCTTAATTTATAAGAATAAAAAAGTCATTTTAATTCAAAGAATAAACAGAATCGAATGAGAAAGTATTAGAAAGAAATTGTGATTCCACCTTTCCTCACCTGTAACAATGAGATTTGTATAAAAATCTCATTAGCAAACTATGCCTGATTTACATTCTGAAGGAAAACTCCTTCACATATTGTAATCGTTGCTCTTTTCCTTTAAATTTTGCTTAAAGAATGATTAGAATTGAAAGAAGCTTGTACCTTGAGTTTGGATCTGAAAAAATTAGCAGTGTTATCTGTTGCTACTGCTGGTCCAGACTGAGCTACTTCTGATCTTGGAGAAAGCATTCTATTTACAGGCATTTGGGAAGGAGGGGAGGAGTTTAGAGTGTTTGTAAAATGGATCTGTGATTTTTATGGCTTAAAAAGGAAGAGGAAGGAAGTGAAAGTGAACCTCTATTAAGATTTCTGCAGCTAGAATTAGCTGATTGAATTTGCATTTAAGGTTCACAGCTTTTGGCTTTGGGAAAACACCAACAGTCCACTTAGTGACATAAAAGTAAAAAAATATCCACTCAAACAAAACAAAGTTTATGATAGTCAAGTGTTAACTGTTAACTGCTTTGCACAAAAATGTGAAAGGATTGTACTCCCTAAATGAAGAGATAGTTATGATGTGAAATTATTTTTGGCTTCTTCTAGTTGGGACCTAAGCTGAGATTTGAAGCCTGGAGTTTGAAAGATGGAGAGCAGCAGATAGGGGATGCTGCTTGAAAAAGATGGGAGACTATCAATAACCTAGCATGAAGCCAAAGAGGGACCACGGCCAAGGAGATAATCTGGTAGAGGAAGGAATGCTAGTTTGGGCAATATCTTGAAAAAAGTACCTAGGTATCAATTTCCTTCCCCGCGTTGTGATTCCATTATGCTATGCGAACACCTTAATAGCATCTATTGCACCCTTAGCTTTTTGTTAGGTGTATGCTGAGGAATAAAATGGAAGGATGTCATTTATCAGACTAGAGCATAGTCAACTGGGCAGAAGGGCGGCACATGAAATGGCATGTGAAGGGCAGAGGTGATCTACACAGAAGGGTTGAGTGAGATGGCAGTTGTGATAATAGTAACATTTGTCAAATATTTAGGAGGTTCTGTGCTATGCATTTTCCTAGGTTCCACTGAGAGGCCCACAGAAATATTTGGGAAGGAGCCCAGATTTTCTGTAGAAACACAGTGTGTGGCTTGGCACACTGCTAACAGTCTATTAAAGGGAAGGTGAGGGGGATGCCTGTAGACCCCAGGTGACCTCAGATGGCAGCGCTTATCCATTTACATCAAAGGAGAGCAGTTACATGCACAGTCTTTGCAACTTTTCCAGAATAGGACTTCAGGTAGTGGAGAAACAGTGGATGACATGGAAGACAGTAGCTATGAGTTCTAGTGCAAACCTCATGACTTGCCTGAGATCTGTTTTTCATACCAGCTTTGCTAAGAGATGAAATGAGATTGTATGTAGAAATGCTAAATGTAAAGTCCCATGAAATATTAGCCATTTTCATTTTCTTCTTTTAACCTCTTTTCCTAGTTGTGCCACAAAAGATTAGTGGAATGACAAGTTTGGGAAATGGAATGAGTAAGGAATGAAGTTACTAAAAATGCTAAAATAAGAGCAGTTCTTGTCTATAATATTCTGAGAGCTCCTCCTCAATTCTTCAAGGACTGAAACAAAATATTTAGGAAATCTTACAAAGCCGCATACCTTAGTTTCTTCTTTGAAAATACAAGTCATATTGATTGTTTATGGCAGTATTTCTCCAGTTTTTAATAGTACATAGTTATAAAATATGATCCAGGGAATCCTCTATGAGATATAGGCCTTTGCTGTCAACGCCATTGGCGGCTCCTAGCCCAGCGTTAACACCAAGCCCTTCACGCCTATTGCCGCCACAAATGAACCCCAGCACCTGACAGTGCAGGATGTGACAGACACCACCACTACCCTCAAGTGGTGGCCCCAGACAGGACTGGGGCAGGTGACATCGGTGGGTACCTGGTGGAGTACTGTGTGGAGGGCTCTGATGAGTGGATTCCTTGGATTCCTGCTAACACAGAGCCCTTGGGGTGCATCTAGCCGGCCACCCTGGCCCAGGCGGTCACCCTCCGGGAGATTGGAGCAACCCAAGATTCAGCTGCCCCGCCACCTCCACCAGACTTATATCCGCAAAGTGGGGGAGCAGTTCAACCTTGTCATCCCCTTCCAGGGAAAGCCACAGCAGCAGGTGGTGTGGACGAAGGGCGGGGCGCCCATAGACACCTCCCACATTTCACGTGCGCACCAGCGACTTCGGCAACTTGTCGTGTGCCAGGTGGCCCGCCCCGACTCTGGGGAGCATGAACTGAGCTCGCATATCGAGAAGATGAAGGACATGACCACCACCCGCATCCGTGTCCTGGAAAAGGCAGGGCCACCAGAGAATGGTGCAGGAGGTGTGGGGCACCAACACTCTGGTGGAGTCGGTGACGGCAACAGTGAGGTCACCGGGTATTTCATCCAGAAAGCTGACAGGAAAGCCATGTAGTGGTTCAACGTCTGCAAACACAACTGGCATACCTCCTGCACGGTGTCTAGTTTACAGCGAGAACATCTGTGGGCTCAGTGGCTCGCCCGGCCGGTGTCTCCAAGAACATGGCCAGAATCCTCAAGACAGACATCCCCTTCAAGGCACCTGAGCTCAAAGAGCATGACTTCCGAGCACCTCCCAAATTCCTGATGCCTCTGCTTGACTGAGTGGTCGTGGCTGCAGCTCTCAACTGCGACATCATAGGCCACCCAAAGCAGAAGGCGGTCTGGATAAAGAACACTATGGAGATCGGTGAGGATCCCAAGGTCCTGAGGACCAGCCACCAGGCGTTCCTGACGCTGAACATCCGGTGCCCATCGCGCTTCTACTCGGGGACTTACTCGTGTCAGGCTGTCAACGTGCTGGGGGTGTCATGGCCCAGTGCAAGCTGGAAGTCCGAGTGCTGCAGTGGAGCTTTCTCCTCCACCATTAAGAAAATTGACTGCTGAGTAAAAATATTTAAAGGACATCCTTTTCTCTGTTGACCATGAAAAACCTGTAATGTCTAAGGTATACCATACTGGGGGCATGTTGAAGAATTATGAGTGATAGAACGAAATAAACCTTTGAAATTCTTTTAAAATAGTTTTAAATAGTGAGAATCTTGGCTCCAAATCAGAAAAACTTGAATTAGACTCTCTTCTTCCCAGAATCTAAATTAATTAATTGGTCTTTTAGAATTCAGAACTCTAAGAAATGGACATTTGTCCAAAAAGAGTTTTTCAACAGTAATCCTATTTTCAGATAAAATTTAGGTATTTATTTTTGAATCAATTTTTAAGTAAAAATTAGGAGATCCAAAAATATTAGTGGCTTGCTGGAGATCACTGAATAAACAGTGAAAATATAAGGACTGTAATTCACATCTCTAGACTCATCCTCCAACACTTTCCTCATTACATTTCATAACTTTTATGTTCACATATTTCATATAGTTCTTAATATAATAGAGTCCACTCCACAAGCTATCTATATTTATTTTTATCATTTAAAGACTGTACTCCTTTTCTAGATTAATGTTCTATAGAGGAAAATAATGCATTTTTTTGTAGGTGAGGGAAGGATTAATTTATTGAAAAAAAAAATACCCCTCTAGGTTGGTGCCCCTGAAAAGAAGTTGATCTCCTGCAAAACTCCATGGAAACTAGCTACAGCCAGGTGCACAGACCAGTCAAGTGACCAGAAGGCTTGGGATCTGTCCTGGATCCCATTGGTACTCACTTGAGCATATATGCTAAGCTGGCAAGGTAAGGATGGAGCCATGCTATAGTTCTGTTGTATCATACCTTCTGATCACACAGTAAGGGTGCTGAAACTTTCATAATTATAAAGTTCCAAGACCCCACAGCCCAGTATCAGAGTCCCCCACTGTCCATCACACATGCTGGAACAGCATGTGTCCCAGCTCACAGCAATGTAATAGCACTGAATGGCAGACTCTGGAAGAGGGACTCTGTCTTTGTTATTTGGATGTATATTTAGATATAAAATGTCATGAGTTTGGCAAATTACTTTTAAGTTGTCCAGGAAACTGTGTGTTCACACGTGTGCTTATGTGTAAAGAAATAACAAATGTGACAAAATGCTAACAATGGGTTATTTTAGGTGAAGAGTCTATAAGCATTTATCTTAGTATTCTCTCAACTTTTTTTCTGTAGATTTAAAATAAAAACTAAAAGCTTAGGAATTTTAAAGTCCTGTAACTAGAATCAACCAGTATGAAATGCATTTGCAATAAAGTTTAACTTTCCTTTTCAGCAAGCAATACTTTTTCACAAAATGCTAATCCTAACAATATAGAAAATAGTCATTTTTCCACGTAAAATGCTACTTCCACTTCAGAAAACAAGTTTGGCGATTTCTCAAAATGTCAAGCCTATACTTATCATATGATCCAGCAATTGTAGATTACTACGTATATACCCAAGACAGATTAAAAAAAACACATGTTCATAGCAGCATTATTTCTAATACCCAAGATGTTGAAACAAGCCAAATTTCCATCAACTTATGAGTGGATAAAAATGTGTAGTATATCCATACAATGAAATATTCAGCAATATAAAGGAATGATGTACAAATATTTGTTACACCATAGATAAACCTTGAAAATATTACGCTAAGTGATAGAAGCCAGTCACAAAACACCATGTATTGTATAATTCCATTATATGAATGATCCAGAATAGACTATTTATAGAGACAGAAAGTACATTTGTGGCTTCCTCTGTTACCAAGTCTAAGCTCTTATTGCTTGCCCCATGACGGGCTGATAAATTGGGAAATGCATTGTTCAGGCAAGGAATAGCAACTTTATTTAGAAAGCTAGTAGACCAATAAGATGGTGGACTGGGAGAGCCAATCATGCCACAGTGGTTTAACGAATTCGACTAGTGTCCATGAGGACTTGGGTTCGATCCCTGGCTTCACTGGGTGGGTTATGGATCCAGTGTTGCTGTGAGCTGTGGTGTAGGCTGGCAGCTACAACTCTGATTTAACCCCATATGCCATGGGTGCATCCCTAAAAAGACAAAAGACCAAAAATAAAAAGACGGACTGGTATTTCAAAGAACTGGATTTCCTAAGCTGGTATGCTAGTTTCTTTCATAAAAGAAGAGTAGTGAGGGGAGAAGAGGTAAAGTAAAAGGGTGATTAGTTGTTGCAAATATATGCTGGCTCCAGCTGGACTCTGAAGCAGATGTATTAATTTCCACTTTCCTGTAGCCATTCATAGATGGGCCTGGTTAGGATGATTCCTGCTAGCCAAACAAATTTTATAGCTTAGTACTCATGCATAGGAGGCTATTTTTCAAGAGATGGGTTATTATTAGAGCCTTAAACTCTAGACAGCATCCCTTTAGGGATTAATTTATAACAAAAGCAACAGAATACAAAAGTTAAAGAAACAAATCCAGTATGGAGTCAGATTTGTTCTTCCTTATTACACTTAGGACTGGGGTGGGGATATGAGGAGTGACTTCTAATGCAATGCATTTTTTTCTTGAGTGATGAAAAGTTACTCAGATTAGTTAATGGTGGTGATTGCATAACTCTGTGACTATGATAGAAACCATTGCATTGCACATATTTTTTTATGTTTTTTAGGGCCACACCTGCAATAAATGGAAGTTCCCAGGCTAGGGGTCGAATTGGAGCTACACCTGCTAGCCTATGCCATACCACAGCAACGCAGGATCCGAGCTGCATCTGCAGCCTACACCACAGCTCACGGCAATGCCAGATCCTTAACCCAGAGAGCGAGGCCACATCCTGATGGATACTAATTGGGTTCGTTTTTGCTGAGCCAGGATGGAAACTCCCTGAACTGTATACTTTAAATGGATGAATTTCATAGAATGTGAATTTTATTTCAGTAGAGCTGTCAAAACAGTCTTTTTAATGAAGATAGAAAAAAATATGTTAAAACCGATAGCAAGTATGAAACTATAAATGATCTTTGATGATTTTGGATCTTATAAAATCTCAATTTTAATATACAGAAATGAAGGATTCTCTTCGTGGCTCAGTGGTTAACGAACCTGATTAGGATCCATGAGGATGTGGGTTCGATCCCTGGCCTTGTTCAGCGGGTTAAGGATCTGGTGTTGCCATGAGCTGTGGCATAGGTTGCAGACTCGGCTCAGATCTGGCGTTGCTGTGGCTGTGGTGTAGGCTGGAAGCTATAGCTCCGATTTGACCCCTAGCCTGAACTTCCATGTGCCACAGGTGCTGACCTAAAAAGCAAAAAAAAAAAAAAAAAAAAAAAAAAATATATATATATATATATATATATATATCAGAGATGAATAAAGTTGACATTGCAGACTTATTTGAAAATATAGCAGTTGTATCATTTGTTGACATGGTGTTTTTCTGATTGTCATTCGAGCACTGTGGTTTATAAAGAGGATAGAAATTCTTCAGAAGAGCATTTTTTGCTGCTAACCTATACTCTTGGGTGGAGGAAAGGAACACTGAAATTATATATATATAGATGTAATTATGTATATAATTTTAAGAAAAAGTGATTAGTTTTTATTTTTCTATTTCAAAAAGACCAACTTATATGCCAATTAAAAAATAAATGTCTCCTAATATATGAATACTCAATATAAAATCATTTATTTAGGCCCTTTGGCTACTTTTACTTTCATTCAGTAAAGCAGAAACATTAAAAAAAATAACCTTCGAGAGGCTTACTTTCCCACAGTGGATAGAGAATATAAACATTCTATACAATAAATGATTGAATTACCTAGTATGTTAGCAAATAACAAGACAATAGAAAGAAAAATGAGAGCAAAGAAAGGGGATCAAGAATGCAAGTGGCAAAAAGAGTTGCTGTTACCAAGATGGAGGAAGCTACAGGAAAAGCAGATTTGGGTATGCAAGTGTGGGGGATCAAGAGTCCAATTTTGACATGGTGGTCTTGAGATATCTATTAGGTATCGAAGTGGAGATGCTGAACTGGCATAGATAAATGTGGAATTCAGGAAAGTGACTGAGGGTGGAGACATTAATCATAACACACACAGTACACAGGACTTGGCGTCTAGAGAAGTGTTACTGGATAGAGAATAGAATCTCCAACATTCAGAGGTCTTCCAGACCTCAGAGAAGGAATCAGCAAAGGAGACTTAGAAAAGTGATAGCTGTTAGTTTAGATGCAAATGAAGAATATGTGGTATCCTGGGAAGAGAGGTGTGACCTCAAACCGACCATGGAGTATAACTTTGGCATTATCTGCAGCGACAATTGCAAAGGCAACAAGCTGAGTTGAGAATTAATTTCTCTCCTTTTAAGTTTAAACTCTCACACTAGACATCTTACTGGATTATCCATTTTGCATCGTTGTGACATTCATAATTACCAGCCTCAACGGAGAAGTAGGGATATCTGAGTTTATTAAACAGGCAGTTAGTAACAGAGTCATATTAACTTGATTATTAAAATCCATGCTGTACCCCACACAGGTGAAATTGGCATATCTATTGGAACTAAAATTCCACATTCCAGTAAAATACTTTTTGTAAAATAATATTCCTTTAAAGCATTCAAATTGCCCTCAGTGCCTGTTTCTTTTCTACTGATAGGCTCGTCATACCAAGGCTAACAAAAAAGATTCCAGAGACTTAAAATTAATTAATTGCACAATCTTGCCACACATAGAATAGAGGTAGACAGTAAAGACAGTAATTTCCAGATCTATCCATAATGAAATAGGAATTGAGATACATAAGAATTATCCAAACTTAAACAGAAAGGTAGAATGTTCCGTTTATTATAATTACTTGAGGATCTGGGCTGAGAGAAACACCAGCAATTTATAACACTATCATCTGTATGTGAAGCTTCAAGTTTCTCCAAGACTAGAACCTAGTGTAGAGAATAGGGATTGAATGTTAAATGATTAAACTGGCGAGAACACATGTCTCTCAGTTCGCATTTTCTTGACCAAGATATGTCACATGGTTATGTATGTTTCTCTACAAATAAGTGTATCTTCCTTATGCCTGGAATCAGAGAAGATCCAGGTGTACTGAAGATGCTGGTAATGTCTGTTACACTCAAGTGTCCTTTGTGACCTCAAGATAATCAGAACTAGGAGGCCTGCCCTGCCTGTTGGGGCTTTCCTTTTACCTTTATAAGCTTTGTGTATTTGAATTGAATTGGAGGTAGTAAGGAAAGAGCAATAGTTCCCCATGACCCTTGAGTTTATCAGAAAAAGAATGGGAGCATGGTAGAAAAGGGTGGAGAGATAATCCCTTTTTTTCCTTTTTTAAAGAGAAGCTAAGTGTTCTTTGGTGGCTCAGCAGGTTCAAGACCTGGTGCTGCCATTGCTGTGGCACAGGTTCAGTCACCGGGCTAAGAACTATCTGCATGCCAGCCACATGGCCAAAAATTAGGAATAAAAAAACAAATAAAAAGAGGCTTAGATTGTCTTTGTAACATAGTATTTTGGATTATTAAATGATGTGCTGTTATTCCTTTTCTCTATCACTCTTATTTTCTCTTCCTCACCAGGAGGCCCTTCCTGCCAGAGTAAGCCATGTCACCCACTGATTTGGAGATGGGTAATCATGTCAAAGGAGTGATGGCAGCAAAGTTAAATTTAAATTCATAAATCTCATTTAAAAATCTCATACATAAGAGAGAAAAAATTGGATCTATCTGAGCATAGCGGATTTTTCCCCCCCTGCTCTCAGACCACAACGAGATTCTTTGGCTGGAAGAGAATTATCAGAGAAAGCCCACAAAGATAGAATGTGGGCAGAAAGGGAGAACAGAGAAGGCTCTCTTCAAAGATTTTCTGAAAGTCTAAGATAATAAATGTCTCAGGAGAGAAGACACATCTGCAGTAAGTTGGAATGTAATGGGAATGTGAGATGGCCTTAAGTAGAATCTGGAAAAATGAACAGCTGAAATTGAACAAAGAAATTGATGATGCATGAATAGCAGGCTTACAAGGGCCAGGATGAATTTAGAGGGTGTACACCAAGCAGGCTCTGATAGGAAAATTTGTCCTTTGTTGCCTGAAGCAAGGGAGAACAGAATAGTTGGGGAATGGCTGAGGGCACAGTGGTAAAGGTTCTATAGGGGAAACTTAACAGAAAATCCTGGGGCACTGCTACCTTGAAGTTGCACTAATACTGTCTTAAAAGACAAAGTTATTACACAATAACGCTAAAATGCTGTAATATACCTTTAAAATTTTTACGAAGTAAAACCTTCCAAGAGAAAGCGATCATTTTCCTTCGAATGCATTTGTGAAACTCCTGAATTGTTTATTCATTTTATCAATTCTGGAAATGTTAAAAGTCTTTGGGAACATGTTGATGTTGAAAGAAGTTAATATATTCCACATGCTTCTATGATTTTCTATTAAGTTCAAGTTATTTTACTCATAAAAAGTAACAAAATGAATCCTTTTGATTTTGTTCACTTTACCTCTAGAGTCCACGCAGTTTTACTGGATGAGAGTCGACATGGCGTAATAGCAAGCACAAACTCCTGATGGGCAGCCTCAATTTACTAAATGTGTGTGCACCCATTCTCCTAGCTGTAAAATGGTGCTCGGAATATATATATAAACTGAAGTTTCGAGTGAAGATTAAATGACTTATGTTTATAAAAATGCTCAGCAAAATGCCTGGCACATACAAGGCTTTTGGCAAAAGTAGATGACAGATTTTGTTACAAGAGATCTTGGTCTTTATAAGCAGCTGTTCTCTCTTAGTAAAATCTTTCTTTACAAAAATAGTAAAAGGTAGAGTTAGAAAGATCTCGGTAACTTGGACTTCAAACTCCCATTAGAACTGGGCTTCATTTTGTCTCTAGAGTTCCAGATGACATTTGCCCAACTTACCCTTGAATGATTTTGTTTTTAACATTCACGTGACATTGGAAAGGTGCTAACCTTGATGAAGGATTCAGTTATTAAAAACATTGTTTTACTAAATCCAGCTTTCCTCCCCTCTGAGAGGCCCACACATCAGTGTTTATTTTACCTCCGTAACTATAACAAGAAAAGCTGTTTCTTTCTTTCTTTTTTTTTCCTTCTTTTTAGGGCCACACCTGTGGCATACACAAGATCCCAGGCCAGGGGTTGAATCAGAGCTGCAGCTAAGGCCTTTGTTTCAGCTGTCGCAACGTGAGATCCAAGCCACATTTCAACCTACACCGCAACTTACAGCAATACCAGATCCTTAATCCACTGAGTGAGGCCAGGGAGCAAACCTGAATCCTCCTGGACATTGTGTTGGGTTCTTAACCTGCTGAGCTAAAAGGGGAACTCCCAGAAAAAAAGTTTCTGTCTTCTACTTGGAAATCCTTGATATAGCAATATATTTAAAATGTTTCCTCTGCACTTATTTCTCAGGTCAAAAAGCACCTTTGTTTATATATGTGGATTACAGTGTACAATCCATATTGTTCAGTAAATACTCATTTCTGAGAGCATGTTTTAATGAAAAAAATACATTTTAAGATGATTGTCTTTCATTTTTTTTCTCTTCTGAAGTAACATCACTGTTAACGACTCTTTGAAATTTGGTAGAAATGACGGTAATATCTAGATGTCTGGATAGTGAAATAGGGACTCCTAATGCATAAAAGTTAGCCAAATAATTTGTAGTTTGGGAAAAATTTTAAATGACATATCTCCTGTTTAGAAATATAACTGAAAGCAAAATCTTCTTTTAGCCCAGAAAATCTCTCCATGAAGGTAGTAGAGAAAGAAAATGCTTTAATCATGGCACAAGAATTAAATGAGAATGACTGTGTATCACAGGTAATCCATTACAAGACCGCAGAGACAGAAAGAAATCGCACCTTTGTATAAAGCAAACTTGGGCTCATTACACACGTTTTCAGAATAAACAATGACTAGATCCCAAGTAAGAGGACTTAATAGTGCCACTTATTACACATAGTCTATCCTGAGTTTACCTGGTAATTGGGGTAACCATCTGTCTGTGTTAGTTAATTGGTTTTATGCAAAGGAAAAGTAAGCTTCTCATATTTTTATGACAGGTGATAGTTTTGCAACTGGGAACAAGGCACCCACCTAAGCAAGTCTCCTCGCTCCCACAGGAACTGGGAGATAGAGATGCCATCTCTCCTGATGGTTACGATTCCACGAGAAGGCTCCCAGATCCTTGGGAAGGATATTCTTGGGTCCTAAAGCTGTCAAGAGGCCTATTTGCTTCTGAAATTTGACATATATTTCAAAGGGACAGAAAAATAACTTAGGAATACAAGTTTTCTAAAATTAATTCTCCAAAAAAAGCAAGAAGGGAATTCTCATTTTCAACAGAGAGTCTCTTTAATTTTTATCTTACAGGTTCTTATGCCCTATAATTCATGTTTGTTAATAGATTTTTGGATTGTATAATTATCATGGAATACTACGAAATAGTGAGGTTCATTCCTGGAAACTTATAAGCCCAAGTAGTCCATGTGACATGTGGGGACACATGAAAAATTAGGAGGAAAAAAGGGAAGGTATTTGGGTATGTTGCAAAAAAACTTTGACACTTAAATGTATCTATTAACAAGAGGGAGTGACTGGATCTTTGTTATAACCTCTGGAGAGTCTTAGCACTCATCCTGAGTCAAGAAGAGATGGAGAGAAATATTTTGTTCTAGTTCTGTGACAAATGTCATTGGTAATTTGATAGAGATTGCACTGAATCTCTAGATCACCTTGGGTAGTATAGTCATTTTGACAACATTGATTCTTCCAGTCCAAGAGCATGGTATATCTTTCCATTTGTTTGTGTCATCTTTGATTTCTTTCATCAGTGTCTTATAGTTCTCAGAGTATAGGTCTTTCAATTCTTTAGGCAAGTTTATTCCTAGGTATTTTATTCTTTTCGATGTGATGGTAAATGGGATGGTTTCCCTAATTTCTCTTTCTGATCTTTCATTGTTAGTATACAGAAATGCAATCAATTTCTGTGTTTTAATTTTGTACCCTGCAGTGAACCTACGTACAGAACAGAAACAGACTCACAGATACAGAGAACAGATTTGTGGTTGCCAAGGGGGAGGGTGGAAGAAGTGGGATGGATAGGGAGTTTGGGGTTGGTAGTTGCAAACTATTACATTTAGGATGGATAAGCAAAGAGGTCCTATAGTTTAGCACAGTGAACTAAATCCTATGTCTTGGGATAGACCACAATGTAAGATAATATGAGCAAAAGAATATGTATGTATGATTCAGTCACCATGCTGTACAGAATAAATTGACTCAACACTGTAAATCAACTACACCCTAATGAAAAATACATTTAATAATAAAAAAGAAGAGATAGAGATAAATAATCTCCACTTTGAGGCACAGTAGAACTTTCTTACCTGATATTTGGAAAAATGTGTGTCTGCAATTCACACCAGGGGTTCTTACGGCTCAGATTCCCAAGACATTTGGCTTGAGTCTACTGTGGACAGCAATCATCCTCCTTGCAGGGCAGTCCTGCGCATACCTTGTTCATCTCTGCAGGATTTCCTGCATCAGCCATCCCTGTAGCAGTTCACATAGTTCCCAGGGACTTAGCTTCTCCTCAGAGGAGAGCTCGTGTCCAGGAGGTGAGATCCTCACTGGGCACATGTGGAAACTACTCTGATTTAAAAAGCTCTGCCTAGACACTTCATGTTCCATATGAGAGCCTATTTCTTGTAATAACTTGGGCATAGCTTCCAGGATCCCTGCAAGGGATTGCTATAAGAATCTCTGAACCTAGGGAAGCTAAAACTATAGCATCTCCATCAGGAATTTGTAGTTTGTTTATGTTTTCTTCTGGTCCAGTGTAATTTACCAACCAGGGGACATTTTTGTAATCAGCAGTGTTGATTTATATGACATTTTACATTTAACAGAGCTATAGAGTTAAATTGAAAGTGAAATGGCAGCAGAAAAAGGCTTATATGAACTTTCAGTCTGTCTTGATAAACAAGTTCTTCAGCTGTTTAAACCTCAACTACCTCATCTCTCAAACAGAGATCAAGTGTTATCTCATAATATAAGTTGTGTACATGTAATGTGACAATGTGCGAGAGGGCATTGGTCCATCAGTAAGTATTCTTAAAGCTGTCTATGAAGTTATGATGTTTGAGCTCTTGCCAGTAGACAGTTCTGCTCTGCAGAGGAGCTCTTGAGAAAGGAAACCAAACCAGGAAGGATGAAAAGAGTGCCCACTCTCAGGCTTAGGAAATGCCTCTTCAGTGTAACCTCCTATAGCAGAGTTGTAGCAAACAAACTGGATCGCAGGCTTCACATGAATGGTGAGCAGGGGGTGAAACCAGGGGTTCAGGTTTCAATCTAAGCCCTATCAGAGTTAGTTGAATAGAAGTCATGTACTATTTTATATGAACATGAGCCAAGATAAAGCAATATCTTGATCCATAGTCATAAAGGTTGTGTGTGTGTATGAGTGTGTATATTAATGGGTGATCTGTGTTTCCTCGTTTCCTCTTATTATACCTGCTTAGACTTTAAAAAGACATTATGCTATTTTTTTTTCTTTTTTGGCTGGACGTGTAGCATTTGGACGTTGCTGGGTGAGAGACTGAACCTGTGCCACAACAGTGACTAGAGCTACTGCAGTGACAATTTGCTGGTTCCTTAAGCCACTATGCCACAGCAGACCTCTTAAAATGACATTATGCTTTTTTTGCCTCATCTACCACCAACTTCTCATGTCACAATTCTTCTCAACCTTCAAGCTTTATTTTATATCCCACCTTCTGAAGAAAATCATGTTGAGGTTTCCTAGCTAAAGTCAATCTCTTTCCTCTAAATGTGGTACCAATTATATTATTTTGGGGGGGCACACCCGCTGCATTTGGAGGTTCCCAGGCTGGGGATTCCAGTTGGAGCTACAGCTGCCCACTTACGACACAGCTCATAGCAGATGCTAAGCTGCGTCTGCGACCTATACCACAGCCATGGCAACACCAGATCCTTAACCTATTGAGCGAGACCAAGGATCAAACCCCCAACCTCATGGTTCCTAGTGGGATTTATTTCCACTGTGCCACTATGGGAACTCCAATACCCATTATATTCAGTTTATTTAACCTCTGCATATGCCTACCAGATCTATATTTGCTAAACCACAAGAATATATTTGCAATACTTTGTGTTCTTGTAAAATCTTCAGTGCTTTATACATTGTGGCTGAAATTTGGAGATCGGTTGACAAACGGTAGGTAGAAAAGGGAAGAAAGAATCTCAATTCTTTTTAATGGACAGTTTTTTCCCCCATCCCAAATTACTGACAGGCTGGATTGATTTAGTTCCTCCTTGATGTAGGGACCTCTTCGATTTGGTAAAATGTCTTAAATGTTTTTTTTTTCTGTTAAATTGCATTCTCTGCTCTAAAGTGTAAGTTTTGCCTCATTACTTTCTTCTTGTCTTCTCCAGCCCTTTCCAGTACTAGCTGTTAAATTCCATGTGCAAATTCAGCTCTGCAATGTTCCAGAGTCAGGGCAGGAGGTATATCCAAAACCTGAGCCTCCCTAGCTGAAAAATTGCAATGTTCGTCTTGCTATATTTAGAACCTGTAATTCACATGGCAGGGCTGAATGCTGTCACCATTTGAGCCTTCATTCCTAGTAATTTGCTCAGCTCCTGTCTCACTCTTCCCTGGAGTATGAGGACTTTTCTGTGTTTGGTCCTTCTATCAAGACCTACCATTCACCTCACTTGTTGACTCCATTTGTTCTGGATTTTTCTTCCTCTTCCCAGTTGTCTGACTTTATACCTCAATTTGGCATCCAATTCTGTCTTGAAAACCTACTAACTTTTTCTAGTAGGTTTAATTACTCATATTAAAAGCAATTATCTCAAATTTTCTCTTGCCTCAAACTTCCTACACACCCACTTTACCTGCCTTCTCTGTCAGCTAATGATCTCCTTTCATCCTCCAATGGGACAAGAAAGTTATCACAGTTCTAAGTTTAAATATATAGAACTCGGTAGTCATTTTAATATATCTTCTTCTCCTCCTTCCCATTTCTAACACTGAAAGAAATACCTGTCCTTCATCAGGCTCTGAAGGGTCTGACTTCTGCCTGTCTATAATTTCTTACTGTTACTCCCCTAAGTACTTAGTACATAGCGGCTTCCTCCTGGAGTAGTTTTCCTTTTAGTCTTTACATGACTACCTTCTTCCCATAACTGAGACCCGTTTTAAATGTCGCCACCTCACAGCCACATTTCCTGACCACCCGGTCTAAAGTAGATCCCCGACAAATATTCATTTGTGGCTCAGTTTGTGACTGATTTCTTGCAAAGTGTCTACACTTTGTTAGCTGCCTCCACTAGACTGGAATTCTGCGAGGCAGAGAGTATGTCTCTCACCTTGTCCCAGGGCTTTGTGTCCTGTAAGGTTTCCACCAATATTTGATGAAGCAATAAGTACTTCTTTCCAAACTAAAGTGTGAGCCTGCCCTCAATGACCCACTTGCTAACTCTCCACACGTACCTCAATTCAAACAGGCTTAAGTATATTGAATCTCTACTTTTTTTTTTTTTTTTGGTATACTGTGTTTTGGACTTTGAGTTGCAGCAAATTCAGATGACTTTCAAAAAATCTTGGTCCCATCAAAAATTTGTACAGCGGAATTCATCAGACTGACTGACCAGTGACTACACACAAGCTCCATTACCCAGGCATCTCGCATGGCCACCATTTCCAGGCTTTCTTCATTCTTGGACCACAAATTCTGGAAACTTTCATAAAAGGGAATTTTTTTTCCATATGTTAACAGTTGTTATGGTTCTCTTATGAGCTCAGAGACTGCATTTTAAGTTGAATCTTTTTATACCAGATTTGCATTGCTTGGCTGTCTTTTTTTGGAGGTTCTCTGAAGTGCCTGACTTTGCCCGACCCCCAGCTCTTGTAGTTGAAGTCCACATGTGTTCCACACAAGACTACACTGGCTTATAAAAACAAATCAAAAATAATAGAAAAGACCCAAAGTACTTTTACCTATATTTTCTAAATCAAAGATACTACATTTTAGCAAATCACTAAAAAACAATCTATCATAGTGATTATTATAACTTACCAGAATTTAAATGTAGTGTTCTTTTTGTATTTCTTTAAGTTAACTTTAACGGTTGAGAGAGATAAGAGAAGGGAATTCCCGCTGTGGCTCAGAGGTAATGAACCTGACTAGTATCCATAAGGATTCATGTTCGATCCCTGGCCTCAGTCAGTGGATTAAGGATCCGGCGTTGCTGTGGCTGTGGCTGTGGCTGACAGCTGCAGCTCCGTTTTGACCCCTAGCCCGAGAATTTCCCTGTGCCACAGGTGTGGCCATTAAAAAAAAAAAAGAAAGAAAGAAAGAAAAAAGAGAGAGGTTAAGAGAAAAGCTAATGCTTATATAAAGCTGAACATGTGAATAATCTTTTAAGATAGAAAATGTAAGCTGACCTTGAAAATATAATTTTGCCTCTTAGTTTCTTTGGATCATTAAGAACTTTAATTTGGTAAAACCTATCTATAAACAAAAAAGTTTCAACTTTTTAAAATAAGTTTCTAACTGATTATTTTATTGTCAGTCTATATGGCCTTCAACTTTTAATTAACTGGATGAAATATAAGTATTTATTCTGTTTTTCATAAGGCTAAATATGAAAATTTATTTTCTTTTTTTTGTCTTTTGTCATTTTATGGCCGCACCCGCGGCATGTGGAGGTTCCCAGGCTAGGGGTCTAATCGGAGCTGTGGCCACTGGCCTGCGCCGCAGCCACAGCAACGCAGGATCCGAGCCGCGTCCGCGACCTACACCACAGCTCACGGCAACGCCGGATCGTTAACCCACTGAGCAAGGGCAGGGATCGAACCCGCAACCTCATGGTTCCTAGTCGGATTCGTTAACCACTGTGCCACCACGGGAACTCCTGGAAATTTATTTTCAAAGAAGCACTGTATGCTCACATAATCATCATATGATTTTAAGTTTCAACATAGTCTTACACTTTTTTTTTTTAAATAAGTACTGGCTCTATAAACACACACACTGTAAATAGACTTTAGTTGAAGAGAAAATATCAAGACAAAGATATGTATGGAAGAATATTTTGCAGATCCACAAATTTCCTGAATGTAACCATTTCTCTCATTTCCCAGACCAATGTAAACACATACAAATTATTTTATGAATTTAATTATATGAATTTTAGAAAAGTAATGTAGGTACTGGACTAAATTAACCTATCCTCTGATTCAGATATATTAAAAATGTCTGGTGAATTATTTTATGGTAAACTAGTCTTTATTTCAATCAATGTGAGAGACAGTTTCAAGTAACAACTGCCATTACAACATAAGATGCCCTGTTTAAAAGCTGTAAAGTTATGGCACACAGTGGTAGGAAAATGAATGTTCATACTCAAACCGCCTTAATTCAAAAAATATTTCTCCTGCACTACTTGAAATTTGCTGAGGGTAGACCATAAATATTCTCACCAAAAAAAGGAAAGGAATGGATAAGCAATGAGATCCTGCTGTATGGCACCTGGAACTTAACCTAGTCACTTATAATGGAGCATGATAATGTGAGATAAAAGGATATATACATATATGTGTAACTGAGTCACTTTGCTGTACAGTAGAAAACTGACTGAACTCTCTAAACCAGCTATAATGGAAAAAATAAAAATCATTATAAAAAAATAAAACATAAATAAAGGGACCAGATGCTACTTGTGTGTCTCAAGTGACAGGAATGAAATCAGCTCCCTCTGACCAGGTGTGAGGCCTGGTCCTAGAAAAAAAGTGGGAAAAAAGGGGAAAAAAGGAATTGTGGTGATTGGGTATGTTAATTACCTTGATCTTGGCAATCATTCCACAACGTATATGTATATCGAATAATCAGATTGTACATTTTAAATATATACAATTATATATGTCAGTTATTACTCAATGAAGTTAAAAAATATTTCTCATTGATGCTAAGTAAAAGGCTTTGGATTTTCTTTCTTGTTAGGTAGACCTGAAAGCTGTAATTCTCCATGTTATTTCTAGCCAAGCTCATAAGCCTTTGAGACTAATTTCTTCTTTTTCTTTATTCATTTATTTATTTTGGTTGCACCCGTGGCATGCAGAAGTTGTGGGGCCAGGGACTGAATCTGTGCCACAGCAGTGACAACTCCGATCCTTAACCTGCTGAGCCACCAGTGAACTCTTTAATTTCTTTTTTAAAATAATGTTCTTTGGGAAGTGTTTCTGTAAACACTGGTTTCAGTGGGCTATTTAGCTGTTAACTTTCATGGTTCCAAGGTTCAGAGTAGTTGTGGGCTCACATGAATCTTTCACTATTCCTGGATGATGACTGATTTTTGATTTTTTGAAATCTGATTGAAGGACTGACCTCATTATGAGACATAATAGCTCAATATAATGAGATTTTGTATGCTGTGTCTTAACTTTTTCCACATATGCCTCAATACAACAATAACTGTAGAGAATTAAAATAGCTGTTTGTACCTAGAACCCATCTATCCCGTGCAATCAGAAAATTATCTTATTGATAAGAGCGAATTTAGGACAGGGTTTCAAGATTTTAATCCATCTTCACCATGAAAGGTCCTTTAGACATGAAACCTTTATTGTCACTATAACTGAAACTGATAGACAGGAAGATTTTATCCAGAAAGTAGCTGTCCCAGTTACACAGATTTTGTAGTAATGTGCAATTAATCAGGAATGTTGATGATCAGTTAAGACATAGAGCAAATGCCCTTGACATCTGTTTCAATGTTGCCATTTTAAATTGACTGATGGTGACATACCCTGAGAAGAAAGCTGTAAAGCTGTACAGAAAGATTAAAGACAAAAATACGTGTTAGAAAGTTCCAAGAAGTGTTTGCAGAAAAAATAACTGACGATTTGACTTGACATAATTTTCTATGAACTTAGTACTGACTCAGTAAATTCAGCAACTTGAAACTAAATAAATCATAATAATTTATATCAGAGAATATTATGACACATTCACATTGAATTATGTACAGTACAGAAGTGATTTGGCTCATTAGAATTAAGCTCTGTGGGAAAACAAAACAGAAAAAAATAATAGCTCCAGTAATGATTCTACTGCAAATAGCTGCATAAATAAAACCAGGAAGAAACAACTATTAAAATCTATAAGAACTAATAATACTTTACTAAGTAAAAAATATATTTGAAGCAGTCTGTAGTTAATTTGGAAAAATATATCACACAAAGGAAATTTAAAACTCTCCTCTAAAGTGAATTGCAAACATAAAATACTAACACAGTTTTGATTTGAGTGAAAAATTATGGCATCTAGCTTTATAGCATATCCTCGAGGCATTCTATTTTCACCATTAATATACATTCCTATTCTTTTCTACTTTCACCTCCAAGGTAAACTCCTTTGAGTATCGTTTCTCAGTAATGGCAGATAATATTTGAAAGTTGAGAAATCCACACCTTTTCTCAAACCTGTATATCACCTTGGTAGTGGGAGCTTATGGAGGTCAAGATTCAAAGACATTAGAAAAGATCACATATCAGTGTATACTCCTTTGACTTTAACAACTTAAAATTAATTTCTTCTGCTGGCATTCAGAAGATGGTTACATTTGCTGTCTTATATTTCTCTGTGAAATAAAAAAACTTTGATTCAGTTCAGAAGGTTAAGATAGATTAGTAGCAAGTAGGGACATGAGCCCTTCTCTGAAGTGACGTCACAAAGTTGATCACATACTCTTGTTCCAAGAGAAGACAGTCCCTGGGCCAGACTAATCTGCAGAATAATTCTTGATCTAGATTAGCTCATGTAAATTCATTTAGAAAATCAAAAATAAATATAACAAAAGTGTAGATGTATACTTACAGAAGATAGATATTACTATTCTCAGTGTTAAGGACTTCAGAATTTAAATCTTAGACATGGACTGGTTTTGTCCTATTGGTTCATAACTATTCCAATATTATAAACTTCTTTTCTACTAAAAATTCTTTGAAGATTATTTAAAGCTTGTAATTGTGGAAAGTCTTGAGGTGAAGGAACTGCTTTTTTCCACTGACATACAGAGATTATGCATTACTGGAAATTCTTCTTTCTCTTTGTAATTTAAAAAAATTATTTAAGAGCATTAGTTTTTTTCTTTTTTGGACATTGTTGAAGAATTGTTTCCCCTCAGTGAGGACTGAGTTAATTAGGTAGTCCAGGAACTTTTAAAGTAATAGAATTAGTTGATATGACATATTTAAAATAACCTAACAATTAAATTGTATGTATTATATAACTGAGACTATTAGGTTGTCATTAAAACCATGCTATAGAAGGATATTTGATATCTAAGGAATTGGTCAAATCATAAAGTCAATGAATATAAAATTCAGGTTACAAATCCCTATGTGTAATGGATCCAATGTAGCCTGTGTTTTATGATTTCTATAAAAATAACAATAGAATTTCTCTTAGTGCTTAGGGTTATGGAGGATTTTAAAATCTACTCTGCATTGTGGTTAATATTTTTCGCTATTTTTATTTTATTATAGTTTTTTTTAATCAAAGTTACAAATGCCTATAGTTTGAGTCAAGGCATTCTATAAGATTTATTTCAAAAAACGGCAGTCCTCCCTGCAATTTTCCTCTCCGCAGATCATCTGCTTTCAGCTTCTTTAGCGAAGTCTGTGACATCCCCCACTACAACATTAGTGTAGTTGTACCTCTTGGCTCCGTATGTGTTATCTTTGGGCTCTTTCTTTCTTCCAACACTTTACACAAAATGGTGACCAAGTCTCTTTGTAAAGTTATAACTTTTGTTACGTCAATATTCAGTGTTCAGATATTATGAAAGCTATTTTTAGCTGAGTTATATAAAACCCTTTCTTTTCCTTCACAACTTTTTGGTGTCCCTGTGAATTATTAATAGTTATTTTGTTTTTTTTTTTTTTCTTATTTTTCTAAACATTTTTCACTAATATAAGCTCTTTACCAGTTCTCTAATTCTGTTTTTAGGCATCCAGACATGTCCTTTTATCTTTTTTGGAGGTTATCTTTCACTATCTTCGATGGTGCTCCAGTTTGGACTGAGTAACTTTATGTTCCTCTGGGAGCTCCTTTCAACTTTCCCCTGAGCACAATTTTGTCTTATCTCTGATGTTGGATCTCCTATTAGTTATCTCTCTCCCCTTTCTTGCTTTACTCTCCCCAAGTTAAGTGGAACATATCTTCCAAAGGCATCCTGAGAAAAGATGGATCAAACGTGCCCTTATTCTCCACTCACACTGGATTGATCATTGGATTAGACATAGAATTCTGCATTGAAAATAACTATCCTCCACAATGTTTAAAGGCGTTGGTCCATTGTTTCTGGCTTTTGAATTGCCCTTTGAGGAATACGATGCATTCTGATTCCTAAACTTTCATTTTTGTCCTTCCTATTTTTTAACTCTAAACCTTTGGAAGCTGCTAAGAGAATCTTATCTAGAGTCTTTTGAAATTGCATATATTGCAGTTATATTATTTCACCCATTTTGTGGGCATTGATTGGTCTCTTCATCATGAAAAACCGTATCACCATTTTTGCATGGTTTCCTTGTTTTATATCTTGTTTCCTTGTTTCACATCTTGTTTCCTTGTTTCCATGAGAGCTTTACATCTCTCATTTATTCATGATCTCTTTCTTCCTGGAATTCATATTGCTCAATTTTTTTTTTTCTTTTTAGGGCCACACCCATGGCATATGGAAGTTCCCAGGCAATGGGTCAAATGGAAGCTGTAGCTGCCAGCCACAGTTATAGCCACAGCCACACAGAATTAGAGCCATGTCCGCAATCTACACCACAGCTTATGGTAACTCCAGATCCTTAACACACTGAGAGAGGCCAGGGATCAAACCTGTATCCTCATGGACCTGATGGATCCTAGTTGGGTTTATTAAACACTGAGCCACGAGGGAACTCCATGACTCAAATATTAAATCAGCTGGGCTGCTGTCTAATTTTCTTATATTTTCCATGATACATTTATTATACTTTGTCTTATTTTCAGGGAATCCTTCTCAATTTTATTTTGAAAACTTTTTTGAAATCTCTGCCATCAGAGTTTTAAGTTTCAAGGTTTTTTTTTCTGAATATTCTTTTTAATAGTGCAGTATTTTCTCATTCTCTCTAAAGGTCTTGATTTAGTTCTTAATTTTTTTAAAGCCATGACCATGGGATGTGGAAGTTCCCGGGCCAGGGGTCGAACCTGCATCTCAGCAGTGATTGGAGCCACTGCGTGACAACAGATCCTTAATCTATTGAGCCTCAAGGGAGCTCCATTTCTTGATTTTTTTTTTTTCTGACTTTAGGATGCAGGTCTTCTTTTTTCTTTTCCCCTCCTCTCCTTCTCCTTCTGCTCCCCCTCCTCCTTTTCTTCCTCTGCTACCTCTTCCTCCTCATCACCTGCTCTCTGCCTTACAGGAAATCTATTGCTGCTCTCCTCTTTAATGTGTGTGGATTTATTTCCTTAACATTTATTTTACCGTTTCTTTGTTGGATTTTAGGGAGAGAAAAAAAGTATTTGTTTACTTGCCATGTATATCTAGACAAATACACTCTGTGTTTTCATGATTAAAATATCTTGTCTTTGTAAAAATAATTATACAGATTTATACTACGTTATTTAAAGATATCCCCAGGACAGCTTCCCCCAAGTTTTTCCCATTTTTGTTTTATTTACAAGTATTCTAGAGATTTGCTCTGTCTCATAATAAAACGAGACATTTCCATTAAATCAGCACATTTGATCCCTTGAAAACGCAGATTTCAATTTTAAATAATAGTAGCAGTGTTCCAATCTGTGTGCATAACTGTATGGAGGCCATAAAAATTGGCCTACCCATTTACAAACTTTTACTAAGCACCTTCTATGTTCCAGGTCCTATGCTGAGTTCTGGGGAATAGAAAGGTGAATCAGTGCAGTTCCTTCCCCTAAGGAGTTCCAAATTAAAGAGAGAATTCTGGAGATAATCTGCACTGGAAAAGTTGCAATTCAAAGAAGGTTGATTACTGCATCTAAAGTCACAGGTTCATTAGCCTGGGGTTTTGACTTGGGCCTCAGGGCTTTGTCTACTACAAATACATTGTAGTTTAGTCTATTAGATATTTGCCCTGGCAATGCTGCTCTTGGATTTGATAGTGTGTAGAGTTAACGTCAGGTGTTTGAAGGCTCAGCTTTGATTCACAGTGCTGTATACCATAGGGAATAATTGCACACTTGAAGAAGACAATCTGCTTAGACTCCAATCCTGTTGAAATGTAAACAAATTAGTTAAGCCCCATGGAGCCTCATTTTGTTTCTGTGGAAAGTAGGTATGATAATAGCATTTACTTCTCAGGGTTATTGTAAAGATTGCAAGAATTAATATATTCAAAGGACTTAGAAAAAAATCCTTGGCAATAAGAAACACTGTCCAAGTGTTATAGTCTCAGTCGTGCCTCCTCAGGATTCACATGTTGAATCTCTAAGCCCCAGTGTGACAGTATTTGAGGACAGCAACTTTAGGGAGGCAATTAAGGCTAAATGAGGTCAGAAGAGTGGGGGCCTAATTTGATAGTGATAAGACTGGTGTCTTCATATAAAAAGATTTCTTTCTATCCGTGCTTTCACAGAGAAGAGGCCAAGTGAGAAATGGCAAGACAGTAACTGTCTATAAACTAAGAAAGGCCCATCCAGAAACCAACTCTGATGCTACCTTGATCTTAGACATCAAGCCTCTGGCACTCTAAGGAAGTAAGTTTTTATTTTTAAGTTACCCAGTTGGCTTTATTTTGTTATGGTAGCCCATCCTCATTAACATAGCTGTCATCATCTATCTAATGCCTTATAATGTATTTTTTGCTTGGTGGTAATCATCTACCCTCGTCTGTGGCAGTGGTCCTTAGGTGATTCTGGTCCCTTCCTCATCCTCTCCAGCAAAAAAAAAACTTTCTTAGGGCATTTGGCTAGAGCTTGAGAATACAGAGTTAATGAACATTTTCTTAATTCTTGAGTGTAATATACAAACAGGTTGTCAACTAACAATTGCAGGGAGAGTTTTCCTAGGTCCAAAAAGTATTCAAGGAGAAATTGAGACATGAACCTAACCTCTAAGCAATGGTAGAAATACAGATGAAAAGGCACTCATGAGAGTAGAAATTGAGTGAGAAAATCCCAAGAGCTGGAATCACAGTGCTCCTTTCTGTGTGGTCTTTGAGAAGTCACTCTATCCTTTTTTTTAGAGTATAGTTGATTTACGATGTTCTGTCAATTTCTTCTGTATAGCAAAGTGATCCAGTTTTACATATATATGTATACACACACACACACACACACACACACACACACATATATATACATATACTTTTTTTTCATATTATCTTCAATCATGTTCTATCACAAGTAACTGGATATAGTTTCCTGTGCTACACAGCGGGAGCTCATGTCTTTTCCATTCTAAATGTAGTAGTTTACATCTACCAATCCCAAACTCTCCCTATCCACTCCCTCCCCCTCCCCCTTGGCAACCACAAGTCTGTTCTCCATGTCTGTGAGTATGTTTCTGCTCTGCAGATAGGTTCATCTGTGTCATATTTTAGATTCCACATTAGTCACGCATCCTTGTGGAGCTTCATGTCCTCATCGGTGAAAAAGGATGGTAGTAATAGTGCCTGATAGTTGTCTATGTTAATTTTAAAATAGTTGTCACATAGTATTTGTGAACATGATTCGAAAATGCCAATCACAGGCTTGGGGTACAATGAATAAAGAAAAATAGGACAAGAGTAATAGGAAAATGTTGGAGAGGAAAGTTTTGGCCAGATTTGTGAAAACCCTGTGCTGGAAGTTTTAGGGTTCATTCTAGAGGCACTGAGGAAATCCTGAAAGCTGTTAAGCGTGGATACCATATCACTTTAGGAAAATTAATGTGCTATCTTGCAGCAGAATGCTTTAAAATAGCAAAAGAATTAACATATACACATGAGCAATGTTTTACAATATTCTAAGAGGGAGAATGCTGATGAATTTTAGGGTAAGGATACTAGGAATCTAAAAAGAGACAGAACTATCACAGAGAAAGTAGCATAAGATTTGATAGCCACACTTACGTGGTGGGGGGAAGTGGTGGTGATGAAGCAGATATGATTATAACATTTTGAGTCTATTAGGCTAGTGAGGCAAATGATGGATAAATTGTGCTGTAGAGACGAATATTCTATTTTTGTTTGGGATGATTTGTGTGTGTGTGAGTACATGCATACTTGCATGTGTGTGTGTGTGTGTGTGTGCAATATCCACCAAATGAAGATATTTTTAGTATTAGTTAAAGCCATGAAGCTGAATGAAGACATCCAAGGGTGAATGTATGTCTCCTGATTATCTATAACAACATCTGCTTGACCACAGAAAACAGGCTTTTAACACATTATTAGTTAAGGTGACAGACACATACAGTTTTGTTGTTGTTGCTTAATCATTAAAGCAAAGAAAGTTTGAGTCCAGTCAGATAGGGGTCAGTAAAGCTATAATTTAGCCCCAGTTCTCTAGGTTTAACATTTGAAATTTAACCTAAACCTCAGTGATGTTAATAGAGAAAGGTACATGTATCAGTCATATAAAATATTTTTTAATATCAAGTGATCAAATCCAAACTCTGAAAATAATATATATATAATTCTTCAGCATGTTTCAGGAAAATTATAAAGAAACCAAGACTGGGCCAGTAAAGACTTTCAGTTTCTACTTTAGAATAACTGTGATTTTCTTCTATTGTCTTGTGTGGTAGCTCTCTGACGTTTTTCTCTCTGAAACATATAATCTCTGTCTTGCTGAAATGATAGATTTTAGATGAGTCAGGCCCAAAATTAGCAGGAAAGGGCAGAGACTAAATGCAACTTTTCATCACTTGTGATCTGAAACATTTCATATCTTACTATCTTATAAAAATCTTAATCCAATGCAAATTTATGTTCTTAAAGCAGGATAGCTCTAAATTTTAATATATATTCAATCTGCAATAAAACATTAGTTTTATTTTTTCTTTTATTTTATCTGTCTTTTTAGGCCACACCCACAGCTTATGGAGATTCGCAGGCTAAGGGTCAATTCAGAGCTACAGCTGCTGGTCTATACCACAGCCACAGCAATGCCAGATCCGAGCTGCATCTGCGACCTACATCACAGCTCATGGCAATACCAGATCCTTAACCCACTGAGCAGTGCCAGGGATCAAACCTGTGTCCTCATGGATGCTAGTCAGGTTCATTACCAGTGAGCCACGATGGGAACTCCAAAACATCGGTTTTAATAAGAATAAAACCTTAGATTCTCTGCATTAAGCTATAATATGTATTTTCCTTGTTTATAGTTAAGTAGTTTTAAAGAAGTCTCCTAAGACACATACAGCTGTAAAGACTGTATTGTTATGACAGCTTTAAAAAGCTGGATTAAAAAAAAAAAGTCTGTTACCACAAACATTTATTCTTACATAAATCCTAGAAAACCCAATCTTTTCTAAAGTTTATATTAATAAATCTCACTGTTTTCCATCTTCTCAATTTAGTTTTTAGATGGCTGGATTTAACAGAATTTTTTGTCACTTAGTAAGTGGAAGGGAATATTTCCTCAACCTAACAGTTTTAATAGGGTAAATTTCTGTCACACCAGCACAGATACACTTTGCAAAACAACAACTTTGGGAACTAATTATAGCTAACATTTATAGGGAGTTTTCGACCTTAGATACTGGGTTCATGTAGATTAAGTCATTTAACCATCAGACTGCAGCAGGTGCTATTAAGTTCTTTATTTTATGGATAAGGAAATCCAGTCTTTTTGCATAAGTCACTAGTTCTCAAACTTTGGTGTGTATCACCATCACCAAGAGAACTATTAAGGAATATGAGGTCCAGGCTTATTGAAATAGATGAAAGTCTGGGCTTTGCATTTTTACAGTGCTTCCCAGGTGTTTCTAAGTGCCACCAAAGTTCTAGAACCTAGAAATAAAGTGCCCTACCTAAGGTAATATAGGGCAGAGTTGATATTTAAAACCTAATGTTTGAGATGCCAATTACGTATGCTCTTGACCTACACATTGTCAGTTCCAAAGTTATTACTCTTTCAAATTAAAAGGATGTCTATATAGTTTCTGAAAAACACAAATAAATGACCTCCTCTTCCTTTGAATGAAATGAACCAGTAATCTTTCACAGTACATAAGTTTTTAAATTAACTCTAAGGTGGTATGCTATTGATATTAGAACCAAATATAACAGATATATGTTGTATTTTGGTGAACTGTCATTGTAAATTTTCTAGCAGAAATAGGGTAAAGGTATTGCCAAAGTTGTTTCTATATTGGAAGTGTGGTTAAAGCTGAATGATGAATTCTGAGATGCCTGCACACCGATGGGTTTGCAGACCAGTGAACACAGCTTATAACACAATAAAATGAATTTTTAATAATGTGTTGCCCTAACGCACTGGGCATTCAAATACTTCACATTATTGAGTATAAAATGAAGCTAAATATTAGCATTAACAGTTTGACATAAAAACCATCTACTTTGCAGCTCTTACTATAAATCTGTTTTGAAAACAAGGTAATGGAACAGCAGCCCTGAACCTCATGTCAAGTACTTTCCCCATGAGAGAGACTGATAACAACTGCAGATACAGTTAAGGTATTCTTTTTCTAGTCCTCAAAGATTTTTTTTCCTATGTTTAGGTAGAAAGCAATTTCCAGTTTGGGGAAGATTCTGAAAAAGCTCTGTTACATTATGGACATATGACTATAGCACCCCCTGCTGATGACTGCTGGGATTAAAGTGCGTGCAGCCCTGACCTCAGAATTTACAGTTGCTTGAGCCATTCACTTCCCTGGTGAGGCAGAACAGTCAAGCAGTCTCAACTTTTTTTATCTGACATTTAGACCACTGTAATGTTTTCTCTGAAACTCTAAATCCTCAGGGATTACAATTTTTTTTTTTACCTCTGGGTAATTATTTCATTCATTTATTCATTCCTTCATTAAGAGCAGTCATAGATGGCAATTGAGAGAAGACAAAGCATTATGGGGAATGAAAAAAGAAACAAGATAACAGAATGCAGCTGGGGGTTGGGAGATTCTATATTTTAATAGGCTGATCTGTAATTTTTTTCATCATTTTCTTCCCATCCTTTGAAAGAAGCCTCTAAACACAAGCAAAAAAAAAGAAGATATTTGTTTCATAACACAGCTGCTTTTTAGAAAAATGCACAAACTACGTCTCCATAACTCTGTCTCTAGCAGAAGACCTCAAAGTTCTCCCTCAGTGATGAGAGTAATAATAAGTCCAAGCAGAAGTCAGAGCATAAAGGGGAGCTGAGGTAGGCAAACCCCCAGGTGAGGAGTGAAATGAGAGGAATATCAGATGGTTGGTGGAGGTGCAAGGCATAGTTTTACAAAAACTTTTGCATTCCAATTGATTGCATCAATCTTGGCCTTGCATCAGAGCTACATTTGAAGCTGTTTTTGAGACCAAGTACTTTTTATTTAGTTCTTTTTTACAATCAGAATTGTTTGTCGCAAAGCTAGTGGAACAGAGCACAGTAATAAAGATACAAAGTCGCTGCTGTTTGCATATTGCATTCCAAAATCTAAAACCATTTTATTACAATCCGGTTCTTAACATGAACACATCCCTACAATGGAGAGGAGCCGGCTTTCAGCTTTGTTTTCAGACCACCCAGGTGGCAGGTCAGAGGAGAGAGAGGTTAGCAATGTGAAGCTCAGGAGAGCCAAATCTCAAAGCAACAGGATGTATAATTTTGGTTTCCAGGTATGTTAACCAAGAAAAAATTAGTTAAATCTATTAAATAGCACTGATGGGCATCAAATTATATTAATGCATTGACTGTCAAAAAAGGAATTACTCTCTCAGATGGATAGGCTTACAGGGGGGCAAATCCTTGGTACATGGAGAATGATTTAATTCCTGCCACATATGTGAGACACGTGAGAGATGTGTTCTATGGGATTCTGTTTTCTTTATTATGAAACCCCTATGTACAGAACATATCATGCTCTGACTTTGGTAATGGTTATTACTGTGTGAACTTTAAGCCTGGAAAGGTGTACTGGCATTAACACTGAAGACATACCACTTGTATAGAGGCAGCAAGGAAGGTCATAGTTACCTGCGGTCAGTTTTTCTGTTTTGTTTTGTTTTGTCTTTTTGCCTTATCTAGGGCCGCACCCACGGCATATGGAGGTTCCCAGGCTAGGGGTCTAACAGGAGCTGTAGCCGCTGGCCTAAGCCAGAGGCACAGCAACGCGGGCTTCCAGCCGCGTCTGCAACCTTCACCACAG
Organism: Catagonus wagneri; assembly: GCA_004024745.2. Lineage (NCBI taxonomy): Eukaryota > Metazoa > Chordata > Mammalia > Artiodactyla > Tayassuidae > Catagonus > Catagonus wagneri. The sequence continues at coordinate 3,615,382 of PVHT021183693.1, read as the reverse complement.
CTCACGGCAATGCCGGATCCTTAACCCGCTGAGCAAGGCCAGGGATCGAACCTGCAACCTCATGGTTCCTAGTTGGATTCGTTAGCCACTGAGCCACGACGGGAACTCCCCTGCGGGAGGTTTTAAGTAGAGCTTTACTCACAAAGTGTGCATGGTATCCAATAAGACACTTCATACAGCTGTTTCTATGTTGAAGCAAATAGTAAAAGCTATAAATGTGATACAGTCTTAGCCATATAATTTATGTATTTTCAACATCCTGGGAAAAAGATATCAGACAATATAAGATTACTTTTCTACTCTAAAGTAAGCTTGTAGAAAAATATTCCTATTGTTTTCTCCATTATCATCACCCCAAATTTAAATTTTTAAAAACAGATTCTTTGAACACATATGCCCCTTTTGGCATCACCTCATTTCCCTGCGATCCAATTACAGTAAAACTCTGCAAATAATATTACACATTACTTCTCTTTGCTTTCTCATCTTCTGTTTTTTATTGGCCCCTCGAATAGGGCTTCCATTTAAGCTCCTCAGTGAAACCACTTTTGTCAATGATAGAACAGTTTCCTTCCTAGCAAGTTTAAGAATAAAATATTCAGATATCTCATCAAATTTTCCACCAATTGAACTCCTGCTTTTATTTATATATATATATATACTTAAAAATATATTTAATTCATGAATATTAAAAATATGAAATATATAATATGAAATGCTTTTAACAAAACACAGCGATCTTTTATCTAAACTCCCCACACATTTCCTGGTTTCAGAGAAAAACACTTTTGAAGTATTGCTGTTTCTTCTGATATTTATGAAAACCATGATTCTCAATTTTTCCATTTAATGCATTACTTTTGAGTTTATACTATCAGTGGGTAAATAACCTGAATAGATGTTTTTCCAAAGAAAATATACCAATGGACTCCAGACTTATGACAAGACACTCAACATCACCAGTCATTAGAAAAATCCAAATTAAAACTCAATGAAGGAGTTCCTTTGTGGTGCAAGGTAAGGATCTGGCATTGTCACTGCAGTGGCAGCAGTTTGATCTCTGGCCAGGAACTTCCACATGCCACAGGTGTGGCAAAAAAAAAGACTGCAATGAAATGTCACCCCACGTCTACTAGAATGCTCATCATCAAAAATGCAAAAGAGATAGCAAGTGCTAGCAAGGCCATGGGGAAAAGGGAAATTTTGTGCACTGTTAGTGGGAATGTAAGTTGGTACAGCCACTATAGAAAACAATGTGTCCATCAGTGAATAAATGGATAAAGAAGTTGTGAGATATATGTGTGTGTATATATATATACACACACACACACACAAATTGCAATATTATTCAGCTATAAAGAAGAATGTAATCATGCCATTTGCAACAACATGGTTAAAACCTGAGGGCATTATACAAAGTGAAATAAGTCAGACAGAGAAATAGACATTTATATGAGAAATCTTTAAAAAATAAAACTTTGAAAAGAGATCAGACTGGTGGTTACCAGAGGTGAGGAATGGGAGGGAGGGGAAATTGAAGGAAGGTGCAAAGAGTACAAACTTCCAATTAAAAAATAAATAGATAAGTACTATGGAGGTAAAGTATAACATGGTAACTGTAGTGAACACTGCTGTGTGTTATATATGAAGATTATTAAGAGTAAAGCCTGGGATTCCCAGGTGGCACCACAGGTTAAGGATCTGGTGTTGTCACTGCTGTGGCATGAGTTCACTCCCTGGCCCAGCAACTTCCACATGCTGTAGGCGGGGGAACCCCCCCCCCAAAAAAAAGAGGAAGAGTAAATCCTAAGTAAGAAACATTATCACAAGGCAAAAAAAAATTTCTTTTTTTCCTATCTATATGAGATGACAGATGCTAACAAAACTTATTGAGGTAAGCATTTCACAATATATGTAAGTGAAACCGTTAAACTAATACATTGATATGTCAGTTACATCTCAATAAAACAAAAAAAGACATTTCTATCTCAACACATACTTCATCCCCACAACACAACATGTTCCATCCTTAAACACAACTATCATCAAACTTTTTGCTAAATCATTTTATCACGTGCTTGGTTTTCTTTGTATTTATCTTTAATACATCTCAAAATATACACAAAATGGGAGAGGTCTTTTGCAATCATTACAAACCCACTGGATTCTTGACCAATTCTCGTTTAACCTGAAAACATTAATCTGAAGACCTCTGGTGTTCTGTAATCTCAGCTGGCAGTTCCCTAAGTCCTCTGTCCAGCTGTGCACTCTGGACCTCTCTTGGTTTTGGGAGATCCCTGTGCCATATTTGCCTGGGATCTTCTGGTTCCTGGATCCCATCTCTTTCTCTTTCTTATTTTACTTTGTTGTTTAGTGATGCATAAACTAAAATGACTCTCTGGAAATGTGTGCATAGGAGGTAAAGATACTTAAGATTGTACATTTTTGAACATGTCTATCTTCTAAATTTAGGGTTGATTAAAATACCTACCCATTTTGAAGTTATTGTGCCACTGTCAAATTTCCAATGAGGTTTAATAAATCCAATGATTTTCAGAGTTTAGATCTTTGGATGTGTTATGTGGTTGTCTTTCTCCTTATCTCTGGATACTGTTATCTTTGTCCTGAAATTGTATCATCATTCCTCAGTCTTTTGTCATGTGAGGTTTATTCTGTGAAAAATATTTTATTAACTAAAGGAAGAAGATTTAATTTTATATCACATATTTTATTAAGGGTTTGAAAGGGGTGACACATCTCTCATGGAGCCAGCTGCATAGAACTTTGGAGAAAATGTGACAGGTTTTACTTGTTAGTTTACAAGGAAGAATGGGCAATACTTCCTAATACAGGGGGTATGTCTGGTTGATGCAAGATACTGAGATGTGGTCCTTTCACTTTCCCCAGCTCTCCTCCCCTCCTTCTCCATCTCTCTCTACCCATCAATGCATCCTGTCCCTTATGCTTGATGTCTCAACTTAATCTTACTATTTTCTCCATTCCACTTCATTACCATCACATTTTAATTGGAAAGTTCACCTAGAGGCTACATTTCCCTGGAGACTGAAAATAAATCAGTGCAGGCAGTTTTCCTCTTGAAGTTTTGGCTGACCCAACATTTTACAAGACAGTTGGACCCTCTTTCTGGGTCAGATCAGTGCTTCCTGATGTTTGTACAGTTTCTACTTTTCCCAGAGCCCTATGAATTAATACAAACTCTCTGTTTACACTTTTATTTAAATAGAAAGAAATACATATCTTTACTTCATGTGTTGGATTGTATATAAGCAGAAGAAATAGAATATCTATATATTTCACTTATAAGATTTTGTTCTTTAACGTCATACTTTGATTCTTAAAAATAATTTCACTGTTTATTTTTGGGCAGCCCAACTTTGAATAGTTTAAATAAATCAGTAAGTTAATCACTTACTCATGTAGCTGATTCTGGACTACTTGTGGAGTGTTTTATTTCTGGGGAAATTTTTGATGCTGAGATTTTTAAGGATTTAATAGACAGCGGTGCTATCTATGTGTGACAAAAAGATGTAGACAGACTGATGCATAAGCCCCTACCCTTTAGTCCCTCTGGGAACATTTAATATCTGTGTGACCTTCTGTTTATTATTTAGCCTCTCTGGTTCTTTGTAGATGCACTTATATCACGAGATTATGCTGCCCTGAATTGAAGTGATACTGTGAATTCCTTTGTGACCCTCAGAGTTCTGGTTTGGTATTCTTCAAGTGATAAAAATTATAGAAAACTTAGGAAATTAAAAACTAACAATGGTTTTAAAGAAGGAAAGAAGTGATTGTATTATTAGGTACTTAACGTTTAGGCTCATTTATAATGTTAAAAAGTTGATGTCTCTGATTTGAAAACTTTTTCTGGAAATTTGTTTAATTAGCTACTGATAAAATAGGGCTGTAGTGCATTAAATACTGTAATAGCAGTCATTAAAAGTGGTCTTGATAAGGGTGGGTTTTTTTCCCCCCACATTTGATCAAGGTGCTGAAATCTGAACCATATAACACTTAGAGGTTTTTTAAGCTCTGTTAGTCCCTAAATCTATTTAAAATAATAGGAACAAAAGCCATATTTTTCATATTGAAAAGAACTGACTTTACTGAGGGCTTTAGAGCCTCAATGATTTACTGGCTAATCTCATTCTTATTCTATTTACACATCACTTATTTACATTCAATCTACAGTGATTTAGGCATACATTTGTTCTCTCGTAGAATAGTTATCTCTTGACTCTATTCTTAAAATGGAATAAAATGAGATGTATATACCAAACCCGAAATGCACTGTGCATGGGGAAATTACAAATCCTTAGAATTTCTTAAAAGTTAAAGGGATCTGGTATAGGGCAAGGATATGAGTGGGTATTGCAAATCAATGTGACTTTTTTGGTGAAGTATTTATTTGAGGGATTTGCTTATAGAAATCCATACATTTCTATTTATAACCTTGAGGATCATCTAATTATTCTTGGTATTTAGAGTTTGCATCTTCTGTGACATATGTATGGAAAGGATTCACTTCTTTTATATTAAAGCTTTCGGCTATTGGGTAAAAGTCAGCAGTGAGGAAGGCTTTCCTTTGAACACCAACTGCTTAATCACAATGACATTGCATCAGGTTTTTTCTCTGTAAAATGATGGGGTTGATAGGATAAACTTACATTCAAGTTATTATTATAATTGAATTGATTGAAATAACCTTTGTAATTTCATTTTCTGCTTTGTTTCCATGACTTTAGTTTGTTTCATTTTGTTTTTTAAGCTTATATGAAACCAGCTTGAGTAAGTTTTAAACACTGGTAATCTTTTATGAATCAGCAAAGAAATAAAGCTGTCACATTGGCCACTCCAGGTATTTTCTGTTTAAATACATGACTATATTTATATTAGACAGCTGAATGTAGAAAAAAGTTTCTTTTTCAGACAAGGATAATTATAAGAATGTCCTCTAGAGGGATCCATTTTATTGCTTTATACCCACAGGCTTGAAATTATCCTGATTTTTTGTTTAATACATATTCAAATATTGCAGATTTACGACCATGACTATTTAATGAAGGGAGGGGAGACAAAATCACAAATAAGTCATGAAAAATTCAGAGTCTGTTTTTTTAATAGAGATGAAAGGTCTGTTTTGTTCAGATAAATGTCTTTTAATTAGGTATAAGACTGATGATGTAATACATTTTCATAGAAAATAAATTTTTTCTCCACACATAATAACTCTTAAAATTTCATTCTTTTATTGGAACTTACAATAACAATTAAATGTTAGTCTTAGTTTGATAAAATGTTCTGCAATACAGCCAAGTTGGAAATTATATAGGACAATCTTCAGAACAGATCTAACATGGTAGCAAATGATAAATATTGAATCACATACATTCTTGGCACATCCCTGGTTATAATTTTTTTCATTGCTTAAAATAAAACTATTAAAGTTGCAACTTATCTAAATAAAACTAAGGGTAATTTTTTAAAATATGTGTAGGTATTGAACAATATTATTATTCTTATTTTTTGTGGGTGTCTCTTTAGGGCCACACCTGTGGCATGTGGGGGTTCCCAGGCTAGGGGTCAAATTGGAGCTGTGACTGCTGGCCTATACCACAGTCACAGCAACATCAGATCTGAGCTGCATCTGTGACCTGCACCACAACTCATGGCAAAGCCGGAATCTTAACCCACTGAGGGAGGCCAGGGATCGAACCTGCATCTTCATGGGGCTACTCAGATTTATAAAATTTAGAAGCGTTTCTTTAAGACACATTTGCAATTTAGGTTTCAATTTCTTTGAGGCATTCTTTAAAACCTTGTCTTGCCATTTCTTCTAGTTCTGTTAGTAAAGTGATCACACATTGTAATATTACTGATAGTAAGAAAAATAATGCTAAAATTTGGTATTTTGAGTTAAATAGATTTTCCTAGTGAATTATAGTAAAGTGGTGAAATAAAATAACCTTTTACTCCAGTATTATGTCTATAATCCATTAGGGTTTTGTGTATGTTCTAGTGTATGAGACACAAGGAGTGACTGAAAGCTCAGAAGTACATAGCTTGAAGCAGTCCTTTTTAGTCAAATGGCCTTGAACAAATTCCTCTTTGAAACTTTCCTCAAATTGAAAACAAAAAGGCAAGAAATAAAAACAGGAAAAAAAGAAAATAAAAAGAAAACTGTAATCCATGTTCTTCCTATATCCCTCGATTTTTTTTTTTTATTTTTTATCCTTTTAGGGCTACACTTGCAGCATATGGAAGTTCCCAGGCTAAGGGTTGAATCTGAGCTGCAGCTGTCGGATTACGCCACAGCCACAGCAATAAGAGGTCTAAGCCATGTCTGTGACCTACACCACAGCTCACAGCAACACTGGATCCTTAATGCACTGATCGAAACCAGGGACTGAACCTGCGTACTTGTGGATGCTAGTCAGATTTGTTTCCCCGAGCCAGGAAGGGAACTCCTCCCTTGACTTTTTGAATGTCAAGTAAGACCACATATTCAGAGAAGCTTTGTAAACAAAACAAAACGAAATTATAAAGTATCATTAAAAGACATGTGCATGTGCTATAAAACATTCTGGGACTCACAAGTGAATATTTCAAGAGACCATCAGCATATATTATCTGTTATCTCTCTAACACAGAGACTCCTTACGAATAAATTTAGATCTATGCCTTAGGTCTTTCTACTGATGCTTTCTATTGGTATAAAGAAGACAAAAAGTTTATATTTGATTTTGTTAAAGTTCGTGAGTTTTCTTTCTAAGTGACGTTTTACCCAATATTCATTCAATGCATGGCAAAGATGAAGGATCATGGTTTGCACTGGGGCCAGGGTGGCAGTACTTATTACTTACTTGGTAAAGATATTATGAAAACTATGTGAAAAGAAAATAAAAATAAAAATAACAAATATAAGGAATAAGAAATGAGATGTAGCCATGGATGTGTGAGAGTGTTAATAAAATTATAGGAGCATATTTCAGAACATGTTATAAAAATACAAGTACAATTCTATAAGAATGGACAAAATTTTAGTAAAATATATGTCCCTAAAGGTAAGAAACTTAATAGAGTATTAGAAAAAAAATGAAAAATGACAATTTCTTAACACTTTTCTAGTGAGCCTTTTTTTTAAGTTTTTCCCCAGTAAAACATACTACTTTAATTTTTTAATGAATTCTTCATAATAGAAAGTCTTCATTCATCCTTTATTTTATATACCCGCAGTGTCCTCTGATAATAATTTTTGCTTCACTTCATTTACTAACTGCTGCTATAAAGCAAAATTTTGGAAGATTTTCTATGAGTTATGAGCCTAGAATGTCTTATGGCAAATATAGGTATCACCTCTATTATATGCATAATTTTTAAAATAAATTGCATGCTATTTAAAAAATACAGCATTCTCAGGGAGTTCCCGTTGTGGTTCAGCAGTAATGAACCAGACTAGTATCCATGAGGTTGCAGATTTGATCCCTGGCCTTGCTCAGTGGGTTAAGGATCCGGCATTGCCATGAGTTGTGTTATACAGGTCACAGAAGCGGCTTGGATCCCACATTGCTGTGGCTGTGGTGTAGGCTGGCAGCTGAGGCTCCAATTTAACTCCCAGCCTGGGAATTTCAATGTGTCATGGGTGTGGCCTTAAAAAGCAAAAAAATAAAATAAAACAAAATAAAATAAATAAAAAATATAGTATTCTCAGACCAATGTGTAAAGCTTTCATTTTTTAATTTCCTAATTTAACACAGGAACTGCCATATAACTTTTTAAAACAAAATAATGAATTCTACTTGGAAAGTATGAACTTTCATTCGTTTTCATAAATAGTAGCATGCTAACCTAGCTTTGTATTTTTTATCTCAAGATCAAAGAGATAATTAACTTTTTAGTCTGATAAATAGAATGTAAATAATTATGCTTTAACTTGCTCTTAAAAAATACTTTGCTTGATTTTGGTTTCTAAAGAACATCTTTAATAGTTTTTCTATTAAATATACATAACCTATTGAAATTTTATGTATTGATTCATTTTCTTAAACAATTCTTTCATTGTAAAATAACTCGAGTTCTATACAAAATGTTTCAGTTCAATGTACTTTCATTATACTCTTCGTGTTATAAACGCATAATTAACAGTGTAAAGAAAATGAAATCTCAACAAGCACTTAAAAATAGGAACTGTAAACTGTTCCTTAATGCCTTTGAAAGTTGTAAAGGAGTTGTTTTCAAAAATATGAATTTTGAAAAACATTGTGAATTCTATTATACTATTTTATTACTATCAAGCAAATTTATAAATTATTTTTGTCTCAGAAAAAAAGAGAAAAGACATCATGTCAAAAATTAAATATGCAAATAGATTCAATAGCATAATATTTCCTCAACCCAGCCCTTCCAATACTTTTTCTGCATTTCTGATCTCGGAATTTCTTTCACCTAATTCTAGTCATTTTACATCCTTTGTCCTTTACATCCCTATCCCATAGGTCACCTATCCCATAGGTCAAACATCTTCAATGTTTCTTCACCTTTTGGTTGTTTTCACCTTTCACTCTCAAAGCTGCCTTAGTTTGGGCCGCCATTATCTCTCTGCTTCCTTCTCTCTCTCCCCTTCCTTTCCTCCCTCTCTCTCCATCTGTAATAGCTCATGTCTCTTAACCCATTGCTGAAGAGTAAATCTTGAACACAACCGTGATCTATTGGTTGTTTGTAATTTTCACCTGAGTCACGTAACCAGGCTTTTATTTAATAATTCTTGTTAAATGTGAGAGTAACTATGGTTGGAATTACAAGCTGCCTCCCCACCAGGTTTCGAGCCAAAAGTATCCTTTTATGTTTCCTGCCCGTCATGTTCATTCCTCAGGTCTAGTGGGGCATCTGGGTTGTTAACTGCTTAACACTCTCTCCAATTCTCCTTTAAAGTTCTCCAACGATTTAAAATAAATAAATAAAAAGCTTGCCTGTATTTTCTTAACTTTAGCTAATCTTTAATATGTCTTCTTAATTCCTGTTGTCTTACCTGCTTTCTGATCCTTTGTTTGTCTCACTGATTTTTTAGTAGCAAAAATTAGAAAAAATATTAGAAAGATCTGGGTTCTACTTCAGGATCTGTCTTTTACTGGTTTTAAGACTTCTCTTCAGGTTTTCTGAGCCATGTTTGTCAGTAGTAAGTGGGGATAACTGCAATATCACAAACTTTGGGGACAAGCTACCTTGAAAGCACACATGCATACCTAGCATAGCACCTGGCTCTCAAAAGGTAATCAATAATTGTTATTTCCTTTCCAATCTTACCTATGCTATTTTCTCCATTCTGGTACTTATCAAAACATTTCGACCTACTACTCCAGGCTGCACAATTGGGAATACATTGTTTGAAGCATATCAGAATCCGGAGAATTGAATTACAGCATCAAGCATTCCTTGAACTTTCTGCCTGTACCAACCAGTGAACTCTGACAGATAATAATGGAATTTGCCTGCCCTGAAAAATTTAATAAAAGCTCAAGGTTACTTCATGTTGATGTGATTAATCAAGCCAAAAGGAATGCTATTTGGCAAATTCTCCTAACCAGTAAGTGCTACTTTATTAAATTCTCCTACCCAGTGGGCAAAGGAAGTCTACATGAGAGACACTATATTAAATATTATATGTATTGGATATATCTTGTTATATTAATTATATCTTGCAGAGCCATACTTCCAATTTATAGTTGACTGGTGATAGTAATATGTTTAAACAAGCAAATGCAAAAAAAAAAAAAAAACTTATGTGAGAAATTAAATACAAATAAGAATGCCTGTATTTGAAATATAGCTTGAAAATTTGACACGTATTGACTCTCATATGGATAAATCAACCAATAAAAATAAGCCTGTGTGATAGTTATCTTCTTAGAGGATATAACAAATACAACTGAACACACGAGTGCCCACTCTCATCTAGAAACCAAGCATGCTCAGAATCTTTTCAGAGAACAAAATAGCCCTATGCCAAGAATACACACTGTCTTTTTCTCCATTTTAATGCTAAAACTTCCCAGTGATTGACATTGTCCCCACCTTCTGACACTCTCCTATACCTCATTATCCAGAGCTAGGATGCTCATTTTATACAAACTGTGCCTTAACTTTTCTGTCACAGGGTCCCCAGCTCCAGGGCCTTTGCTTTCAGCAGCTGGAAAGAGCCATATAGCCTAGAGCAAGTCATCACTGGCATCTTCAGATTGAAGTAAGGACCCCAGCATGCTGGGAGACACGCTATTGTGAGGGAACCAAATTACTGCATCAGATCAGGAAGCAGAAGAGGAGAGAGTCGAGGTCACAGAGCCCTGGGCAAGTCAGTTGTGTATAAGCTGAGAAAAATTTGCTGTTGATATTTCCTTGTTTTGATGGCAAACTTTTCCTTCTTTCTTACGCTCTTGGAAAATGGTTTCTTTACTTAATTGAGTTTAGAGAGTACTTAGCCCACGAGATGGTTTAAGCCAAACTTTGTAAGCTATTTACTTTCTTCTAAAAGCTACAAATTATGATCCTATGGAAAATGGGTTTTATTTTTTTATAATTTTTATTTTTCTAAAAGGAAGGCAAAACATCATGAAAAGAGTTATTATTGTAAACTGTAAATGATCCACCAGCCTGCTATTTCTTGAAAGTAAGGGAACAGACTCAGTTTTATATCCTCTTTATCATTCAGACATGTGTTTCAGCTATCTCTTCAGCCATAAGATAAAATTTCCAAGTTTTATAAACTTAGGTTTATTGAAACAAATACACTGTGGAATCTGTAGATGTTGCTATTATGTTAAAGCTATAATGACGTGTAATGTGGATACATATTTAGTACAAGTAATAAGTGAACAAATGGCATAGTATTCTTTGACACTATCTCACAAATGTTGAGTTTTGCCTTCAACATACATGAAGAATTAAATGTAGTAAAATTCTTATAAAATACTTTTCTGTATGCCAGGAGTTTGGTTATACTATGAGTCAATGGAAATAGTGTGGCATATTGCAGATAGCCAGGGCTTTCAGATTTAAACATATTTTGATTTGAATCTCAGGTATAAATATTACAGGCTATGAAACCCTGGGAAAGTCACTTGACCTCCTTGATCCTAAATTCTCTTCTCTCTAAAAAGTAAAAAACAGAATATAAACTATGGTCCAATGTTATTTATGCAAATTAAAAGCATGCATGCGAAACAGCATTGCATTTTGATAAAAGCCATACATATCTACGGAGATGAATGAAACACATTAAAAGAAATGCTACGGAGAGGGGAAAGGGAATGTGGATTAGAGATGAAGTGGGAGCAGCAAGATAAAATAAAAGGCTTTGCTCACACCAGTTATGAGATTGCAGTCAGCCTCCTTCTGTAGCCACCCCTGTCATTACATAAGGGGCTCCTGAACAAAGCAGCACAGTGACAGGGACAGAGGTTCCACATGGGCTGAGCAACATGGTTTTCCACTCAGTAAGGCTGACCTGACCATATCCACTGCTGAGTGACCAGTGTGCTGGCAACGGCGACCGACCCTGAACCACTGAAATGGTTCCATTTCTGGGATGATCATTTCTGGAAAGTTGATTGTATTAGACAGCTTCTATAATGAAAGAGGGCAGTATTTTGTCTTTTCTAGAATATAAGCTTACTCTGGATACTGATATGCCTTCCTCATATGTAATGCTTCTGCCAAAACTACCATTTGTAGACTGAAAGAATGAATGCCTTATGCACTGTCCCGGTGTTCCATGCAGCATTGCTTCCGATCAAGGAACTCATTCACAGGAAAAGCAGTGCAGCAGTGGGCTCACGCTCATTGAATTCACTGGTGTTACTGGGTTCTTCACCATCCTGAAATGGTTGTTTTGTTAGAATGGAAGAAGATTCAATTACTGTGCCAGTTAGGTGCCAATATCTTTCAAGGTTGGGATAAATTTGCCTAGAAGGCTGTACAAGCTCTGAACAAGCATCCAGAATATTTTGTCTGACAGCCAGAAATCACGGGTCCACCCAGAAATGAAAAGATGGAAATGAGAATGACAGCAGTTACTATTATTCCTAGGGACCCACTAACTAAGTGTTTGCTTATGATTTCCATAACTTTATACTCTGCTAGCCTAAAGGCCTTAGTTCCAGAGAAACCCTTCCACTAGGAGACACAGCAATGATTCCTTTGAACTGGAAGTTAAGGCTGCCCTCAGTCACTCTTGGCTCCTCATGCCTCTGAACCAACTGGCAGAGAAGGGAGATATGGTGTTGGCTGGAGTGATTGATCCTGAATACCAAGGGGAAATTGGACTGCTATTCACAATAGAGATAAGGATATGTGTGCCCGGAATACAGGCAATCCCTTAGGATGTCTCTTAGTATTTCCATGCCCTGTTTTGAGGTCAGTGGAAAACTACAACATAATCCAAGCAAGACTACTAGTGGCCCAGACCCTTCAGTAATAAAGCTTCAATTCATCCCACCAGGTAAAGTACTATAACCAATAAGGTGCTTTATGAAGGCAAAGGGAGAAGGTAGTTAAAGAAGTCTTCTATAAATACCAGCCATTGCCATGTGACAGGTACAGAAATGAAGGCTAATTGTCATGAGCATTTCCTCCTCATTTTGTTATGGATATGTTTGTATGTATATATGCACATATTAAGCAAATATCGTTGACTTCTTTTCTCTTAATCCCCTTTTCATGTGATGTATTGAGTAATGAGTTTTATGTCAGTATTTAAGTGTTATTAATTTTACATAATTTAAGATAAGGGATATCAGCTGAAATGTAAACATTGCTCAAGGTCTTTACCTCCTCTTCTGGAAAGGAGATTTTAGTGCTTTTTTGATAGTACACAGGATAGTTGTATCATGTTAGATGGAATTATGACCTTGTTATTGTCTTTATGTGGATATTAATTATAGTTTAAGGAGATGCATAGATTCCTTTCCTAATAACCCCCAGTTAACACTGGGGCTTCAAATTAATGGTCGAAAACTTTCCAATCAATTTCCGGTTCCAATTTCCAATTAAACTGATGGTCATTCTGGAAGCTGCCTACAAGCTTGACTCTGCCAGTTCCTCTTCCTGGGGAAACTAAGGCCAAAAAAAGGTAGAGGACATTCCTAGCTTCCTCTCTAAAATCATGGACATTTCCGGAAACATGAAAAACGTAAGATGTGTGACCTAGTGATAAACACAGGAACTAACAAAGGAGTTTCCATACTGTCATCACTTTATATCGCTGCTGTTTAGAAAGGTTCCCCTGGTGCTTGATCAAAAAGGTAAATCTGTAACCTTGGAGTATAGGGTTGCATATGTCCATTAGATCAAGCTTGCTACTTGTGAATTAAAATCTTCTTTGTTCTTATAAATTTAAAAATTTGCTTGATCCTTAAGTTACTGAGAACCACACCTGCAGCATATGGAGGTTCCCAAGCTAGGAGTCCAATTGGAGCTGTAGCTGCCTGGCCTATGCCACAGCCACCTCAACACTAGATCACAGCCTTAGCCTCGTCTGCAACCTACACCACAGTCACTGCAAGGCCAGCCAGATCTGTAACCCACTGAGCAAGGCCAGGGATCAAAACTACCTCCTCCTGGATACTGGTTGGGTTCATAACCTGCTGAGCCACGATGGGAACTCCATATAATACTATTTTCAATGTTTTCTCCTATTTGTGTTAGACTTTGCTTTATAAATTGAGACAATATTATTAAACACATGCACATACATAATTTCTATAAGTTCTTGGTGAATAATTTATCTTATTATATTCTCTTTAATCTGAAATACTGCCTTTTGGCAAATGTCTGTTTGATCTTTGAAAAGGCTTTTGGCTTTATTATTATTGTTTATTCTTGGTATGCAGTTTCTATCACTTGATTTTATCTGTTCATATTTTATATGAGCATGTTATAAATGGCAAATTCCCCAATTTGGCTTTTCAGTCAATTTTTTAATCTGCCAACTGGAAGAGTATATCTGTTTATATTTATTGATTCACTGAGATATTCAGATTCATTTCTTATATCTGATTTTGCATTATCTATTTGCTCTTTTTTTCTTTCTTCATTATGTATTCACTCATAGCCATTCCTACTTTTTCTATATCTCATTACCTAATATAGGTAAGCTTTTAATATTTTTTTCTTTGTGCTGGTGCGCAGATTTTATTCTTGTCCTTATTTCTTCAACAGTGTAGCCCTTTAATAGTTTCATAAAAAAGGGCATTTTTTTCCTTTCCTTGCATCCAAATTCCCTGCATGAGTGGTTTCCAAATTGAACGCTTACCTGTAAAAAAAGATATGAGATGCCTTCCGCAATTATGCAATATTCATTTCTAATTATAAACATGCACTACAAATATATTGAATGTTCCAAAATTAGGAAATAAAAAAATGATATTTTGAATAAATGTATTAGTTTTTTTCCCACCTCCACTCCCCTTGGATGATAAAACTGTAGCCCACTGAATCCTTGGGGCAGAGCCTTCTTGCCTGCCTGCTTGTATGTCTCACGAGCGACCTATCTTAATAAATCTATTTCTTGCCTATCGAAAAAAATGAATGTATTAGATAGTTTAATATTTTGCTGAAGCTCCTCCCCCTGTCCAATGTGCTAGTTTCTCAGGGTTTATACGCGCATGCACGCACGCACACACACACACACACACTCCTACACCTTACCTTGGAAATTGATAGGTATACAACTATCCACCAGAAGAGCTGTACAGTGTTATTGGATGTTGTCATGTTCCTGTTTTCCGTCTCTTCTTCATGTTTGACCTTTGGGAATTTCCCTTCATTTTTGCATACTCAGTGGTACACTTACATAAACAAATAGATAATCATGTGTATTTGTCCAGCATTTCTAGATCCTTTTGTTCCCCCTGAAATTCATACATTATTTTATCCAGAATATTCCTGAAAATCGAATAACTAACTAATCTTTCTATATTATTCCCCCCAAAGGTTATTATTTCAAAAGCCGATGCTATTAAAAACATAGTGAAAATATGCCCTAACAATACAAAATAATCATTGCTAAAAATTTTTTTTTTCTGTTTTATAACTGACACTTCTAGCAACTTATATCTAACTGACTATATAACATTGGTTTAATTGGAAACTTTTTTGGCAAGAGAGATAGAAATGTCAACACAGTACTCCTATAGCAATCTTTTTCATCATTGTTATTACTCTTGAACATATGGTGCTTTAATATAATGGAGACAAAATTGAATAATTCTTGAGGCAAATGCCGAACATACAAATTTTTCTGGGAACAGTTTTTTAATGAATGCAGTGTTCTGGTACTCTAACAATACACACTGGTAACATTTTGTCAAATGACATAAGTGATTTGGGATAGTTAACTTACCACAATAATCCTCTGGGCTTCTCAGGTCTCAGAAAAAGAAGATTAACAAAATAATAAAACAGGGTAGGACTCAGAAAGCATGTGTTAGGAACTCTGGAAACCTGTCCCTCAGAGGAATACACATTCATCTGGTCAAACTTAGCAAAGACAATTATTTAAAGTTTTTAAAGATTGACCATTAGCTTACCAAATGTTGAAAAGCATTTATTCACCAAAATTTATGGAAACTTTGTTAGAAGAGTGGAATAGCATTGTGCACATTCTCCTTAACCCCTTCAAAAATATTATCTTATCTTTGGGAAAATAGTTCTTTTGTCTAGTTATTGAAATAGTTTGTTTTGTTTTGTTTTGTGAATTCAGAGCTTTCCCAGTCACCTATGGCTTTCATATGACTGATTAAAAGACATTTCTTTCTCTTGGTTACATGACTTAGGGTTCAGGCTGGATTTCAGACTTCAAGTCCTCCTGCTGGGTACATCGGTGCCTTACACTAATTTCATATACTCTTGATGTGGCTTTGGGATCAACATTTTCAAATATGCCCTGCTCATTGAATATTACATTCCTTTACTTAGTAACGGGGACTGGCTGTAGAGCAACAGAGAACTCTCTCCAATATTCTGTGATAATCTCTGAGGGAAAAGAATCTGAATGCGTATATGTATATGTATGGCTTAATCACTTTATTGTACGGCAAAAGTAACCACAACCTTGTGAATCAACTATACTTCAATAAAGGGTTTTTAAAAAAAGATATAAGAACTCCCTTCCAAGTGAAATGATCTAGGCCAGATGCTCTAAAAGGACACAGACATTCACATGAATGTGCTTTCAGTCTGCAAGGGAAGGTAGACAACACAGACCAAAACCTTTCGGGATGAGATGTGTGCAACCTGAATTGTAGACAGTGCCACAGGAACTAACAAGTGATTAAAACTGTTTCTAAGCAGTTTTAGAATTCTAGAAAAGGAAGCACATATGTGGAAGTGTACTGTGGGTTTGTGGCTGTTGAATAAATCACTCCCATATTTCAGGTAGTCAGCATGTCCTCACAACTGTGAAACTGGGCGCCTAATTAATCTCACTATCTACAAGATTCTCTCTGATTCAGACCATCCTCTACCTTTCTGTGAGGTTAACTTTCTAAAATACGAATCCAGTTAGTTATATTACTTAACTGCTTAAAATCCTTTATTGATTCTCCGTTTCCTTCCAGATACCATGAAAATTTCTTGGGGGTGGATTTTCCTACTTATCTTTCTGTCCTTCTCGGTAGTAATGTGCAGAATTGTCTGATAGCGGCCTTAGGATATTATTTGAAGTTACCCGGGCAATGAGCCAGCTAGAAACCATGGCCCCTTCTCCTAGAGGGGCTACACCCACCTTCTGCTGTCTTTGGACTCCCAGGTCCTTATGGGCCACCTGGAATTCCAAGGCAACTCTTTCAAATAAATGGTGGGAACCTGAAGCCAACCTCCCCAATCAGCTTGCTCTTTCCTGAGTAAAAAGACTTCTTTATCGTACTTTCGCTTCTGCTGCTCTAAATTTTTATAAGTTAATGTCCCTCTCCTAGAAGGGACATTAGATGTGGCCCTGCATGCCTTTCGACAGGAGTGATATGTGGTGAAGACACCATTCCTTTCCTTGCTGACCAAACTTCAGTGGCTCTCAGTTGTCAGTTTTTGTTGTTAAGCTACCCTGACACACATGCCCTGAATCTCAGCAACCTACAGAACAGTGGTGTGCTTCTTGCTCATGTTAGTGGTTGATTGCTAGGAACTGGCTGTGTCCCTATTCCTCTTGTCTTCTTATTATAGAATCCAGGTTGAGGGAGCTGTCACTTTCCAGGATATGCCTGTTTTTATGGCAAGGAAAAATTGCCCAGAGACAGGCAGAAATGCATAATAGTTCTTAAGGATCCTGCTCAGATGTGGTATGTGTCACATTTGCTCCTGGATGGCATGTGGCAATGGTAGGATTATATAACCTCTTACAGGAAGGGAGAACAAATATTTTGAACCAATAATAAAATTGACTATAGTTGACCTGTATTATTTCCACATTTACTGTTTGACCATTAGGCAATGATACTTTAGAAGTAGCAAATGTTTTATTTATTTATGTGTTTATTTTTTTCTTTTTAGGGCTGCTCTTGTGGCACATGGAAGTTCCTGGGCTAGGGATCAAACTGGAGCTGCAGCTGCAACCTACACCACAACCACAACAACACCAAATCCAAGTGATATCTGTGACGTATGTCACATCTTGCGGTAACGCCGGATCTTTCACCCACTGAGTCAAGCCAAGAATCAAACCCACATCCTCAGAGAGATAACAGTCGGGAGCCCTAACTTACTGAGCTCCCACAGGATCTCCTGTCTTTTATTTTTAAAACCGTACATAATCAAAAGAAAATAGTAAAATAAAAAAAATACATACTTTTAAAATTTTAGGCCAGGCAGTGTGATGTTAGACCCTAGACTCTTGAGAATGCTCTTCCCCAAGGGACCAGAATCCGCAAAGACATTAGAGTCTCCTGCAAAGGAGACCCCTGGTTCTTTTCTCCAGTTAAGTGTTTGCATAAGAACTCCCATCAATGGCTCCCTGCCCCCCACCCAATATCCATGGCTTCTAAAGAGTTTTGCTAATGACATTCTCTTTCTTTGGTCTTTACATGTGTTAGTCCGTGACATCTAGTTTGAGCTCTTAACAGATCTTATACAACCCACTAGTGATGCAGTGAGTAGTTATTACACACTAGGGGGCCATTTTTGTTATCCTTAAGCAAACAAGTTCAATATCCTGCTAAATATATTTAACTATACTAAGCCTTCTTCCAGCCTTAAAAATCTATATTAGTTCTTATTTAAGTATGTAGTGACTTACAATGTAATTATTAACAACTTATTTAATCCATATTGAAAAAGTGTTTCAGGTTCATGGTTTATAACTAAAGAAATAAAACATTTCTCTATTATATTGTAGTATCGGCTATTTAAAATTAAATATATGTAAATTCATATGTATTAGAGCAGAACAAATCAATCAGAACATACAGAGTGAAATAAATTACTATGTATAGGTTAGATTATACATAGTAAAATTTCCATAAATACTGGTTTGTTTTTTAGCAACTGGGAATAACATATAGAAAAATATGTAACTGTGCATGTTTATAACTATTATATTTTTATATAATCTCACAAAACCATTCTATGCTTATCTAATACGGCCCTCTTAAATTTTGATTTATATAATGAAAGTTTTCTTTTGTTCTATGCTGCTTTTCATTCACTAAATCTCCCTTATGTATTTTGTCTGAAGTTTAATTTCATCAAATTTAATTTAAATAGTGTTTTATCTTAAGTTGTACACTATTTTTCTGATCATGGATTTATAATACGAGAAAACTTTTTAGTAAGTTTTTATTTAGAATTTGTAGAACTCCTGTTTGGAGCATGTAAAAAAAATTTTAATTAAATATTAGTATTACTGTTGATTGCAGCAACTGGAACATAAGGTATAGTGAAACCACATGACTCATGGCCAAATAATATGGAGACAAACATGTACATGTTAAAAAAAAAATGTGGAAATGGAATATTACTCAGACATTAAAAGGAACGAAATACCAACATTTATAGCAACATGGATGGACCTAGAAATTATCATGCAAAGCGAAACCAGTCAGACAACTAGACAGCAACACCCAATGCTACCACTTACATGTGGAAACTAAAAAGACGCAATGAACTTCTTTGCAGAACAGACAATGACTCATAGACTTTGGAAAACCTTGGTTTTTCAAATAAGACAATCTGGGGGGTGGGGGATGCACTGTGGGTTTCGGATACAAAATCTGTAAAATTGACTTGTGATGATTTATGTACACCTGTAATTGAAATAAAATCCATTAAGAAAAAAAAATGTGGAGATAAACAACTATGAACTACATGGCAGTTCTTGAAAATTAAAACCAAAATTAAAACTAAAGGCAAACAGGCTATTGAAAAATTCAGTTGCTTTCTTTGAATTTTAGATGCTTTTGATTAAAAATGAGAAGAATGAACTATTTAACTTCAGTGACATGTTCCAAAATCATGTCTGTGATTCTCTTAATTTTTGTAATTTATCTCATGAGATTAAAAAAAATATCTTTAGCATTATTTTCAGATCTTGAAGGTTGGAATTTGTATGTCTCATAATCAAATTAGTAATTTACAAGTTTATGCATATACAGGTGTATCCTGAGACAAGAAAAAAAATTGTCTCTAATTTTCCCCAATATTCTAATCCCTACAATCCATTAACATCATATTCCCATTTTAACTTTTTTCTTCACAATTTATGATAGTATAATTTTTATTATATATGTTAAATAAAAATATTTTGTATCTACACATGTGGGTACAAAGTGAATATGTTATCCTTTATAAGGAGCTCATAGTGATATTGTATTCATGAAATAGGGAAAAACCAAACTTATTCCAATAAATTATCCTTCTTTCCACAGTGCCATAAATTAAAGCAAACACTTAGGAGGTACAAAAGCAAAATTCCAGTTATAATACATTTTAGGAAGTTATTGTTATATAATCAACTATTCCTAATGGATAAATCCAATATTATGTAACATATATCATCTTTTAGAATACATTTTAAATTATTTTTCTCATTCAAATGAGCTTGTATTCATTTGTATTCATTTATCTACTTTTCCTTTCTTTTTTGTTCTGAACTCATGGCACGTGGAAGTTCCTGGACCAGGTACTGAACCAGAGCTGCAGTTGTGATCGGTGCCATGGCTGTGGTAATGCCAGATCTTAAATCTGCTGTGCAACAAGGGGACTTCCTTAATTTATCTACTTTTCATTCTCTTTATTCAATACTTCTCTGATTCTTTTCTTTTCTCACCTAATAGAATATTCAAATATGTGGAAATATGATTAATCAAAGCAGTCTGAAAATTTGCAAAGTATGGAATTATTACAAACATACATACTATCAAAACAGAAAATTGGGAAATTCTAAAAACCAGCTTAGTATATTTGTATGCAAAGGTGAATGGCTTAATTTGTTTAATTCTAAAATAGTTTAAACATTTTCACTATAATATAATGCAGAGACTTTGTCTATCCAACATAAACAAGTTATTTCTGTGATACTCTTTCGTGCAGATAAGACAAGAACTTTGCTTCAAGGAATAGATTTGAGTTTATGTTTACATTACAAATAAATTGTCGTCTGTGTTAGTTACTTGAAAGATGTCTATCTTTTATAGTTTTAAGTTGTTATAAACTATATCAAAGATAGAAAAATATTTGTAGTGCATGTTTATGGTTTAAAAAATAATAATAAAAGAACATCCTTATATTTACCACCCAGCTAAAAAAATAGAACATGATGTATCTATGAATCCTGTTTGCCCCTCTCCATTCTGTCAGCATTCCTTCCTCAGAAAGGAATTCTGGAAAATTCACAAAATTCCTGAATTTTGTGTTTATTATTCTCTTGCCTTTTAAAGAAATAGTGTTACATGTATCAATGTATCTCTAGCATTATACAACTTATTTGCCTACTTTTTAAGGAAGTGGAACTGTACTTTATTATTATCCTGTATGTTTTTCTTTTTGCTCGATATTGTTTTTGATTGTTATTAAATGGGCAAGGTTCTAATCTAAGTTGCATTGCTGTACGGTATCCACTTATAGACTCTACCACATTTTATTTACCCATTTTTTTCCTGTCAGTGAAAGACTGGGTCATTCAAGTGTTAGTCCTTCCAGTTGGTGTTACTGTGAACACTGTTGTAATTTTCTCCAGGGAAAACAACCAGGAATGGGATTATTGGGGCATTTGATATTCACACCTTCAGATTTACTAAATAATGCAAAATTGATTTCCATGGTGGTTATATAAATAAATCAGTCCTCCAGCAATTTATGTTCTAGTTGTCCATATCCACACCCAAAATTTTTCATGACATTTTAGTTCTTGGTATCTAATGAGTACAGAACTTTTATCTCATAATTTTAATTTATTTCCCCCTGCTTACTAATTCTGTGAAATATCTCAACTTTTAAAAAATTACCTTTGGGTTTTTATTGTTGTTCTTGAACTCGAAAATTTTTTAAATATTTTAAATATTCACTTTTATGTCATCTTTTCACTTCTTTATAAAATACTCTTCTTCAGCAAAAGTTCTTAATTTTAGGAGTTCACTTCGTGGCTCAGTGGTTAACAAATCCAACTAAGAACCATGAGGTTGTGGGTTCGATCCCTGGCCTTGCTCAGTGGGTTAAGGATCCGGCGTTGCCGTGAGCTGTGGTGTAGGTCGCAGACGCAGCTCGGATCCCGCGTTGCTGTGGCTGTGGCGAAGGCCGGCGGCTACAGCTCCTGTTAGACCCCTAGCCTGGGAACCTCCATATGCCGCCGGTGCGGCTCTACATAAAAAGGCATAAAAAAGACCAAAAAAAAGTTCTTAATTTTAATGCAGTCAGATTTCTCTATAATTGTATGTTTGTCACTTGCTTAATTAATTTATACTAAGTTTTTCTGTCTCTGTCTCTTTCTGACTCTCTCTCTCATGCTCATGTTTTGGAGGCATTTTGTTTTCTAGTTCACCCTACTGCAGCTGTCACCTTGGGATGAGATTCACAAATCTAACTTCACACTGTCCAGGGTCTGTTCCTTGCATGCTGCCTACCCTTCTTGTGGTGGATGAAAGTCAAAGCCCTGAGCCACAGGGACTCAGTTCCTGGTTCTTCAAAGTCATGCTTTCTCATTAGCTTTAAACAATTTAAAAAAAATCATACACAGCATTTGAAATTGTATGGTGCCTAAAAAGTTCTTAGGTCTACATTTCTAGAAATAAGTTATTTTATTAATTTGTAAAAATTATCATTCAGAAGTAATTCATTTTGTGCAGTATTGAAGAAGATGATTGCAAATATGTGTATATGTGTTTTTTTAATTCAAAATTGTTTTCTCACAGTTAATATTTTTCAGTAACTCCATCAAAATGTTGCCATCATCCCATGCTATTTCCCCCTTTCATGGTAATAGGCATGTTCTGTTCTCTGTGACACTTCAGCCCGCTATCTATATAGTTGCTAAAACTGGCCTCAAGAAAAGCAAGTACATCAGCTAATCTTCACATTATAATGTGACTGAGTATAAAATCTCTCCACTAGAGAAATGTGCACTTTATCAAGGCCAATTAGAGACCCTATCTTGGACTTGAACTGGGCAATATGGAATCAGTCATTTGTCAGGAATGCAAATGGCGAGGAATTCAAGAAACATGCCATGAGTATCATCGTCCACAAGTGAACTGAGGAAGCTAAAGCAAAGAGATAGAAAAAAGTTAAACAGGAAGACAGTAAGTTGGTTAATTGCCACAGAAAACATAGAAGTAGATTCAGAGAACAGAAAGTGGCAAATCACTAGGGGGGAATAAATATTTCTTACACTTTTGCTCTTAGAGATTTGCTAAAGATAATGTATTTCCTGAAGTGTCCTTGTAAACTGAAAGGACATTCACCTTCAGTGCTTAGCAGCATGGCTGCATTAGAGTACAGAGCAGTGCTATCTGTGGTAAAAAACCGGTCCTTTGTGTTTCCATTTTGTCATAGACTGACGCTTTAGTAAATTATAATTTTAAAAGAGTAGTTGAAAAATTTCATAAAAAATAGACAAAAAGAATGCAAGTCCATATTTTAAAAATTAGACTTAATAGACAAAATGCTACACTTTCAGGGCCCTATAAGAGTCTAACTGCTTGCTCTCAATTTCTGAACTTATCTCATTGACTGGTAACATTGGGAAGACCAGCACCATCTGCGGACCACACTTTGAACAGCCCTGGTTTTTGGAATCCACGGGCTCTTTCCCCGTGCTTCTACCTCTGCACCAGTGATGGGGAGGAAGCGCATTTCAACTTCCTTGCCCCATGCTTTACAACCTCCCACATGAGGCTGTCACTCTCTCTACCCTTTTGTCAAGCTTCATTACTTAGATGCAAGAAAAGGGGAGAGGGTCATTAAGACATG
This sequence comes from Catagonus wagneri, assembly GCA_004024745.2. NCBI lineage: Eukaryota > Metazoa > Chordata > Mammalia > Artiodactyla > Tayassuidae > Catagonus > Catagonus wagneri. The sequence continues at coordinate 3,591,916 of PVHT021183693.1, read as the reverse complement.
GCCCACATAATCATTAATTAGCTTTTCCTATCCTTTGGTGTTCGGTTTTGCATTGGGTTAGTACTTTTTATAGTTTAAAAGCTCTGAGGGTCACACCTTGTATCCTGGAAGACCCAAACAACTTACCTGTTTTCTCTCTTTCTGCTCTCTTCTATCTTGTTACTGCAAAGGTGAAAGTTAACAAGTTCAGAGTCAAACCTCCTGAACCTGCCATGTTTACTTCACAGAGAGGGGAGGAGGAATTTATGCTGTAGGGCAAAATTATACATGGGGAGGTTGAATCTTTTGGTAGCTAGTGTGAATGGGTAAAGCTGGGGTCAACTACAGCAATAAAGAAAGTGTATTTTGGTTTCAAGGCTCATACTAAGCATCTGATCGTAGTTGAAACTAAAGTGTTTTTGTTTGTTTTTGTTTTTTCAGAGAAAGGAGAGCTTCCTCAGGAAACTTTGATTGCAGAGGCAGTTTTGATTCTCTATAAATTCACATTTAAATGTAGAAAGGAAGAGCTTTCCATGGAAAGAAAAGATTTCTCAGAATTAAAAAAAAAATTGACCTCTTCAGATTTTGTTTTCATACTTGGTACTGAGGTTTGTTATGCTTCTTCAGGGCGAGTCAAGTCTTGCTGTTTTTGAAATAGAGGTGTGGGAAGAAATACGGATGTTTTCAGTGGATTAGTAAAGTGGAACCAAGCTCTAAGAATTTAAGTATCTAGGGAAAGATAAGAATTGAATAAAGCACACTGCAAGAGTTACCCTTTCATCTTAGGCCCCTGAGGGAATAAGATGGGGGAGGGTCAAAGAAGCAGCGTAGGTTAGCAAACTGTGATTTTTTTATAGGATTATAGAAAATAGCAGGAAAAATTAATGTCTTCATAGGAAATTTCTCTTGATAGAGACTACATTCATAGCTAACTGAAAAGAAGATTGGCAGCAAAAGATTGACATCTTAGTAAGATTCCACCCAAGCTATAATTTTCTTTTTTCTTTTCATTTCTTCTGTCTAGTTTAGATCCTCTTTAGTCTACCTATTCTTTTCTTTTCTTTTTCTTCTGACTGGGGTCCAACTGGAGCTGCAGCTGAGGCCCACGCCACAGCCACAGCAATGTCAGATCTAAGTTAAGCCACATCTTGGACTTATGCTGCAGCTCGTGACAACGCTGGACCCTTGACTCATTGAGCAAAGCCAGGGATTGAACCCACATCCTCCCAGAGACACAGTTGGGTTCTTAAACTGCTGATCCACAATGGGAACTCCTAGTCTATCTATTCTTAAATCTATAAAGGGATGTGAGTATTTTAACATGTCTCTGGGAGTTTAATAATTAAAGCTGGTTTTAAGTTTGGGGGCATTTGTTATCTTATTAGCAGGTCTATTGTAAAATCTATGCAAATTATGTTGGAAGTTACTTGTCTGATTATTTATAGTTAAGTATTCAGGGGGATGGATACACGATAATTGATTATAAGGAGGGTGGGCTTCCTAGACCTTGAAGGTCAGCCCCCATGTGTGATGCTCGCTTTTCCCATTTCTGGTGTCCATATTTAAATAACAAGGTCTGCCTCTGAGATAGAGCCCGTGACCGCAAATTTAGTCACTTAAAACAGTGTATGTTTATCATCCTATCGTTTCTGTGGGTCAGGAACCTGATCTTTGCTTAGTTCAGTCAGAATTTCTCACAAGTCTTCGATCGAGGTATCAGCTATAACTGCAGTCTACTCAAGTCTTGCTTGAGGCAGGATCTGCTTCCAAGCTCATTCAGTTGTTGTTGGCGGGATTCCGTTCCTTATGGGCTGTTGAACTGACAGCCTCAGTACATCATTGGCTGTTGGATGAAGGCCACCCTTCGTTCCTTGTCACATGGATCTCTCTCTAGTGCAGTTCACAACACAGCAGCTGGCTTTATCAAAGTGAGCAAAAGAGAGAGCTCCAACAGAAAGGACAGTCTTTTGTAACTTAATCTTAGAAATGGCACACCATCATTTTTGCTAGATCCTATCTGCATTCTATTTACTAGGAGCTACTCACTAGGTCCAACACAACCCAAAGAAAAGGGATTATACAAGGGCATGGCTCATTGGGAGCATGTTAAAAGCTGCCTCATTTTTGGTTTTATTAATTTTATTTCTGTAACTCTACATGGACACTATGTGGATCAAATTCATCCTCTGGCTTGTTTTGCAGACTGAATCACTCTAGATTTAGGAGGACTTGCTTAGAGACCTAGAGATCTCTAGGTCTAAGTCATGTTTTCAAATATCAGTGAGATCTGGAAGTTCTTTTGTGAAATAGTAGGTTAAGGATCCAGAGTTGTCACAGCTGTGGCATGGGTTGCAGCTGTGGCTCAGATTCAATATGTATAGTAGTGAGATCTGGATTGTGGAGATTATTTTTTTTGCCCAATTATTTGTTATACCATTTTTTCCCATTTGGCTGTTTTCCTGTGTATAGGATGTTTTTGCGTTTAGTTTTCAAGAGAAGTGTGGCCATCAAAACATACATCAGAGTAGTTCAGATACTCCAAAGCTTCGAAGTCTCGTATATTCAGACACAAGTAGCTAACAAGTGACTCAAATGAGAGCAATTTCAGAAGATGCTTAGAAACAGACATAACATTGAAGTATGTCAAACACTGAAGATGAAGAGGAGGAAGGATACAGCAAGTATTAAAGGGATACTCATTATAAGACATCATGTGGAGAAACTAGGGATATTGCAGCGAACAACTAAAAGTTTTTAAACCTAATTTTAGCATGGAGAAAAGTTTTAATAATAAATATTGAATTAATTTTTCATAGTAGTTATAGTAAACATGATGAAGGAAAAAGGAACCAATCCAAAAGAATGAATAATAGGCCATGCTCTATCCAGGGGTTATCAGAGAAGGGTACCTGTAGGAAAACGACAAATGAGCGGACCTCTTAGTAAAGATGGGGAATCAGCCATGCATAGAGGGAGGAGAGAAGAATCCAGTCAAAGAGAGCAACATATGCCACGAATTTGAGTTGGGAGCATATTTGGCATCATGGTTTGGGAAAGAACTTAAAAGGCGAGAAATGAGTAGAATAATAGTATAAGTCGTGGATGTTAAAAGTGGGGGTTGGAGTTCCCTTCGTGGCTCAGTGGTTAACGAATCCGACTAGGAACCATGAGGTTGTGGGTTCGATCCTTGGCCTTGCTCAGTGGGTTAAGGATCCGGCGTTGTCGTGAGTTGTGGTGAAGTTTGCAGACGCGGCTCGGATCCTGCGTTGCTGGGGGCTGTGGCGAAGGCCGGCGGCTACAGCTCCTGTTAGACCCCTAGCCTGGGAACCTCCATATGCCGCGGGTGCGGCTCTACATAATGGCAAAAAGACAAAAAAAAAAAAAAAAAAAAGAAAGACAAGTAGGGGCTGCATAAGTCAGGTTAAGAATTTAGGACAGGCGAAACAGAGGAAGAACATGGCCACGTGGTCAGAATTGCTTAAAAAAAAAAATTACGTTCAGTCCTTCAGTGTGGTAAATGCATTGGAGTTACAATAAATACAAGGAGACGATAGCACACAATTTTAGTGATCCAGTAAAATAAGTTTTTAGCTTAAACTTAGAGTTTGAAGATGGAGAGAGAGAGGCAGAAAACTTTTTTTTGTGAAGTTGGGAGGAAAAAGACAAGCATTGAGAGGGAATTTCTAAGTATGTTAAAAATTTTAGTGTAGCAGATGCTTGGCCATTTTCTAAAGGCTGTGGGGAAAAAGCAGGTGCAAAGCAGGATTTGGATGTAGAACTCCTGAAAAGCCTATGAAACACTTACTGCCTGGAGTCAGGTCCTTTCTTCTTCTTATTTTTTAGGTATGAAAAATTAGTTTTCTGTTTGTCAGACTCAGTTATGCATTTGAATATCTTAGCTACAATTTTAAAATATACTATTTATAAAATATATGATTTTAAAATATATGATCAAAAGATTTAAATATAAAATGCTATAAATATTTTATAATAAGAGGGTTTTCAGGCTATCTGGACATTGAATTTTAGCCTGATTTTGTTTTGGCTGTGTCTATTATTTTGTTCTAACTATAACTCCATAATAGTTTAATTTTCTTCTTCAATATTTTCCCTGGCAGATCTAAGTTATTTCACCCATCTGTTGTTTTACTCTTCCTTAAATGAACCCACTACTCTTTTCTTTGAGATAGAAAATCTTCTTTTTTTTTTAGATAGTACAGAGATCCTCTAAGTTCTCTAACATAATTGAACAGTGCCATATTTTAAAATTTCTCTGTGGTTTAGATTTTGGTGATACTTCTCCTTATAGGTTGTACCTTTGTATCTCTTTCTTTTCTCCATCTGGATTTAGTTCTCATGCTTGTTCCCAGGAGATTAGTACTTATATTTGAATGGTCCAACAAGGAATTGAAAGAAAGCAGAGGGGAAAGGAGTGAGGCAGAGTCTAATCAGCAGAGAACTTGGGTTTGGCCTGTCACCAAGACCATCCTCATGCATCTTTTGCTTTTTCTTATATCTTTCCAGGTTGATCAAAATGTTGCACAATGCACAGAACAGGGAAGTTCCATATTTAAAAAAACAAGGAGACTCTTGGCCATCCTTAGTCATTTACAGAATTCCTTTTTCTTTTTTTTCAGAATCCCCCAGTTTCTCTTCTATCTTGCAAAAAGAAAGTCTTATTCTTTGACAGTTGATGTGTGAAAGTTTCCTTGTTCATCTCTACCCACCTTGCGCTCAACAGCTTAAGGCAACATGATGGTTGAGTCTTCTGCACTTGCAACCCACTTGGGCAGTAGGCCTGTTACTTAATAACTGCTGTGCCGACTACAGGGAGCCTTATTTTACCTGATCCTATATTCACTGTTATGAATAACCCTTTACATGAGGTATGACATTGCATTGGAGCTGTATCTACCCCAGTCAAATATGTCATTTTGTCTTTTAATTCTTGTTGATGTGTTCATTTGAAATGGAAAATTTCATCGCAGCAAAGAAAATGTTACCTCTGTGATCTCTAAATGCAAATAGAACAGCACAGTTTTCAGCATTAACCCAAATGTGTTTGCAAGAAAAGTCCAAATCATCTTAACTAATCCTGCCTTCCCATTTATTTATTTATTTATTTATTTCTTATAACAAATCCTGGAAGTCCTCCAATTGTCTTTATCGAATGACAACAAACAAGGTCCCGAAATATGATACTTTATGAAATATGAAACGAAAAGATAGATTTGTCTCCCTCACTTTTATTTGGCATTACCATAAGTATGGTACCTATGGGAAAAATAGTAATTCACGATCACGGGTAGATATTAATATGTTTCAAGGAAGGTACAGCTGAAGGCAGAATTATTTTTCTATTAAGACAGCTCTGTTTCTCTAGCCATTCTTGTTACAATAGTGGGTTTTTTTTTCCTTTCTTTGCTTTTCTTTATGTTCTGCCTTGAAAGACTGGGAAATGACCATAATAGCTGTTTTCCTTGGGCAGTGAGCAGTGAGTGAATGTTGAGTTCCCTGTGGACTAAGCATTTTGATGCAAATTTCCTCAGAAAAAGAAACAGTGCTGCGGATTGCTACTGAACCACTGTACCTCAGAGTAGGGAATGCTTCACTGCTCTCTTGTCCGGAGGCTGAGTATTAACTACACTATTGAACAGCAAGTGCTTATCATCCCTACCATTCAGACCACATAAATCTCTGGAAAGAGACAGTGTCCCTTCAGGGAGCTTAGCTAGCCCATAAATGTCAAAGGAAAAAAAATCAAACTATATTTAGTCCATAGAGCTACAAAAGCTAAGGTAATTGGGGCTATTAGAAAAATATTTATTTTATGACTGTCATCAAAGCAATTGATTTTCCAGAAAGCTCTCTTTGGGGGGGTGGGATAATTTTTTCAAATAAAATTATTTCAACTCTGTATAAATAAAAACATTCTATAGTCCTGTATATGTATTTCACTTACTATTATTTTCATGGCATTGCCAGATCATTCTTGGTACCTACTAGGTGTTAGGTTTGCAGAGGGAGGAACATGCAAGGACAAGCTGATAAAGCAACATAAATGTATTAAGGCAACCAAAGCCATGGGCTGGACTCAAGATGGCGCCAGTGCCTACTGAAAGGTCTGGTAAAGGATCTGTGGTGGGAATCTACGGCAGGCCTTTATGGCAGGAACTTGTGGCACAAAAAATGAATGAGGAGGGGAAGGTTGGGACAGAGGGCAGTTAATCTTTGTAGGTGGTTAATCTATGGAGGCAGTTGTTTTCCATAGACCATCTTTTCTTGCTGCCCCACTTGAGCACCCAAAGTCCTGGAGAGGGTCTAAATCTTGCTCCAGGCTATACCCACCTCTGCAGCAAGTCTCCAAGGCGAGCAGCAGTATTTGGGAGGTGGAGGTGGGGTCTGTCACAGTCCTCCGGGGAATCTATAACTAGGTAGTGAGAAAACTCTGAGATGGACCAAAAGGAAATGTGAGACTGGATTCCACCCTCTAGGACTGCAATTTCCTACAACCACTGTAGTTGACCTTAAGAGCAAGAGACTCTCAGGGATCGAAGAAAAAGATTAAGGTTTCTTTCTGGTTTCCTGTTCTTAATGTGGACTAACAGGAATAACAGAGGTTTGAAGTTAGGTAGAACTGTTATTTTACTATTAGTTTTTTTTTTCCTTTTAGAGTGCATTAATTTTTAATGTATTTTATTGAAAAAGAAATAGAATAAAACACACATACAGTAAAATATTCTACCACTATAAACTATAGAATTACAATACATTTTCTTATACCCAGACCCTAATTCTATTCACAGAAGCAACAATTTTAACATCTTCATTTGGCTATAATTTTAGAACTAGTCAACATAAATATAAGTATTTGCATTAGATTATGCTAACCCAGAGTATGCCTCCTTTATATGGGTTGTTTTGAGCTAAAGGCAATTGAGAAACATCAGATGCAAGGAAACTTCTAAAGCCAGGGCACAAATTTTCCTTTTGCACAAGAAATATCCATTTTTAAAGGTGTCTCCCTCTTATGAAGGGGAGGGCTCTGAACAACTTTAGCAGTGGAGAAGTCACTGGCTTAAATCTGCATAACAAAACTTACTAAAAAAAACCTGGTTTAACACACTTTTCCGGTCACTTTCACAAAACTTGCCTCTTCTATCCAAAAAGCCCTAACTCCCCTTTTCTTAGTTTAACCTAAGGTAGCATATAAGTCCAAGTTCTAACCACTGCCAACTATAAACTAGCACTTGCCATCTGTCTCTACAAGGATGAACTAACCATGTCAGCCACTGTAACCGCTCACCTTCAACACCCCCTGAAAAGAGATCAGAGTGGAGATCAGGAATGAGATAGTCATGCATATTATTAAATAAAATCTTTCCTTCCTCTACCCTTCATCTCCTTCAGCAACCACAAGTTCATTCTCTGTGTCTGTGTTAGATTCCACATATAAGTGATATCATATGATGTTTGTCTTTCTGACTTACTTCATTTAGTATGATAATCTCTAGGTACATGCAAGTTGCTGCAAATGGCATTGTTTCATTCTTTTAAATGGTTGAGACAGCTCTGTATGTATGTGCCACATCTTTATCCATTCATCTCTCAAAAGAAATATTGTTTGAGTTCAGTGAGAGGATATGGCTATAAAGTAAAACAGAAACAAACAAAACCTTACTTTTTTGAACTTCATATTCTATACCATGTTCACACCTCCATATGATGGTGGACAGTGATCAAGCAGCCTAGTTAGAAATTTTATTACAAATCTTTCAGTCCTGTATGGCAGTGAGTGGTAGGATGGAGTTCATTTAGTTAAGTTCTTATTTTTGACAATTGCTGAACATACCAGTCCTTGGTGGTGGTGGTGATGGGGAAGACGGGGAGGAGCAGATGACATCAACCTGATATACTTCCTTAAGCAGGCAGGTGACTTACAGGAGTAAGAGACTACTAGGATAATAGCAAACCAGAGAGAGTTAAATAAGATATTTTCACTTACCATGACTCACCTTCTCCAGGCATGCTTTGCTTTTAAAAACATTGCAAAGTATGGATTGTGTAGGTGAGAAATAAATTATTCTGTGACTACATATTTTTCAATTTTCTCATTTAGCTTTTTATTATGCCCTCTGTTTATTAGTAGTACTGGTTTACAAACACTTCTGATGATTCGAAGTGGCCAATTTTTAAAGAAAAAGGTGAGATTAAAGAGAAGGCTTCTATGCCTAGGACAGTTGACAATTCAGATAAGTTTACTGAGGAAAATTACAATGTTTTGAGTCATTTCATATGGCACTATAACAAGGGACACAATAAAAGTCTGTCTTCACACTGAAGGGTCCTTACCATTGGGACTGGAAGTCCCAATCGGCCTATTCCATTGTACACTATCAGTAGAAAACAATCTACAAATATAGCAACAGGTCTAGCAAAATTGTAAAGCCACTTACTAAAAATCACAGCCCAGTCATTTGACAAGCAATGATGCTGATTATTTTAAATAGCTATTGGAACCTCAAAACAGAACTGAACTTCAGTTTAAAATCTCATAATCATTGAAAAAGCTTAAGAAGCAAATTATTCAATCACAAAACTAACTGCCCAGAAAAAAAAAAAAGAAAAAGTCACTCAGAGGGCAAGAACCTAATAAATGCCAGCATATTGCATTAGAGTGAGTAAGATACTCAAACAATTTCTGTATAAGAACTGAAACAATTCCAATCTCAAACAGCTCCAGAAGTTGACATATTGATGACACGTCAAAGAGGGCTTTTCTATCTAAGCTGATGAGTCATTGGGTTTCCCTAATAAATGCTATGCCATAGTATTTGTAAGATTTGTAAGTGATGGCAAAATTCAAGAAATGTTTGCCTTCTGCAACAAGATGCCTGGAAAAGCAAAGGCTTAACGTTTAGTCTTATGTGGAAACAAAAAGACTTGTTTTGGAGAATCTGTGTTGGCAGCTCTACTGAGGGGTGTCTCATCAATGAAAAGCTTGCTTCTCTGGTAATAAGAACAACTTCTGACATTGTCACAATGAACTGCTTTCTTCACAGATAGATGCTGGTGTCAAAAATTCTTGAAGATGAAAGGAAAAACATTGTAGTTACTGCTACAAAAATAATTGCCATTGGTTTTAAAAGACCACTGTACTCACCAAAAATGTTTCAAATCAGTGGGAAACTTGGACAAGGACCACATAAATCTTCTGTTTCGTCCAGAAATCTGGAGGCATAGCAGAGGGTGAGTTCTCAACAAGGACCCTGAACCAAAAGGTGAACTGTAGGGGAGCTTTCAAGAAAGTAGAAAAGCAGCTATGTTTTGAAGATGAAGAATGGATACAGAGAATAGCATACTTGTCAGAAAATGTCCTCACAAGAACCATTTGCAAGATTTTGGAGAAAATACGAGCTGTCCTCTCAAAATTTTCCATGTCTTCTCAATTCAAATGAAAAGACTCTCGACTTTAAAAGAAAGCAGAGTCTTTGGAAAAATAGTGCTGAGAAAGAAAATCTTGAAACTTTACTGCTGATTGGTCTTGAGTGTAAGGGAGAGTTATAGACTTTTGATAAGACTTAAGACTTATCAAAAAATCTCCTGGAAGAACTTCAGATCAAAATTAAATAGTATTTTGTTCTCCTTTTCCACACAAGTGTGTGGACGGTAAGTGGTCTTTTCTCTGAATTTTCTGTTAAACTTGAGAATTTGGCTGTGAGAAGAAAAGAGTAGAACTTTATGAGCTACAGTCTGATCACGTACTCAAGATGATTTTTATTCTATTCTTCCCTTAGAAAAATTCAGGATTATATAAAAGGCAAGTTTCCTGTGATTCACTACTTAGTGTGCTTTTTGGTGTAGTTTTCAACTTCTTTCACATTCTAGCAAGTTTGTCCATATTTAACAAGCCTCAAGAACAAGGAAAGAATCTTCTCCTTTCCATGGAAAGTATCTCTGTGCTTATCTCAAATTCAAGCCAGAACTGGATGCATATATACCTATACATACAATGTTTATATATATATAAATATATGTTTTGATTATATATATATACTATTTATAAACAGGTTTTGTAGTTTTATTATTCAACATTGCCATTAAAGTTTTTATATTGCAATATCTATAATTAAAATCACTTTAATTTTTTATTTAAATTAAATGTACCACAGAGAAATCATGTTAGAGAAATTAAGTCTAATTTTGGCTTAAGCCAGCTATTTAAGAGGAACTTATTATGTTCATACTATGGATTTTAACATTTATGAAAAAGAAAGAATAAGATAAATTCTGAGAAAATATGCTAAGCTTAAATGTTTACTTTTTAAAAGAAGGTTGATAAAAATAACTTTTCGTTTTAAGTGGGGAGAAGGCACCTTTGCAGAAACCATGTATCAAATAGCATCTTCATTATTCAGCATCTTGTATAGTAGAAATTTGTGATAAGAGTTTTAGGTCTTCCTAAACAAGTTTTTAAAAGTTAGGTAGATCATTTTTATAAGGGGAAATCAAAACTTCTTCTACCTTAACTACTGACATATATTAAAGTTGATATTCTTTAGCGGGAAGGGGGACACACATAGAAAAAGCAGTTCATACTTGGCCAAAATAGACATAGTTGCAGAAAAAATACTCTTTTCTACTCAAATAGTATCATCATATAATAGTCATCAGTAAATATTTATGTATACTTTTATGTACCATTTGATGTAGACAAAATGATTTCGTGCAACATGGCAAATCATAGTTTCCATATGTGGCTACAACTATATCCCATGGTATATACTTTTTTTTAAGTGAAAATGACACTTCTCTTATCATGAGGTTGTGTTTATGTTGCCTCCTCTTAAACAATAGTGAGCTATTAACAATAGCACAAGTGGTGTGGTATTGACTGTTTTCAGACTAGATAAAAAAATGCCGTAATTTTTCTGCCTGATTCTCTTAATACACTCATTCTTTAAACTCAGTCACCATCCCATAAGGAAGCCCAAGCAGTCTGGGGAGAAATCCACATGGAGTCTCATAGACCTAGCACCTACTTGCTGTTCCCACCGAGCTTTGTCCAATTGCCCAGTTTATAAGCAAAACAAAGGATTATTGCTGTTTTAAGCAATAAAACAAACGTTTGAGCGCAGTTAGTTTCACAGAAATAAATAAGTGGAACAGATTTTGGTACTGGGAGTGCAATACTGCCATGACAAAAACCTACGGAAATGGCCTTGGCTTTGTAATGGCAGTAGGTGATGCTCAAAAGAATTCCTAGTAAATTATTAATAAATGCCTAATGAGACTCTGATGCAGTGTTTGCAGTGAGGGCAGAAGGAAAGTAAGGAAAATGTAATTGGAGTTTGAAAGAAAAAGAACCTTTGTTATGTAGTGGTGTAAAGTTTGGCAACACTGTCACCTGCAATAGGGTAGACTGTGGAAAATGTGGTTGGTAAACTCAATGATGTAGGTAAAAAAATTTGAGGCAGGATGTTGGAGTGCTGGCTATGCTTCTTATAGCTGTCCATAGGGAAATGGAAGAGGAGAGAGATGAGCTTAAAAAAAAGTTAAATTTTTAAGGAAAATTTCAAGCAAATAAAATGCACCAGGATGTTATGATTTTGGAATTAAATCAAGAAGCTGTTATTCATTTCCAGATGCTCCAGAAGGCAAATTATTCTGAAATTAAGAAGTGGATTCCAGGTAAAAATCCCATTCAGAGTAGGCATGTGATGTCCTGATAGAGCTCAGAAAAAACACATTCAGAAAGTTTCTCTTTCAAAGAGACTCCCAAAAAGATTTGAGCAAGCCTTACAGTTGCTATTAAACAATAGATTTTTCTAGGAATCTTAAGGCCATTGTCCCACAAAAATTTCACATGAAGCAGAAGATAAAGGATGGCTTATATCTAATAAAGTAGATTATAAATCGATAGGAAAAACACCTAAAAGTTTTTGAAGAAATTGCACCTGCTCAGACTGGAAATATGAGAAAAAGTACAAAATAAAAAACAAAGCCTTGGATTCCGAAATGACTGTGGGCAGGAAGAAGGCAGAGAAACTACTGCAAACAGAGATTGTTTCTTATGGGACAGGAGGCTGAATCAGAAAACAGTATCAGTAGTCCAGAGGGAAGAGGTAAGAGCTGCAGAAAAGTCCCAGGAAATAAATCTTAGTTCTGATCAAGGAATTGACAACCCAAGCCTCTCTGTATTTCAGAACTTTTATAGAGTGATAATTGCTGTGTCCTTCAAATTTCCCCTCTTCCTGAATGAGAGTGTCTGTAGCAGTTTTCCTATACCTGTTGCCTATCTCATCTCACCACTCTGTGTTCCTGCTGGGTAAGTCATTAATTGTTTCAGTTCTCAGTTCTTTAGACCCAAAGAAAGGATATTTAACAAGTTGAATTTGAGAAACCTCACATAAAATCTTCATCCACACCAGGGCATGATGGAAATAAAAAAGATTCTGGAGTTCAATCTGATGCTGTAATGGGTGGCATCCTGGGGAAGAAGAGAATTATTTTGTATGTGAGAGGGAATTAATGGTCAGAAGACAAACTATGACGTTGTGTTTTCCAAAGAGATGGTGACTGAAACATCTTCACTCCACATGTTCTTATTACAATGTGAGCTAAATCCTTCTTCGGTTGACCTTGTGGCTCCATGTTCTTCGTCCTTGGGTTGGGATGGGTTGTGTACTGTGTCAAAGTGACACTTTATGACCCCTGAGACTGGCTCATGGAATATGATACTGCTTCTGCCTGGTTTTTTTGAGGAAAAATGGAACTGATCTTCCAGAGTCCTACAAATATGGACTCTTTGGTCTAAGAAGATTTATTTATTTATTTATTTATTTATTTATTTATTTATTTATATTTTTTTCATTACCCACATTATGCAGAAGTTCCTGGGCCAGGGATCAAACTTGAGCCATAGCAGTGACAGCACTGGATTCTTAACCTGCTGAGTCACCAGAGAATTCCATGGGCGAGCATCGTAAACCATAATCAACCAAATACCTGATTGTTCTCTGGTATAATTACCTGCCAAATATATGGAAGGGCATTTCAGTAAAATGACATGAGATGAAGGTATAACCCAATACATAGCTTAGAACATTTCTGAAACTAGGAGTATACTCTGTAGTCCAAGGTCTATATTCTCTGAAAAAATGAGAAAGCCAGTTTTTCAGTGAAATTTGGTATTGTGAGGATTAAAAAAAATAAACAGTGGAACATATTTTCAAAATTACATTAATTCTGTAAAGAGACCACTGGTGCTTTTGTGTAGCCCTATTTTCATTGAATATATTCAATCTCTTTGAGTTAATTCAATTTTATTTCATTAGTGCCAGCTGCTAAACTTTTTTCAATGTTGATTCCTTTCCAAGTGTAAAGGAACTTCTTGGCACATCCACTGTTGCTTATTAAATTATGAAAGGTAGAGAATGAATCTTTATTGAAAACTGTATGGATCTGTTTGCAAAACTGAATGCAATTTCAAATTGTAACTGGAAACTCAGATTTAATAATGTTGCAGAAATCGCACTTGAAGGGGTACAGGGCATGCCACCCTAAAACATGTCACATTGGCAGGATGATTATTTTGAGATGAAGGCAATCAAGATCTGGCAGACTCAGGAAAAGCTCTTTACTGCTCCTTTAACTATCTAAAAGAAAATATAATTTTCTCTACTGTAGAAGGATATCTGTCTTTATAGGGGAAATTTACATTAGAAATTTACATGTTTGTACCAGGGAGAGTGTTGTTCCTAAAGATCACTTTTATACCTGAAAAGCTTATCTGCATGGCGGGGCAAACTGTGTTGACCATACATTTCCTCTTCTCATCTTCAATAGCCTCCCAGACAGCCCCCACCTGCAACCCCAATCCCCAACCTTTTCCTCAGCTCAGGATGGCATTTTAAATCTTAAGGTCTGACTATCTTTTGAGTCACGTGTCTTTGTGGCGCTCCTGTGTGTATATATGTAATTACATTTTACATTGTTCTTCTATTAATCTGTCTTACATCGAATTTAACCCTCAGACAGACACAGAACCTAGAAAAATAAAAAGGAGAACTTTTCCTCCCCTGAACACTACATTGCAAGGCCCTCACTTGAGAGACATAGAAAAAAGATTTAGAATATAAGCCTTTTTCATATCTCCATAATAATTTATGTGCAGAAAAGAACATAGCAATAATACTTCATAGGAAAGGCTATTTAATGACTAAAAATCAATTTGTGGGACATTAATTATTTCTATTATAAACATATTTTTTGCTTAAAATGAAGTACTGTATATTTTGACGTGGGCATTATAAATGCTTAATATTTATAATATTAGCAAATATCCACCTATAACTTCAATCTTAAAAAATTTAAGATTTGCCTTTCTAATAATTATCTTGGAATTTAATTTATTTTACAATCAGTATTTACTTTCCCCCTTCATCTTTATTTTTATAACAACCTGTTGATTTATGTTGCTTATATCATCTTATTGTTTTCAAATCTTTTATGAGTTTATTTTTTACCTATGATTTTTAAAAAACATATTTGGCAAAATCTCCCACATAAGATTTTTCAAGAAAATCAGGAAATTTCAATTTATGTGACACTAAATGTATTGATAGTTATTTTTCATTTTATAAGAACTCATTATGCAACTACAAATTATAGTTAGATTAACATGGAGAAAAGATAAGCATTTATTATTTTATTTTTATCTCTTCTTCATAATGGCATCCTTCAACTATGTCTAACTTTCTGGCTAGGATATGAATATCAGGACTAAGTATATAGGACATTAAAAATGGAGTTATAATTGTACAATGATCATCACAACTATAAATGAAAAAATTCATTGAGTAATAAAAAAATGGAGTTAAATGTATAGGTGGGTAGGAGTATATGAGAATTATAATTGATTATTTTTATTATATGAATTATCATGACACTACCTGCAATATTTTATAGCATCACAGAGATTGCCAACTTTAAATTGACCCAGAAAAATAGCTTACTTTCTTCTTCCATAAGGAATTGGACCACAGACTTTCTCTAGTATATTTTAGGACTTTGTTTAAAAGTTAAAAGCAAAAAGAGTTCCTACTATATAGCACAGGGAACTGTGTCCAACTTCTTGGCATAGAACATGATGGAACATAATGTAAGTAAAAGAATGTATATATATGTATGAATGGATCACTATGATGTACAGCAGAAATTGGCACATTACAAATCAACTATATTTTAATAAAATGATAAAAAAATTAAACAAAAATTTAAAAAGTGTGCCTTAAGCATGTTTAAAAGTTAAGAAAAACAGTGAATTAATAGGTGTGATTTTTAAATATTTTTCATTTAATTGCCTAGATATTTCTAATGAAAAAGAAAAAAAATTGAGAACTGTTGAATAGCCTTCTTATCAGGGTTTCACACAACAACAATTTAGTCACATAGGATAGTGATATCAGACATATTACCCTGTAAAATCTGGTTTGCCTGTTTTCTTACAGGTAGTGTTTAAGCAACATAGCCCAAACATGCAGGCAACAATCAATGATACCTTTTGTCAGGGTCTTAAGTATCAGGGATTGCTTACATCCACCCATCAGGAAGCTCTTATCAATAGCCTCTGAGGGGCACATTTGTGCATCTTTGTGCTCAACAGTTGTACAGGCTTTCACAGAACTAAGAGAAGTAATATGTTAGCCTTTTCAAAGTGTCCATGCTGGGCATTTAAAATAGATTACCTTTAACCCTCACGGCAATCTTATAAGGTAAACATTGTCATCAAAACCATTTGATAATGTAAATGCTAAAGACTATAAATATCAGGGAACACACTGAAAGCCACAGAGTTGTCAGAGCCAGGATTCCTTACTGTTTCATCTCTGATTCCAAAGCCTATGCTCTTTGTTCTACATCCTACTTCTTTAATATGATGATAATGATGATGATGATGATGGTGATAACCGCTGCAGCTTTTCCCATTTAAAAAGTTTATTGAGGTATAGTTGACTTAGAATGTTGTGATAATTTCTGCTGTACAACAAAGTGATTCAGCTATATACCACTGAAATTTTTGTGCTTGGTGTATAAATTAACCACAATGCTGAGCATTTTTTATAGCTTTTCCTCTTATCTTACATTACCTACCCTAAGTCTCTGTAATAATAAAAGACTTAAGTAACTTTTATTTAAATCTTCCATTATTATAGAAAAAAAGACCAAGATGTTAAGTAATTTATCCCGAATCATGTGGTTCATAGGTGGACTAGCTGGGATTTAAACTATGACTGTCTGAGATCTCAGCTAAGGACTTTAACATTTACACAGAGTTGATTTCAACCTAAAGCTCCGAGAGGGAGCTAAGGAAAGCTGAACACATTCATACCAGATAGGATCATGTTTTAAAATAATTCTCACACCTCAAGAAGATTCTGTAATCCCTGACAGAACTATTTGGTGGCTATGATCAGAGCAGAAATGGCAATATTGTTCTTCCTTTTATTTGTTTATTTATATATTAATGACATTTGTGCATGTGGACATTCAGAGGTACCCCTCAAATTTTCTAGCAGGAAAAGAGGGGCAGGGAGGGAGGCAGTGCTCTTAAGAGAACACGTTGGGGCTTTGTTGTTAGGAAGTAGATTCTCTTTCAATATACATATTATTAAATATTTATCAAACTTTGTATAGGTATCTTTGACACCTGACAACTCCAGAACAGAGAGCTACTGGGAACAGTGGAAAAAAAGGGGAGAAAGAGCTGTGGGGGTAACACCAATAGTAGCACAGTTGCTAGGCTGTTGAGGAACGTGCCATCATCTTACTCCAGGTACCACACAGTATTTATACTCTGATGTTTGTAATTGAGGTTGTGTGTGATGAATGTGGATGCACCACGGAAATAAACTAGCGGGACATGGCAACGTCACAGAATGTTGAGACTACAAGTATTTGAAACATTTGCAAGAAGGATCCTTTAATCTCAAGACTTCTATCAGACCATTAGCCTAACAGAAAGCAGAGGTTATTAAGGGAGACATAATATCATTTCAGACTGTAATTTTAAGATCTGAGTGACCTTGTGCATATACTTAATTTTGCTTTGTCTCAGTTTTTTAATCTGTCCAATAGAAATAATGATATCAACTGCATAGTATTGTTAAGAGATTCTACCTTAACATAGTGACTGACAGATCGAAGATGGTTAATGAGAGGTGGCTATTTTTATTTTTTAAAACATAATCTTTGCCCCTAAGATGATTAGAATCTAAAAGTAGAAAAGAAAGAAATAAGCAAAATTAATATTAGCACTGTATTAAAAGGAGATTCTTTTTCTCTATCAGTTCCCAAATACAAAGGCAAGTGCTCCCTCATTCCAAAGGGAGTTTTTAGACCACTGCTGGCACTCGAAGGAGGTGGTCAAAAATATTTTAAGTCTCTTTAGCCAAATTTTCACTTGCAAGTTCAAAAGGGAGACCAGAATATCTTTGATGATAGGTGTCTACCTGCTTCAAAACCCATCACCACGTCTTATGGGAAAGAGGCATTGTCCTCTCACTCACCACTCCTTCAATGAGATCACTTGAGAGCTTGATATTTTCCAAGTGAAGTCTGAGGGAACTCCATGGATTGGTAACTGACTCATTCTCAACAACATCTCCAAGCAAAAGCTTGGCTGTATCTCTCTGCGGTGGCTGAGCAGGAGAGAGGACAGCAGTGGAGCAGATCATTCCTCCACTTTGTTTGGCCAGGATGTGTGACTGTTCTTTGTGTCACGTGAATCCCCTACAAGTTAAACAAGCTGAAGCCATTTGGAAAAGACCTTGTCCCAGTGGGCAGCCTCCCAAAGCAAAGGCAAGAAGAAGAAATCCAGAAGAAAAGGCCTCTGGGACTTCACTGGGGTGGAGGGTGGAATGTGAGTGGACTATCCACATCAGGGATGTGTAAGTGAAGGAAGGCATTAGGAATCTCCAAAGAAACCACAGATATACCTCTGTTAAGAGAGGTTAGCACTGGAGTTCCCGTCATGGCTCAGTGGTTAACAAATCCGACTAGGAACCATGAGGTTGCGGGTTCGATCCCTGCCCTTGCTCAGGGGTTAAGGATCCGGCGTTGCCGTGAGTTGTGGTGCAGGTCGCAGACACGGCTCGGATCCCGCATTGCTGTGGCTGTGGCGAAGGCCGGCGGCTACAGCTCCTGTTAGACCCCTAGCCTGGGAACCTCCACATGCCGCAGGTGCGGCCCTAGAAAAGGCAAAAAAAGACACCCCTCCAAAAAAAGAGGTTAACACTGAATATCTATGATACCCAGTGAGTACTCAAATTTGAACAACCCTAAGCTCAGAGAGATCTACTACCATATCACGGCTGTAACAATCAAGTGGGATTTTCCTACCTTTCATTCTCTCATTAATCCTGCCTGGTGGGATCAGACACCATGACCAGCAGGAAAAAAGGAGAAAGAATGCAAGACACCAAAGTGGAGGAGACATTGTCGACGCATCTCATCCCTTCCTTTCCCCTCTTAGACTCCCAGGAGACACTTTCTAAAGGAGGAGAGCAGCTTTAAGTTTGGAACTTTAATGATATTGCATTTTCATTGATTCTCCATTGCTACCTAATATATTTCTACAAATATAGTGACTTTGAAAAAAATAAATCTGTTAGCTTATAGTTCTGTCAGTCAGAAATCCAAGATGGCTTAACTGAGATCTCTGCTTAGGGTCTGATAAGCCTAAACTCCAGGTGTTGACCAGGGCTACTTTCTTATCTCAAGCTTGGTGTCTTCTTCCAAGGGTATGTCTGTTATTGGCAGAGTTGCTTTCCATTCTGATTGCAGGACTGACATACTTATTTCCTTGCTGGTTGTCAGCCAAGGACCTCTCTCACCTCTGAGGAACATCCATTCCTTCTCATTGATCTACTCCACAATTAAAGCCAGCAAAACCATGGTGAGTCTTTCTTTTCTGCCTCAGCCAGGGAAAGTTTTTTTTTGTCTGTTTTGTTTCATTTCGTTTTTTAAGGCCTAATGTGATTAGATCAGGCCGGCCAAATAATCCATCTCTTTTTTTTTATTTTTTATTTTTAGGGCCACACCCACAGCATATGGAAGTTCCCAGGCTAGGGACCTGAGTGGGAGATATAGCTGCTGGCCTACACTGCAGCAACACTGGATCCTTAGCCCACTGAGCAAGGCCAAATATCGAACTCAAGTCTTTATGGATACTTGTCAGGTTTGTTACCACTGAGCCACAATGGGAACTCCATAATCTCTCTGTCTTAAAGTCACCTGTACCATATCAGATAACAAAATCATAAGAGTGACACCTCATCATAATTAAATGCACTGGAAATTAATATAGGAAATCACTAAGGGGTCATTTTAGATACTCTACGTACCAGCGGATTAAACCATTTAATTATTCCAGTGATGACATTTTAAAATTTGTTTTGACTCCAAGCCTTTTGTTATGACTAAACAGCTTTTTATTATCCAAGAGTAACTAATAAAATAATGGGCCCTACAGAAGATTTTTATTCAAGTGTGAGAAAAGAATCACTTCCACAAATTGGGGTTAAATGGGCAGTGGCAGTGCTTGGTGAGAACATTTTCCTCTATCTTGCCATACTCTATTGGTTTCTTTGCTTTAAATAAAATGTATAGCCTTAAGTAAACCATGATTCATGGCAGAGAAATAACCTCTCTGAACAGTGATCTTCTTCACTCCCCAACTCCTTCCCCAAGGATGGTCCAAGGAAGTAAAAACTGTGAGTTCATTTTCTTTACAACCTAGGCTATCCTGCTGATATTCTTTCTAGACCAGAGGGCAAGAATCTGCTGGAATCCAAGTAGGTCTGTGTCCTGATGCCCAGAGGGGTATGGAAGATACTGGAGGACTGGATCTGAAAGAACACACAAAAATTATCAGCATGATAGTCTGTCGCAATAAATTGAGCAAAAGATGATAGTGACTTGGGAGAAGATGGTGTCAGTAGAGCAAACAGCAAATCAGGTACATATTTTGAGGACTAAGTGGACAGGTTTTGCCAAATGAATCAGCTGTGGGGTGTAGAAAGAGAAGAATAAATTCAAGGTCCTGGGTCTTTGGAACCAGTGTAATAGAGACGTCATCTATTGATGTGTAAGAGATCAGAAGACACATATTTTTTCCTAGAGCGAGCATAGTAAATGACCACATGCTTGGTGACTTAAAGCAACAGGAACATATTCTCATGCAGTTCAGCAAGAGGTCCAAAATCACGGTGTCAGAATTGGTTCTTTCTTAAAAGGAATTAAAAGGAATTTTTTCTATGCCTCTCTCGGTTTCTGATGACCCTACAAACCTTGGCTTTCCTTGGCTTGTAGATGTATCATTTCAATTTCTACCTCCATCTTCACGTGACTGTGGCTTTCACTCTGTGTCTCTGTTTGTCAATAGCCTCCTCCCATTAGGACAAAAACAAAAGCTGATGGGCAAGTCTTCTCTTTTCAATGAAATCTTCTTTCTCAGTTTCTCATCTATGGCATATTTGACATACATATGTGATATTCTTTAAGTTCTACACTCAAATACACATGAGCCAACAGGTAAAAAAAAATGTAAATAATGGAAATATGAACAGGTATTTCTTAAAAATCTATTGCATGACAAGCACTGCATTTTGCATATATTTAACATAGTTCTAAGAGATAGACTTATTTTCCACTTTAAAATGAATCAACTGAAACATATTAAGCTTATTGTTTACTGTATCACGGTACATATGTAAGAACGTGGAATAAAATCCATGTTTTTCATATTTTTAAATCTCAGATCAGTCATAATGTACTTGAAAATATGATGTAAACCTGAACCTCTGAAATGTTTAAATAACAGATCATTCATATTTGAGTCCTGAAAAGATGAATGCACTTATTATAAAGATGAAATAGTTTAGAACCAAATGGTTTTACCTAAAGTCTCTTTTCTTTTCTTTGCTTTTCTACAAAATGTGATTTTTATATTTGAAACTGTTCTGGTAACTAAATAATGTTAATAGCATGTCATTCTTCTACACCTGAAAGATAACCAATGTTTGGTGACAAGACTTTAAAATCTTAAGCATTTTTCTTCACAGCTATTGTCTGTAACTCATCATAGATTCATATCCTCGTGTGATATCATATATCTTCTAATCTTACTCACCCCTGTCTCGTCTTCGGTTTTTTCACAGTGACTGCTGAGCTTCTGCTCCATCATTTGAAAACCTTCCTCTCTGACTGCTCTCTTCACCTTCTCAGTCTGTGTTGAAATGTGAATTTCTTCTGAGGCTTTTCTTCCCTTGTGACACTTTCAACAATATCACTTGTCTCTCCATACTGCACTTAGCTTGTAAATGGGATTTTTTTACCTGTTGGCTCATGTGTATTTGACTGTCGTCCCTATGCTTTCTTGCTAATTTCAAATTAATTTTCTTTCTCTTGTCTCTAAAATCTCTTATTTTTGAAGAGTCCGTCCCTAAGCTATAGTATATTTCTGTTATGCTTATCTACAGACTGTTATGCTTATTTCACTCTTTAAATATTTTAATTTCTGGCTCAATGTCACTCTCTCTAACAGTACCTTTGTCCTAAGTCTTATTGGTTGCAATGTCCTTGTGTGTGATCATTGTAATGTTCTGATCTCATAATTCCCAGATCCCTTCTCTTTCAGTATCCTCTCTCCCACATCCACTCTGTCTATCCCCATGGCTGTTTTCCAGACCTTGGCATAATGAATAACTGTATCCCCTTCATAGACTCAGTTTCAAGTAACCTGTTTTCTGATTTCCATATCCTCTCACCCTCGTTCTTTTCTCTAAGATCTTCCAATCCATTTGTTCTATTCCCTTTTTCGCTGCCGCTTGCTTCTCACTGTCAATGTCCTTCAGCCATCAAATACCAGGAATAATAAATCTATGGCTGAACAAGTTGGGTTTAGTGTTCTTTTAAGGTGGGACAATGCACATCATTGGAACCATTGGGTGTCTGCTTAGGTCTGTTACAAAAGGCTAATTCTTAAGAGTTGAACTCACGTGAGGTGATTTTAGGAAGGATTTAGTAATCGGGGCTTGACTCTGCATTGGGATGCTGTCGGGCAAAATGGCCATTCTATGATTAGGTATCTAAGTTAATCTTATCTATAAGGCAGGAAGAGGAAATCATGGCTAAAGTATTATTGGTAAGGAAGCTGCTGTCATTCCTGTTATTCAGGATAGGGTGATGTTTGGATACTTTTTGTGATTTGAACAATGTACATGTTTTGTCTGTGTTTAGAAGTGATTACAAAATGATCTTTTCATCTTGATCCATCATGGTCAGAGTGACTTTATCTGATATTAGTATTTTGTGGAATTGTTTATTTCATTGGGAAAGCACCACAACCTAGCTGAGAGTGGCTAGCCAGCTCAGAGGTCTGGAACTGCTTTTCTCTTCCTTTCCTTGATCTGTCTTTGCAATCACACCTTGTGCTCTGACTCCCCACCCCAATAATTCTAGATCCACACTAGCTGGCATTCTCTATCCCCTCCCCCTTTCTCTTTTTAGGGCAGCATCTGTGGTATATGGAAGTTCCTAGGCTGGGTCAAATCTTAGCTACAGTTACAAGTCTATACCACAGCCATAGCAATGCCAGATCCAAGCCACATCTAGGATCTGTTCTGCAGCTAACAGAAAAGCCAGATCCTTAACCCACTGATCAAGGCTGGGGATCTAACCTGCTTCTTCACAGACATTATGTCCTGTCCTTAACCTACTGAGCCACAATGGAAACTCCCTCTATCCCTTTTAACCAGCCTTTTTTTTTTTCTCCTAAATATTTCTTATAATCATATACCATATTGTAATTTTAGTGTGTATTTGCATATTATCTTTATAATTTTAAAGCAGATGATTCAGATTATTCTTACCATATATGACAATCAAATAATTAATTTGATCCTGAAGATGAAGGTAGTCAAAATCTGCAAGTGCTAACAGGGTCTATATAGATCAGTTATAAATTCTATTTGATTATAGAAAGTAAAAAGACATAATTTATACCTTCAGAAATGTTCCTGATAGTATTTGCTATCTTGACAGTTGACTTTCACTGAACAAAGATAAGACTTTTCATAAGAGATATTAAAGGCCTGTCAAGGAATAACTTAAAAGATTAAAATACAAGGAGATGAAATCACTTGTGGGGTCAAGGGGAGGTGGATATAATGAATTGAAGATAAATATACAGATTTCAGTGTAAGAATTCTTTTAAAATAGGCAGTTTTGACATATATTTCTGATAATGACCAATAACAATTTAAAAGCAGGATATATAGGAAGAGAATTAGACTACTGGCAAAGAATATTACAGAAAGATTTTGATATTGCCAAATTTCCAATATGTTTTGATATTGGGCATGTGATTTGTTTCTTCCCACACTTTATTTCATAGCTACCGTTTGAGATTTAAGTCTTTCCCTCTATTGTATTTTCTGTAGCCTGAGGGCCAGTGTGGGAAAGAGGTGTTAGCATCGTGGGAGGTCCCAGTTGCTGCTGCTCCTTCAGTCACATGTCCTGCACTAAGATTTACTAATGTTTTGTTTGAGGACTGTATCTGCCTTCTAAGGCAAAACCGCCTGGAGCATCAGATCACTGTTCCAATTCAGCGTGCATGTCCAAGCCTTGCTGAGATCAAACAGCTAGGTCAGATTATGCACCTATCAGTTCCACTCTGCTCTTCCTGGAATCGGCAGGGAGAAGAACAAAGTGATGAATATGGATTATGGTGTTAATCAGTTCCATGGGCAAGACAGTGCTATGGAGGAGACAAATGGAATTTATTTTGTGACTTTTCCCCAGGATTTCTACTCCTTTGCACATCTTTTGTTTTCATGTCTGCTCAATCCATCATTATTGCTGAGAAGCAACAACTCTAATATTGTGATTTTTCTTTCTTCCTTTTTGACTTTCTACACAATTAAAATAAACATTTTGAGCATGGGTGGTGGGTTCCAACTTCTTTGAGACTGGAATTGACAGATAGGGATTCCACTTTTGCGTTGCTACTCTTCCTCCCTCCCCAACTCAGCTTCGCCCCACCCCGACACCACATTTTTCTTTCCCATTGCCTGTTGCTTCCTCCAGGAACTTCTCTCTAAATGTAGTGATCATAGTAACATTTAAGATGTTTTCTTACTTGCTTTCCTCCATTTCTCTTGTTTAGAGAGCTTGGTGGAATAATTAGAAGCTACATCATTCTAGAATAGTCTTTATTTCTTTTTAAAATCAATTTTATTAGGTATCAGGAAAGGTCTAGTCTGTGATCCAGTCTCACTTTATTATCCTTACTTGTTGATTTGATTTTAAATTAATACAATAAAAGAATAAATATATGTAATGTATTTATGTAATAAATGATTTTGAATTTACCTGTTTAACATCCAAAATTTTGTTTTAAGTTACCATAGCTTCTAATTTTTATTGTTTAAATATCTATATATTTTAAATATTTTCCTTTTCTATGTGGAACCTGATTTTATTTCAAAATAAAAGTGAGAGTAAGTATTATAATGCAAGGAGGGTTCTGAATATCAATATATGGTCATTTTAATTATTTCAACTAGATAAATTTATCTTTTCTTTTTTACTACTCTGTTCCCTTCATTACTCTCTTCCTACTTTTTTTCCATTGTTTTTTTCTTTCCCATCTCCCTCCTACCTATATTTACTAGGTATCTATTATATCCCTCAGTATTAAGATACAGAAATGAAAAAAAGTGTGTATGAGACTATAACATATTGTTCTTAAAGCCAACTATTCACAATAAATCACACATATACTTTTCATGAATTAATTATTTTATTGATTTGTGGATGTATTATTTTTTCAGACTGTTCCAGAAATTTCCATGCATTTTGCCAATAAATCAAAATGGTACATTTAGCACAGATAAATACTTCACTCTATTGATTTTAGGTGTGACCTTCACTTGCTCTTTAATTTCTGTGTCTGAGAATTGAAACCATACTAAAATGTGTCAAAATCAATAGAAAACAGCAAGTTTTACCATGTTAAGGTAAATACAAGTAAAATTTTAGTTGATAAATCTCTGTTTAGGAATATGGCATGATAGTTTAAATCTTAAATTTCAAGAAAATAACTGAATTTGACTACAAGTTTTCAAAACATTCTCCTTTTATGTTCTCTGAATACATAATTTCAATTTTTTAGTTTGCCAAGTTCTAACTTTCAATTCAAATTATGATTTGAATTTTTCAGTGTTATGCCTAAGATTTCCTTTTTTTACAAAATTGAATTTGACACCACAAAAATGTATTTATAACTAAAATTCACTTAATGAGTGTATTAATATGGTACAATTAGCACTTGGAATTCTCCATCAAAATGTAAAATGCAATTATGGTTATTATTTGGCAAGGTTAGATCATAGTTAATAAAATGAATAACTAGAATGTTAAACTATAAAAAATTTGGGTATAGTTTAAAAATGAAACAACTTCATGTAAAATGCACTTGACTTAAATATCTCTGGTCTTTGGTATCTCACTTGAACAAAAATCTTGAATTAATTTGGTTAATATTTGAAAGCTTATCCAATATTTTTTAGTTGTTAAGAATGGGAATAATATGAAATAGATTAAGAAAGGATTGGAATCAGGACTGGATGAAATATAGTTTACATTTTAGGTTTTCAGTTGAAATTTTGGCTTCATAGCTGACAATCGAAGCCACTGAATTTGAGAGTGAAAAATCAAGATGTTTTATGGAAACCTTGAAAAATCACTAAAAGCAACCTAATAAATTGTTTTTTTTTATTTACTTACACTGTCCCTTATCTCTTTAACTTCTGTTAAACAGCATATATATTACCTTCTGACATATTTATCAGTGTTCTGAAATCAGGCACAACTTCACTAAGGTTAACAATCAAGTTGGGAACGATTATGTTGTGCCAGGTTTATAGACATGCAATATTATTTAATTATTTATTTAGGGCCACACCTGTGGCATATGGAGGTTTCCAGGATAGGGGTTGAATCAGAGTTGTAGCTATGCCACAGCCACAGCAACGCTAGATCCAAGCCGTGTCTGTGAACAGCACCAGAGCTCACGGCAACACCAGATTCTTAACCCACTGGGCAAGGCCAGGAATCGAACCTGTGTCATCATGGATGCTAGTCAGATTCTTTTCCACTAAGCCATAATGGGAACTCCAGACATGTAATGTTTATAATAATCCTTACAATATGATACAATAACATTTAAAATTGAATTTTATAAATTTAATCTTAGGTAAATATTTTTATTGTCAATTTAAATATGTGTACACTGAGATAAGGAGAAGCTACAGGTTTTTCCAATGATTAACTGTCCATTAACTATTGTGATATATCACTTTACAGTAGGACATTGAACACAGAAAATTTCATTTATTAATATGAATCTGTCTGTTTTATAATTTGATGCTCATAGAGTTTTGCTTTATTCTGAATGGCTAGGTGAATTGGGTAGTTATTTGAAATCCCTAAAGGTGAGCAATTCTGGTTATATCAGAAGCGCTCTGCTTCAAGTAGCGTAATATAAATGTCATAATTATACCTATAGAGCCAGATAAATGTTACAGATAAACTGTTTTTTTTTTTAAACAATTCTGAGAGAATTGCAGTGGTAACTTTTTTTTTGTCTTTTTGCCTTTTCTAGGACCACAATCACGGCATGCAGTGGTAACTTACTGAGTTTATAAGGGAGAACAATGAGAAATCTGTGTTTGCAATCCTCATTTAGAAGTATGATAAGAGGAAGGTAAAAATAGATTTTGCACATTATCCAAATTATTTAACCCAGTCTATTTTCCTTTCTGCAAAGGGAATCAGGTTTATAAACAAGCTCTCTTTGAGGCTGATAACAATGTAATATTTAGATGTAACGGGTGAAAAATCAGTTTAGCACCACTGACTATGCAGAATCTTGTCACTAACTTCAATGCATTTAATTTCCATTCTGTGCTATCAGTACAGACAAACGAGATAACTGTAGATATATCCCTTGGATATAGTTTTGGCTCATCTTTTATTTTTTCTTATCTCTAAGGGTGGTGATTATATTTACTCAAAGCAAACAAGATTCTCACATCTACAAAATATCTACTGTTTTTCTAGATGAAGTGACGCCACATGTTATTCTGCTTTTTATTCCTGCATCAGCAGTGAAGCCCTTGTCTGTTTTAGTGATGTATGGTTGCCTGAGCAATTGTTCACCTAATGATGGAATATGTCCCTGGAGGTTATAGGTACCATTTTTCAAGCCTCTTGCCTAAAGGCAAATTACAAGATGATTGATATCATAAATATTTTTTATTCTTTTCTAAAATATGTGCACATTTATAATAGGATCATATAGCTGTGATGCTAATAAAAGCACTTCCCAGGTAAGCAAGCTGCAACTTTTGCAGAAATGGCCATTTTTTTATCACTCTTTCACTGACATTGAGCTTTTTCAAAAGACAGAAAAGCAAGGAAAATAAAAATGTCAGCAACTTATGCATTCTGATTTCATTCCCAGCTGAAGGTCAATGTAAATATAATAAATATACATTATGTAAATATATTTAAATATGCAACACACATATTTACATTTAAATGTAAATTGAGATAATTTACATGTTAGATTCTGAATGTCAGTCATTAAAGTACACTGATTTCCTGACCCAGTGCTACCATTCAGAATTATATATGCATGTGCTTGTTAATTAACAATTTACTAAGTACACAAAGGGTGAAAATGCTGACCCAGGTGCGTACAGCGATTCCCATGATTGTTCTCGTCTTAAAGGAGCTGGCAATTAGAGTGTGAGGGGGCTGAGGTGGAGAGGTGGGGGGAGCTATAGATAAGTATAGAACTGAAATTGGAAAATAGAAAACCAAAGGTCAAAAGGGACAACGTAAATATTCATAAGTCAAATAGACTCAAGTTTCAAAATATCTGTGTTATGCTGTTGGGAAGAAATTTTCTTCTACCTTCTTGGTTTCTTTAGGTGGTCTAAAAATTAAACTGACATGAGATAGGTTAACAGCAGACATACAAAATTCAATGTTATGCATATACTAGAGACCCAGGAAAAGTGAGTAACTCACCAAATGGCTGAAATCTTCACCTTAAATATCATCTTAAGACAAAAGAGGATGTAGAGGGTATCAGTTTGGGATTTCTAAAGAGAGGAAGGCAACTCATATGGAAAAGGAAAAACGAATATTTGGCAAACAAATGTTTTTTGCCGGGCCCAGTAGAAACAGTGAAAGGAGAGGTTAAGAAAGGATTGGGTAAATTGGAAAGTGTTTCAGACCATAGCAGAATGTGTTTTTCATTTCTCTTGTAGAAATACCAGATTGAGTTACTGGGTCATTGAACGGGTGTATGATCAACTTCCTAGGAACTCATGAAATCATTTCCTAAGGGCTGTAGCATTTTCTCTTCTCATCAGCAGTAACACTTCCTATTGTTCTGCATCCTTGCCAGTATTTAGTGTTATTGATCTTTGTAATTTTAGCTACTCTAGTGGTTTTAATTTATATTTCCAGTATGAATAATGATATTGAGAGACTTTTCCTGTGTTTACTGTCCATTTATATGTCATCTTTCTGTCATGTATTTATGCCTTTTTTCATTTTAATTATTTTATTATTGTTACATTTATTGATTTGTATATGTTCCAAACACAAATTATTACACAGTGATATTTACTTTAAAAAATATCACCCATAGGAGTTCCCTGGTGGCCTAGAAGTTAAGGACTTGGAGTTGTCACTGTTGTAGTTCAGGTTATTGCTCTGGCTCATGTTTTGGTTCCTGGCCTGGGGACTTCCACATGATGTAAGCATGAACAAAAACAAACAAACAAACAAAAACAAAAATAAAACACTCAGTCTATGGATTCCATTTTTTTACTAACATTATTTTTAATAAACACAAATTATTTTTTTAATTTTGATGTTCAATTTATCAATTTTTTCTTTTATTGTTACTACTTTTGTGTCTTCTCTACAAAATCTTCACCTACTCCAAGTTCATAAAAATATTCTTATAAAGGGTTGCAACTACAGCCTGCTGTTATTGGAACCCAGATAGGCCATTTATTTATTTATTGTCTGTGGCTGTTTTTATGTTACAGGACATAGTTGAGCAGTTGTGGTAGAGTACGGGCCTAGAGCTAATATTATTTACTATTTGGCCCTTTAAGAAAGGACCAAACCACTGTTGTCAACACTCTTGTAGAGACTTTAAATTTTTAGATTTTATGATTGTATTTATGAGCTATTTCAAATTAATTTTTGTTAAGTGGTATGAGTAAGAGTGAAGTTCATTTGTTTAGCAGTTATTTCAGCACGCTTAATGTGACTTTATTTTCCACATCTAATAAGCAGGTCATTATCTAGACTTTTTCTTCAGTTTCGTTGATCTATTGGTTTATTATTACACCAACATCAAACTCTTTTACTACTGTAACTTTGTATAAGTCTTGCAATCAGGAGCTCTTAGTTCTCCGAAACTGTCATCTTTTTCAGGATACTTTCTGCTCTTGTAGGTCTATTGCATTTTCATATAAATTTAAGAATCTATATATTATATTACTTACATGTGGAATCTAAAATATGATACAAATGAACTTATCTATGAAACAAAAACAAACTGATAGATATAGAGAACAGAGTTGTGGTGGCCAAGAGGGAGAGGGGATGGTGGAGGGAGGGACTGGGAGTTTGAGATTAGCAGATGTAAACTAGTGTATGTAGGCTGTATAAGCGGCAAGGTCCTACTGTGTTATAGAGGGAATAATAGTCAATATCCTGTGATAAAATATAATGGAAAAGAATATGAAAAAGAATATATAAATGTATAACTGAATCTTTGCTGTATAGTATAAATAATACAACATTGTAAATCAACTATACTTCAATTTTAAAAAAAGAATGTATATGTTAATATTACAAAAGTTTCACTATAATATTATTTTTTAATTTATTTTTTTATTTTTTTTACCTTTTTTAGGGCCTCATCCACAACATATGGAGGTTCCCAGTCTAGGGATCGAATCAGAGCTGCAGCTGCCAGCCACAGCTATAGCAACGTGGAATCCGGGCCGTGTCTGTGACCTACACCACAGCTCAAGGCAATGCCAGATCTTTAACCCACTGAGCAAGGCCAGGGATTGAACCTGTGTCTTCATGGATACTAGTCAGATTTGTTTCCACTGAGCCACTATGGGAACTCCCCTCCACTGTGATTTTAAGTGAGATTGCATTAAATCATTTCAGTTCAGGGAGAATAAAATCTTTAAAACTTCCATTCATGAACATGGTATATATAGATCTTCCTTTAGGCCTTTATTTCTTTCTATAGTATTTTGTAGTTTTTATTGTAGAGATTGTCAATATCTTCTGCTAACTTTTCTTTCTGAGTACTGGGTTATCCAGAGATATGTAGATGTAATTGTATTTCAACTTTGTTTCTGCAAATTTGAAGACAAAGTGTCTACTACAATAAACCCAAAAAATAAAGAAATGTTTTTTGGTGTAGAATTTACTATTACAAATAACATTATAATTCTATGATTACTACCAACTGGAATTATTTGCTTATGTTGCCACCTCACTCATATTTTGTTGCTGTTGTTGTTAATAGTTGATGACAATATTTACATGTGATTCTACTATACTGAAAATAAAATTTTCCTCTTAAAGAACTGTAATCTTATACAAAGCATACCTTTTATTCTTCGGCATCTGATTTATACACAATATCAACATGAACTGTAATTTTCCTACTGAATCAGAAAACAGCTTCATGCAATTAAGTTGTTAATATAGTCAGAGAAAATATGAAAATAATGTAAGCTATTTGGACCTCTTTCATCTTTTACTTTCAAATTTTAAAAAAGTGGGATGAGCAGAAGGATTAAAACATTACCAATAGAAGGGTAGTTTAGACATGAGAACAAGTTCCCATAGGGATTTAAAAGAGAAAAATAACTTCACAGGCCAGAAATAATCCTTATCCCAAGGACTTGGTTCCTACTTGTTGGAAGAAGCCAAAATCTCTTGTGGCTAGAAATTCTCCCTAACAGGGGGCCGTGGAACTATCCACTTCCTTCAAAATGTGCTTTCTTTCCCAAACAGAAAGTAGCTGATTTTTATACTTAAGATGCTTAGACTTTAAAAGTATGACTTTAATAGCTTAACATCTACTATAATTTTTTAAATTGTAAAGTTATCCTCATTAACTTGTGATATGTTTTCTTTCTTTGCAGATTTAAATTGAATTTTTTGCTTGGATCAGCTATTTGCTCTTTTCTAAAGTTTTTTCTTAAAATTAGCTAATTTCTCATCTTCCCTTATCCTACATTCCTTACATATAATATACATATTAGTTCCTATATCTCTAAAGGTTTTTAAAAATAAAGTTTCAAATTTGCTCACACTACACTTATATAGTCAAAGAATATATAATTTATTTACTGTAATTTATGTAACTGTCTTCATAAGATTCAAACCTTCTGGCTAAAGAAAACACTAAATTTTAATACTTGCAATCATTTTCTGTTAATGTGGATTGCAGACAGATTTTCTGTTAATGTAGATCATATTTTTGGATTAAATTCCTATTCTTTGAGAATCGTTTTCCACCATCTCCTATGAATTTCACAAAGATATAATTAATATATAGGAAGGTGGTGAACTTTTGCATTTGGGGGAAAGAGACAAATCATTGAGCTTATATTGTTTTGCACACTGCAAGGATCTACTGAGAAGTGTTTATCTGATTCCTGAGGTTTTTTTCCAACAGTTTGCTACTGAATATTATATCTGATATTTCTGTATCAGTTTTTTAGTACTGTCAAAACAAAGTATTTCTTCCAAAATACAATAATGGGACTGGCATATGATAGACAGTTCTGTTCCAAAAGTGAGAAATCACAAGATAGGGATTATATGTCCTAAACAAGTCTGAAACCTAGAAGGACAAATTTTATTAGACTTTAAGACTTGAGAATTATCCTCTTTAGCTTGATGTTCTGTTCTCTTGGCCCACCAGGAAGGTGGTCTTGTCTTCAGGATTGACCAGAATGGTGACTCCATCCCTCTGCCCTGAGCGTAGGTGACCTGGTTCTCTGCAACCAAGGAGGCTCCCCCATCCTCTGGAGCTGAGGAAAAGAAATCCTTCCCTCATCCCCAACACACTGGACCTGTGCCCTCTGGGCTCCTGGTGGCAGTGAGAGCCCTGCTAAACCTTTGGATGCTGTAGGGGTCATTCTTCCATTTTCTTGAATGATAAAGCATTTTTGCAGCTGGACAATTTATTGGTACATTCTGTAGAACCCCAAAAGCCTGAAAACTTTCTTTCATTTTTTTCCCCATTTCTATCCCCTTCAGACTAAGCTGAAGTTTTTCTGTTAGTATAATATTCTCAAAAGCCTTGTTGGCCTTCTGTGCAATTTATGGTGTCTATCCATCAGACAAGAAGGTTTTCCATAGATTATCCTAGATAATTGGCTTCTGCTGAAATGTTGATACTCTTGATGTTCCCTCCAGAACACTGTAAATAAACTCTACTTCAACTAAGTTAATAAATAAACAAAGTGAATAAATAAATAAAATACTATTGATGGCTTCTACTTACCCTTTACCAAGACAACATGCAATATGCAATATGAAATATGCATGTGAAAAATATGCAGAATTTTCCAAATTTTCAAGTTCTGGTTCATTTCACTTAAGAATTCCTTCTTCAATTTCTCTCTTCTTACATTTTATTCTAAGTAGCTAAGAGAAACCATGGGTTTGATCCCTGGGCTTGCTCAGTGGGTTAAGGATCTGGCATTGCCATGAACTGGGGTGTAGGTGGCAGACGCGGCTCAGATCTGGTGTTGCTGTGGCTGTCGCTGTAGGCTGGCAGCTGTAGCTCTGATTTGACCCCTAGCCTATGAACTTCCATATGCCGCAAGTGTGGCCCTAAAATGCAAAAGGAAGGAAGGAAGGAAGGAAGGAAGGAAGGAAGGAAGGAAGGAAGGAAGGAAGGAAGGAAAGAAGGAGGAGGGAGGGAGAGAAGGAAGGAAGGGAAGGAAGGAAGAAAAGAGACGAAGGAAGAAAGGAAGAAAGGAAGGTAGAAAGAAAGAACCTTCTCTGCTAAATAGCCAGCTTCCTAATTTACAAGTTCTACTTTCCTGAAAATATTTGAATGTAGTTCTATCAAGTTCTTTACCTCTTTTTAATAAGGATTTCTGCAGTTTTCAATAACGTGTTGCTCATTTCCATGTGAAACTTCATCAGAATTGCCTTTAATGTCCCTATTTCTACCGACAATCTCTTTAAGGCAATCTAGGTCTTTTCTGACATGCATCTCAAAGCTCCTTCAGTCTCTACCATTGCACAGTTCCAAAGCTACTTCCACATCTTAATGTATTTGTTACATCACCACACAGTGCCTGGTACCAAAATCTGTTTTAGTCTGCTTGGAGCAAAACAAAGTACCACAGACTGGGTTAAACTTAAACAACAGAAATTAATTTTCTTCAGTTGTGTAGATTAACTGTCCAAGATCAAAATAGAAGGAACTGCTTTCTTTTAAGGCCTCTCTCCTTGGCTTGAAGATGACAGTTTTCCCTCCGGTCTCTCAGCTATGCATGTCTTTTTCCTAATCTCCTCATCTATAATGATACCAGTCATATTAGGTTAAAGCTACACTATTACCTCATTTTAACATTAACTACTTTTTAAAGGATCCTATATCCAAACACAGACATAGTCTGAGGTTCTGGGTTTAGGATTTCAATATATACATTTTGGAAGAATGAATTCAGCCCATAGCAATTATCTGTGATGCCCCAAATTCATTTTAGGCCTTGATAACGCCTAGAGTGCTGCTGGCTCAGTAGACGGTTCTGATACTCTGTCTTTATCTCTTATTCTCCCCTTAAGTGGCTCATCTCATGTCATGGCATTATGTTCCCCCATGAAATCCTTCCCTTTGGTGTCACCACCTGCCTGAAGTGTGAAAAATTCTGGGTACCTCCTCAACGCATAGGAACTAAAGAAGGCCTGAGAGCAAAAACAAACAAACAAACAAAAAGTAGGGCTTTCTACTGACTTGATCAGTAGAAAGAAGACCTCTTTTTGGCACATGAGAAACTTGTTTAGTTGTATTCTCCCACGGTCCCAAGTGCAACAACCATTTGACACTCTTCCCTCTCTTCCTCCAAATGGGACCAAATACATTCTATCCTCATCAGTCCTTTTTACTTTTCTTCTCCCCTCCCTCCTCTTCCTCCTTCTTCTTCTTCTTTTTTTCTTTCTATAGCTATACCTGCAGCATATGGAAATTCCTGGGCTACAGTTCCTTTTTACTTTTCTTAAGAACATTTTTTTTTTCCTCTCAGCCTCTCACCTATCAAAGGAAAGTCCAAGGAGGGTATTATTGGATCCAGGTATCTGACCCCTGCTTCTCCAAACTATGTTTGTCTTCTCCTTCAAATTCTCCAGGTTAAAGGGCTAGGAAGGATTTTTTTTTACTTTCTTTAGGTCATGTTTTACCTCAGGGCAGGTGGCCTTATGACCTTCTGTCAAGGGGATGCAATCTCTACTCTGTGAAATAAATTATATGATATGTCTTTAGGTACTGGTTTTTGATAAGTTAAATGGAAACAATGAATTTAGTAAATCTATTTTTTCTCAAAAAACTTGATTTTGAAAACCATTTTTAATTAAAATATTTCACCCACTAGTCCAAAATGTAATAAAATATAATCATTCTTTTTCTATTACTGAAATATACCCCCCTCTAAATCATTCACTGATTAGAGCATATGAAAACTTCAGATAGAGTAAATACAAAGAAGAAAGTCACATTTCACTGATATTACACCCGCCATGTTTTTCATTGTATGTGTATTTTCATCATGCCATATGACATCTCTTTGAGAAATTAAGTAGGGAAAATTATAGATATGTGAGACAGTTTGTTTTTGCTCACATAGTCATATTAAAGGCATTTAGAGAAACATCGCTTGGATGAGTCCCTTACCACTAACACTTTGTGTCCAACAAAATTGTTCAAAGGTTGTTATTATCTAGTCACATATTTTGTTTAGGCTCTACTTTTCTCCAGTGAAAGTACAATATATCTGTACTTAGCAATATCAATATATTCCTCTCTAAAAGGACTTTGGATTCAGGTGTTTGGAACTTGAATCAGCCAAGGAAAATTAAAAGAATATGGAGCCAAGTTTTAAGCTTTAGATTTCATTTTACAAATTGTAACTTTTATTTTTGCTATTAATCTCACCTCCAAAATTACATACACAGCTAATTAAGCTGCCAGGTGGCTTATTGCAAGCCTATTTAATTGCTTGCTTCTTATTTTGAGGGCAATGGTTATAATTATCAAGTTGCAAGTGAAATTAAATATGATACCATTCCCTGCAAAATGAATTATGATTAGAAAGGAAGGCTAACTTGGGCCAAACTGGAAAACTAGTGTTAGATAAAATAGTCATTGCTTTTCAGTCTCACAGTGCAGACTCATTCTTAAGCTCTATGCCAGTTTGAATGGCAAAAGCATATAATATCACAAGTCAGATTCTTATTTGCTGCATTTCAGTTATAAATTAGCCACACTGGGAGAGGCATAGTTCTCAAAATTTTCTCAAATCTGGAGTTCCTGTTGTGGTGCAGCAGTTAACAAATCCGACTAGGAACCATGAGGTTGCGGGTTTGATCCCTGGCCTCGCTCAGTGGGTTAACGATCCAGCGTTGCTGTGAGCTGTGGTGTAGGTCGCAGATGCGGCTCAGATCTGGCATTGCTGTGGCTGTGGTGTAGGCCAGCAGCTACAGCTCCTGTTAGACCCCTAGCCTGGGAACCTCCATAGTGCGGCCCTAAAAAGAAAAAAAAAATTTTTCTCAAATCTGTTTTATAGATGAAAGGTTTAAAAACCCATTAGTAGATAACAGTTCACAGATTGATTTCTAAGATTAGATAAGTTTGAGAATTCTAGCTTAGTTATGTAAAATCACAGTTGTCATTTTAAATATTTCCCAGTAGTGTATTTACAAAAGTATGCAATATTCCAAAGTTTATTGGAGCATGGACATCATTTTTCTCAGAACATCTTAAAAATAGGGTAAAAGAAGACAATCCTAGGTTTCAAAGAATATATTTTAGGAAATATTGCATTGACTTATCAGTTCTATTATTCATTGATAAAGCCCAGAAAATGATAGCTCCAAGTAAATAAATATTATCCAGAAAAAAAATCCACATTATAAAATACTTAAATGCCAAATCAAAATTTTTGTCACTTGTATAATTTTTAGGTGATTACCTGTCTTGTTTACTTAAGTCTGAAAAGAGATTTCAAATATACTTGAAAACTAAGGCAGTCTGCCAGTCTATAAAATCGAGTAGTAAACCATGGCTCTGACTGAATTTCTTATAGGCATTGTGGATGTAAAACTTGGTAAACTTTGGACACATTTATGAACTTATTAAAATGTCAGTGGTTTAAAGACTAAAAATGAAAAATGACCTGTCAAAAATGCTGCCTTTATGAACTTTTATTCATCTCCAAAATGCAATTTTTAAGACAACACTGACAGATTAGTTTTTCTAATATTTTCTTAGGTTGGCTTTAGTGACTGTAACTAGGACAGAGAGAAAAAAACATGCAACATTTCTCATTCCTTAGGTAGTGAAGCTAAATAAAAATTGATTTTAGTCAAATTAAAAAATCCAAAATATATTGATGCTATAAAATGTACCCTCGGAATCTGTCTTTTTTAGAATTTAAACAATGGTTGCATTCTCAGCTGCTTGAGATAGGTTAGATATAGAAACAGCTAAAGTTAAGGAAGGTAGTAGTACTTCTTAGGGATCCAATCCACTTGTTTGATCATTGATGACTGGTTTGAACTGCCCCACAACACTCAGTGGGTGTGGACTTACAACTCTTATTTCTACATCTCAAAAGAAATTCAGCTTGGGCCACCATCTATCAGATTGCCTGGGAGTTCAGTTATTTTTGGGGATTAACCCAATTCTCATGGATTATCCAAGAACATTAAATTATTTTTCTTGTATGTGTGGTAGGGGTGGAGGTGTTGAATTTACATGGAAAGACCACCTATTTGGTCCTTTTCATCACAGGAGAGTCCATCTGTCTGGTGATGATGATGGTGATGAAGTGGAACAACTTGAATTCTCTTAAATTCCTAGAAGAAATGTAAAATAATGGAATCACCCTGTCAGGTTTTTGTTTGTTTGTTAAACACACACAGTATCCTCCTGTGTATTTATCCAAGTGCAATAATTACATATGTACCACCCGAAAACCTGTTTATAAATGTTTAGAGTACTCACAGTTTTTACCCAACTGTGTGGGAAGAATTGTTTTAAGTTTCTTACAAATATACCTGCTTGATTTCTCATAACTTTACAGATGACAAAAATAAGACATGCCCAAAACTCAGGACTTGGAAGTGATATATACAGGATTTAAACTCAGGCGGACTGTCTCCAGGTGTTATAATCAACTGGACTTGCTGAAACAATAAATATAAACATCTAAGTGTCTTAGGAGAGTTAATTAAGTTTCTCAAAATGGGGGAGATACACATTTATCACATCCTACTTTAACTGAAAGTCACAGAAGCCAGCAAAACTACCTAATTAAAAAAAGATTTTAGGAGTTCCCGTTGTGGTGCAGTGGTTAACGAATCCGACTAGGAACCATGAGGTAGCAGGTTCTATCCTTGGCCTTGCTCAGTGGGTTAAGTATCTGGCATTACTGTGAGCTGTGGTGTAGGTTGCAGACGCAGCTCGGATCCTGCCTGGCTGTGGCTGTGGCATAGGCTGGCAGCTTTAGCTCCGATTCAGCCCCTAGCCTGGGAACTTCCATATGCCGTGGGCGTGGCCCTAAAAAGAAAAAAAAAGATTTTACATAAGAATTCATAAAATAATGGTTTTACAAAAATTGAGAAGAAAGATGAAGCTATCAGGATGTGAAAGGATAAAATACTAAAAAATAAAACAAATGGCATATCATAATAAACTTTTCTTTATAACTCTTTTCATTGTCTATCTTTCTTTTTTGCTTAATTACCTCTCATACTAGTTTTTTGGTTTCTTACTGCATGAAGCAAGTCACCTAGAATATAGTCTCTAGGAAGCATTCTACCTTCTCCATTTGGAATCCCAGCTCTCAGTTCCACTTTCAACTTCCAGGACAGAGTTTCTATTGTTTGGCTTTGGTTTGGAGTCCACTTCTGGTCTAATAGATAGAAGAGGGTTGGCCAGAGTCACAGAGCACAGATATGACAGCTGTGGACAGTTCTCAGAGAAAGAAAGTGACTTTGTTCCAGGCCGATACTGTCAAATCTGTTTGTCGTAGATGGTGCCTTGAGAACAGTGATCCATTGACCAGATGACATCCTGTGTGAGAGGAACGTGGAGAAGTTTCAGGCTTCCAGCTGAGAATGGTCCTCAAGAGCAGAACTCAGAACTCTGAGAGAGAGAAATCAACAAAAAGCAAAGAAGGCAGGTAGAATACTCTGAGAAAAATATTTAAGACATAAGAAGCAAAGGTAGCTTGGATTTGAAAGAGGTACTTATTACAATGCATTCCTAAACTTTGCTTTACTTATTCATTTATTCTTTCACTTCACAAGTATTTTTTGAACATTTCTTATGTAAGAAACAGTGTTGTTTCCTGGAGTCATAGATGACTAAAACATGTCCTTCCTTTTTCTTGAAGGGGATCACAAAATATTTAAACTACATCATATAATTACAATGTCTATCTATCTCTTATTTGGTATTTTTGAGATAAACACCTTTTCTGCAAGCAGTTTTGCTGTACAACTAATAGTCCGTAAGACTATTTTGCCATAAAAAATGAAAATAAATTAAAATAAAATGGGGACATTAAAAGGATATAATAAAATATAAAAAATTAACAAAATTTTTAAAAGATTTTTGTGGAAAATTATAATACAAAAAAATGAATACATTTAACCTACTTATAGATTCATAGTTATAATTGAATCTGAGTGTATCTTTGAGAAAGCCATGATATTTACTTTCTCAGAGTTGATCAATAAGGACTTAACGTGACATAACTTCTTTTTAATACAAAAGAAAATATCTACCATAAGTCTCTTTAGATTTCCCTGGAAGTGAAATGAACAGATGAAGGGTCCTAATACGTAACTATATATAGCTGGTGGTACCTATCTGAACTACACTGAAATGTTCCATCACATAGCCCAGTCTACATTTTACCAATCCATTAGAGCCAGATTCTATGCCAAATACCAAAATTCTGTCTGTTTCATGTTCTTCACTATCAAACAGCAAAATATTTTCAGAATTTTAAAGAAACATACTCACCAGTAATCACATAACCACTTTTTTGTGGAGAAGGATAAAAGGAGCTTGATTCTTCTTTTGTCTCCAACTTCTAATACTATGTGACAAATTTGGTAAAGATGACGTCAGAGAACAAGCTGTTATATCTCAGTTAGCTAAAGAACTGATAATGCTCTCAAAGACTATTGTTAATTACTAGCTGTCTCTTTTATATTTGCCAGCTTGGTAAAGTTTTGGCTTTGACAAGTGGGAGAGGTGACTATGCTCACTGCAGGATTTGCACAAAATGATATGTTATCCTTTTCTAGTGGAATGAAACCCAAACTGTCAGTCAGCCAGTTATTTTATATTTTACACTGAAATGGTCTTATGGACAATTAGTTGTGTGATAAAACTGCTTGTGACAAAAATTTTTATGGCTAAAATACCTAGAACCTATCTATCTGTCTATCATCTGTCTATCTTTATCTATCATCTTCAAAGAACTTATAGAAAAAAGACATTTGTGCCTACTCCCACCATTCTTATTTGACATTGTTCCAGAAATTTTCGGTAAAGCAATAAGACCAAAAAAAGAACTTAGTCATAAATTGGAGAAAAATTGCAAAATATTATTATCAGATATTATGCTTGTCCAGCAAAAAAACCAAACATACTGAGATGTTTAAGTGAATTAAGCATATCGGTTAAAACAATCATACAAAATCGACATATTTCTACTATATGAGGAAAAATCTATTAAAAATAAAATAGGAGTTCCCGTCGTGGCACAGCGGTTAACGAATCCAACTAGGAACCATGAGGTTGCGGGTTCGATCCCTGGCCCCTTGCTCAGTGGGTTAACGATTCGGTGTTGCCGTGAGCTGTGGTGTAGGTTGCAGATGCAGCTTGGATCCTGCGTTGCTGTGGCCATGGTGCAGGCCGGCGGCTACAGCTCCGATTATACCCCTAGCCTGGGAACCTCCATATGCCGCGGATGTGGCCCTAAAATGACAGAAGGCAATAAATAAATAAATAAATAAATAAATAAAATAGGAAAGAAACATCATATATATTAGCAACTAAGTAAATGAAATAATAAGCCATAAATAAGTAAAAAAATAAAATATCAAGGAATGGACTTCAAAAAGAAGTACACAACTATAAAAAAAAAGTTCAAAAAATCTTCTATGGAACAAACAAGATGATTTTAATGAGGTATGAATGTCTTTACTGTCATACATAATAAATACCTTCCAATGTAAGCAAAAGCATATTTTTGGCTACACCCACTGCATGCAGAAGTCCTGAGGCCAGGGATCACACCCATGGCACAGTTATGACAACAGCAGATCCTTAACCACTAGGCTATCAGGGAACTTGCTAAGCAAAAGCATTTTTTAAAAACCTTACTAAATAATGAAGTTTACTTCCAAGAAAAAATGAGCTAAAAAAAGAGTAATGAGAGAAAAGTTTTAATCCTGTAGCTTAAAATACACTATAATTTTCTTAAAATTTATTGTGATTATATTTCAGAGTATTGTATAGATCAGTCTATTACAGAATAGAAAGCCCAAAATCTTGTCCAGGAGAAGAACTATGATGAATTTAGTTCCTCACAAAGATAGAACTTCAAAAAAGAATACATGATTTAATAAAAATAATAAGGAAAAAGAATAAATGATTTAATAAAAGTCTTGGTATAGTTTGCCTCATTACTTTGGAAAACAAAAGAATTATTGACTTTGTTATAAGATACATGAACAGTTGTTATTGATGAAATAAATACACATATATTAAAAATAATATTCAACCTCAAAAATGCTGTAGAAAATGTTGACAAATACTTGTGTTCTTGTGGGAATAGCCTTTGTAAACATAAAATCAAATGCAAAAATCACAAGGAAAGCATGGATAATTTTGACCATATAAAAAATGTAAAACTTTTTATGAAAAAAGAGTAAATCACTCTTAAAAGATATGTGATGATTAATTTAACATGTGTTTTCTTAGATTTAGAATATAAGACTACAAAATAAAACATTTGGTTTTAAAATATTGACATCCATTGCTAATTACATTTGAAGAGAAAAATATCCTGGAAATGCTTCTATCCTGGTATATTATATACCATTATATTTTAATTAAATTTTCAGATTACATTTTTGGCAATTGATTATAAAAGTCCCAACTCACCTCTTTCAAACAACTTTTAAGTTTTTTATACAAACCCAACAGTAAGAAATTTTCTGAATCTTCACTTATAAAGCAGAGGTTTCTCTTTGTATGCTAAGTATTTTTATTTTTTCTCGTACAAAGTACTATAATGATGCCTCTGTGACTAAGCTACTAGTGTTATTTTCTGACCACATTGACAGCAATGGCAATGTCACTGTTGATGCTATCTTTGGATTCAGACCGTTAATCTTATTATTATACATAGGTGAATAAAACAAAATACTTTTTATCTGCTATGGAAAAAAAAATAATAAATCCCTTGACTGTAGGTTCCTATAATGAAACAGATCATGCATAGAAGGCTTTGAAATTTGGTACTAGGGCAGTAACAGCTTCTGTCAGATCCCGGTAACTTCATTTGACAGGCATAATGTTTCTACTTTGTCTTCATTTAGGACAGTTTTGCTTCAGTGACTAGGAAACATGAGGATGAGTTGTAACAGCTAGCAGTTCAAACTACTTTTCTAACTAAATCACTAGGTGAGGCTAACAGACTTTTGCAAATAGGGAAATGAATAGTTTTCACAAGATCCCTCCTGGAATTACACAGCTACAATTTTTTTAATATATATGTGTATTGATAATTGAAATCATTATGGGAAATTATATTGAATACTAGGAATAAATTTAAGTAAGAGTGACTCGCTGCAATGGATGGTTTTATTCAGATGTGCTTCTCAAAAGCTGTGCTTTATGCTACAATGGTTTTATTTAGCAATGAGTTTGGGTTTCAAGTCAAGCAAGCATTTGTAGATTTCCTCAAGGATTGAGGCTGAGCAGTCAGAAATCTACACTGAGAAAATGTTATTGGAGAAAATTAACGTGTTAGATTGGTTTAATTCTAGAGAGACATCACCATATTATATTGCTTTAATGAATCTCTGAGTGGTCAGAGAAATACAAGGTGAGGTTGTGTGACAGACTGAATGAAGATTCAGGAGATGTGGGCTCTGAGCCTTTCTTTGTCAGTTGCTCACTGTGTGACCTTGGAAAATTCAATTCACTTATTTGAGTTAGGATTTTCTCATCTGTAAAACGAAGAAATGGATGTAATTTATCTTGGGGTGCCTTCTACGAGAGGTCACCCTGAAATTTCACTGAACATGAAAGGAATACGTTTTCTCAAAACCACCAAAGGAGAATAGGGTGACAATTTCTAAACACACAGCATTTACCATATCACAAAGTGGCAAACGGGGTCATTTCTGGTCAGAAGGTGATTTGAGAAAAGTCTGTTTAAATGGACTGTCTATGGGGGCCATATATAAGCATGATTTATTCTGCATCTAAATAGGTTTCAGTTATTCTCTTACCCCAAGATAAAATTCAATATTGTGTTATAGTCAAAAGGCACAAAAATTCAGCTCCACGAGCCTGGAGTTACTTCTGAAAATTCTATAAAAAATAATTATAGCCTATAAACTAGAGCAAAGCTCCTAAATTTACTCTTTAGATATTGCTATCCACCTCCAAAGTCTTTACACATGGCAGCTAATAAAATCACACCATCTATATCCTCAACTCTCAGATAATCCTGACTTTTCACTTTTCCATTCTCTCTGACCAGGATCTTCTTCCACTTGGAACTTCCTAAAAAGCAAGTTTCATCTTTTCTGTTTACATGCAGCCTGAGGGAAGACACAGGGCAAGTTGAAGTAAAAACAAAAGTTTTTAGAACACCAATTATATCTAGTCATTTTACCTTACATAATTGCCTTAAAACTTCCCAATCAATCCGCAATACTGGTATTATCATCATTCAAATATTAAATATTTCTGATTCCAAAAGAAGATTGCAAACTTTCCAACATTTAATATGCTATAAAGAATAGTTTTAATATGCAAAAGAGTATTTTGGGATCAGGAATCATCAATTCTGCTTGTTTTTTTGGCTGTGCCCACAGCATGCAGAAGTTCCTGGACCAGGGACTGAACCTGTTCCACGGCAGCAACCTGAGCCACAGCAGTGACAATTTCAGATCCTTAATCTGCTGAACCACCAGGGAACTCCATAAATTCCTGATATATGAATTTAAATGGTACATATTTTGATTACACATATTTAATTCACATGGTAAAGTAACACAATAATAAGGCTTGACTCTTTAAACATTGCTATCTCATTTTCTGAGTAATTTAAAATTAAAAACCTAATTGAAAAATTTTCTTTTAGATACGGAGATGAGCATATATTTGTATTAGTACATATTTACATACATATATTAACAGGTAAATATTTTGTGGTAGTTAACTGAAAAATATAGAAAATAATTATTAACATGCATGCACACACACACACACACACACACACACAACGTATGCTAATGTTTACATAAAGATGGATTAGCCTGCAAAGAAAGAGAAGGAACAATCGGAAGTTGGAAAAAAGCAGAGGAGAGTGGTCTCATGGATGCAAATTCTAATGAATCTTCCTTTAAGGATAATTTCTGATTTTTGAAATTTCTGAACACATGCATGTGTTAAAATATCCATCTTTTCACCTCAAAACATGAGTTGTATACAGAATTGATTTTAGAAATCTAGTCTGAATGTTGCTTTCCATAAGACCTTTGAAAACTTTCTCCATTGGGTTCTAGTGCCTGGTGTGGCCATTGACAAGTCAAAGGCCACTGATTTTTTTTTTTTTTTTGCTTTTTAGGGCCACACTCACTGCATATGGAGGTTCCCAGGCTGCAGGTTGAATCGGAGCTACAGCTGCTGGCCAACACCACAGCCACAGCAGCGCAGGATCTGAGCCACGTCTGCGACCTACACCACAGCTCACGGCAACATCGAATCCTTAACCCACTGAGCGAGGCCAGGGATGGAACCTGCAACCTCATGGTTCCTAGTGGGATTCATTTCCTCTGTGCCAGGAGGGGAAATCCCTGGGAATTCTTAATAGTAGATGTGTACCCTCCTAGACAGTTTCTCTAATTTTTAAATTATCTCTGATTTTACATCACTTACCTTTTTGCTTTAATGTTATCCACATTTTTCAAATATCTTTGGATATCTTCCCGATATCCAAACTTCCTAAAGAATTTAGGTGTATAATGTACACATATACATTTTACAATGCATATTTTAATTTCCAAAAGTCTATAGTATTAATTTCCAAGAGTGCATTCTTGATTTTA
Source organism: Catagonus wagneri (assembly GCA_004024745.2). NCBI lineage: Eukaryota > Metazoa > Chordata > Mammalia > Artiodactyla > Tayassuidae > Catagonus > Catagonus wagneri. The sequence continues at coordinate 3,547,141 of PVHT021183693.1, read as the reverse complement.
TTTTGTTTCTTTTGTGAATGCATTTTCAGTTTTTATTACTGTCTGTAAAGCCTATTTTCCATTTGTCCCTTCAGAGTCACTTGATATTCCTCCTCCGTTTTGTGCCCCAGCTGATCCGTATGGATTGCCTCTCTAGGGCTTCCTATCCTCTGCCTTCTGGTTGGGATTTGTCAATAGAGTCTGGCCCCATTTCCAGTAGGGCTTTTGCTGTCTTTACAGTGGATGATTTCCCTGATCTGGGTCTTTCTCTTTCTGACTTCTCTGCGAATTAAACCTGGGGTCTCCTGCTGGGGTGGAGGAGTGGAGGAGGAGTGGTCCCTTGGCGATGCTGAGGCTGGAAGAAGACTGAGGAATCGTTGCTCTTTCATAGAGTTTTAAACACTCCGGTTTTCAACTCCTGCCCCAGACCACCTTCCTGGTGCCTTCCTTGTACCATTAATTCCTCAGGCCTTTCAATGTGGTACAGCACAGACTGACCTGCTTTACATGGCTTCCGCAGGCATCCAGTTATTTTTTTTTTCAGATAAAGCTGCTTCACATACTCTAAAATTATACTCATGTCTTTCAAGTCTTCTTGCCAGTCGTCTTGGTGTGTGTTCATATTTAAAAAAATATTTCTGCTTTTGTCATGACATAATGTTAGAAGAATTTTAATTCCTGGCAGCAATCCAAACACAAAAAACTTCTCCTTAAAAATGTATTAATTTGGAGTTCCTCTCACGGCTCAGCTGTTAACGAACCTAACTAGGATCCATGGGGATGTGGGTTCGTTCCGTGGCCTCTCTCAGTGGGTTAAAGATCCGTGAGCTGTGGTGTAGGTCGCAGACGGTGCTCGGATCCCATGTTGCTGTGGCTGTGGTGTAGGCTGGCAGCCATAGCTCTGATTTTATCCCTAGACTGGGAACTTCTATATGCCGCAGGTGTGGTACTAAATATATATACATATTAATTTGTATTATATATATTATATGTAATATATTAATTTGTAATATTATATATAAATAATATATATGTTAATTTGTTTGAGGGTCAGGGCAGAGATTATAGTCTCTAATAAACAAATACCCTTTAAACTAATCTCCCTAAGAGACTTTATGTCTTCCAGGGGGATGGAGAGTTAAAAGAGAAATTCTGAACAGTTACTTGAAAAGTCAGGTTTTGGGTGTTGTACTCCCCAAGATGCCTAAGAAATAGTCTAGATAAACTTTTGTCACTTACACAAACATAATACCAAGTATATGGCTCAAAAGATCAAAATAATATGTTAGATTTTTCTAGTGCACATTTAATAGTTTGCTTTTATCAAATGCAATGAGAAACAGTATCAAGAATAAGAAGAACTTGGAAATGAATTAAACACACACACACACACACATTTCTGACACAACAATTTGTTCTACTGAATTTCCTTTTGGGGACTCCATATTGCTGTAAGATTATACTCATTAAATCTATATACTTCAAACTCTTAGAATGCATATTGAAAATTCTGGTGGCTCTTCCAAAATATGCAGAGTAATCATTTTCTAAAAACATAAGTTATACAGTGGAAAATGTAAACAGGAATAAAAGAAAAATATATCCTGGCTTAGATCTAAGCTCTTCGTTAATCTTTAAATAAAATCTGCATCAATAACGACTCTTCTTGTGGAATAATTTTGTATCCTATCTTTATTAACTAAATTTATGGCCCATATTGAATTTCAATTTAACTCTAACTTGCTATCTGACAATTTGGAAAGTCTTTAACATAAGATAAATTATTGGGTAATTTAATCATGAAATGACTTAATGGTCTTAATGGTTTCTTTATGGAATGTTAAAGGAATATTAAAAAAAATTGAAATAAAGTTTTTATACAATTAATATGCTACTTAAAGACATATCTCCACCACTTAATACTGCATCTTATTTAAGAAGACAATTTTTGTTAGAACGAAGACTTGATAATACAAGATTTTCTTCTTCTTTGGTATTTTTCTACCCACACCCGCAGCATATGGAAGTTTCAAGGCTAGGAGTCTAACTGGAGCTTCAGCTGCCAGCCTACACCACAGCCACAGCAATGCAGGATCAGAGCCCCCTCTGCGACCTATACCACAGCTCAGGGAAATGCTGGATCCTTAACCCAGGGAGCGGGGCCAGGGATCAAACTCTCTGTCCTCATGGATACTGGTCGGTTTCGTTACCACTGAGCCACAATGTGAAATCCCCAAGATTTTTTTCTTTCTTTTCTTATTTCTTTTTTTTTGTCTTTTTAGGGCTGCACCCAAGGCATATGGAGATTCCCAGGTTAGGGGTCAACTTGGAGCTGTAGCCACTGGCCTATGACACAGCCACAGCAAGGCCAAGATCTAAGCCTCATATGTGAACTACACCAGAGCTCATGGCAACACTGGATCCTTAACCCACTGAGCAAGGCCAGGGATGGAACCTGCATCCTCATGGATACTAGTCAGATTCATTTCTGCTGAGCCATGTGGGAACTCCAAGATGTTTTTTCAGTTAACTCAAACACTGGAGTTAAACTGAGGGTGCATAGTAATACCTTTATTACTGCTATATATTCAATGTAGAGTATATTCGAATGCCAATATTAATGTTTGTAAATAATCATGCATTTTATGCAGGGAATATAGTTTATTCTCTGAGAAATATGAAGTCCCTAATGTGAGTACATGTGTTTTGGAGAATGACTGATAAGTGTCACTTTAAGGAAAACAGGAAAAAGTATTTTTGTTCAAGCATAGTTATGAATTAACCCATAAATTCTACATGCTTTTATCGAAAGTATTCTGGAAAAATTATTTTACTTACTTTGTCACTTAATTTTAAAGAGAAATTAAAATAGTTTTTCTTCCAACTTGATCATGTATGTGTGTATTTACTATTTTTTTTTAAAGAATAATTTTACCACGTGAATATATCTTACCACTGTGTTGGGTCATTGTATGTTTTAGAAATACTACTTACTAAGTCCAAAAGTGGGAAATCTCAAAAAACAAATAATTAACTTTCTGTGTTTCTTAATTCCTACATTTGTGAAGAAAAGTCTTATTTCTTGGATTATTGGGGTTTAATTGAAGAATTAGGTTAAGAAATTCATTATAATGCAAATTCATTATGAACTGAAAACCTAAAATTATCTAAAATGAAGTTTTCAACTTAAAAGTAATACTCTGTACTTATCTTTTGCTTCTCTCTGAATTATCATACTTTTAATAGAAATGAAGTAATTTATAAAATACAGTGGAGGAAGGAATAAAGTATTTACATAGTATTACAGAATACTTTTGTTTCTTCCATTTCCTGATGGCAAATATTTCTTTTACAACTAATGGCACTTTAAAATTTCTTAGTTTTTTGAGTAAGTCCCACTGGGTTGAGGCTTACTTCGCTCTTTCACCTCTTTGCTTCATATGCACACTTTGCTTCCAGCACTACTCATTTCAATCCTGGTAGAGGACTTGACAATTTTAAATTAGGTGTATTTTGTCTGAATGTAGAAAAACATATGTAACTTCAGTATATTTTAGTGTGATTCAGTATAAATAAATTACCTATATGATAGCACCACATAAACGGTGCTCTTATATTTTTAATATGAAAATAATTCCTTAACTTCATCTAATCCATCAGCAAGTCCTATTGATGCCACCTTCAAAGGATATCTTAAATTTGTACCCTGCTTTCTATCCACTTTACTCTTGGTTTGAGACTAGCTATTATCAACAGACTTTGCAGATGATCTCCATGCTTATCTTGTTTTGGTTCTCCTCATTTTCCAGTCCACCCTCTATGATAATTTTTCTAACACAGATATCTAATCAGATCTTTTCAATAAATTGAAATAAAAAATTCAATGCCTCTTTGCTTTTTAAGATGAAGTTAATATTCATTGGATTACATATTAAAAATTTCCATCTCAACCTTGGTATCATAATTTTGTTGAGTTTTATCTTTTTTTTTTCTTTTTAGGGCCACACCTGCAGCATATGGAAGTTCCCAGGCTAGGAGTCGAATCAGAGATATAGCTGCCGGCCTATGCCATAGCCACAGCAACGGAGAATCCAAGTCATGTCTGCAACCTACATTACAGCTCATGGCAATGCCAGATGCTTAACCCACTGATCGAACTCACATCTTCATTGATACTAGTCAGATTCACTACCACAGAGCCACAATGGGAACTCCTCTTGAGTTTTATCTTGAGTTTTATCTTGAGTTTGTCATGCTTATCACTTGTTATTCTTCTATATTCTCCATCCACACAAATGTCATTTGCATCCTAATTTTTTGAAATTATCCTCTACAGTTCCACTTTACCAAGTACTTCTCATTCTTTATGACAAGGTTAACAAACCTAATTCATTCTTCATTGTTAGAACTTACATCTGACACATTTCACTTGTTCTATAAATGTTTAAATGAATGAGTTGATTCAACAGCCTTTCATGGGAAAATAAATATAATCATTACACAAAACATTTCTAGTCTTTTAAACATGTCCAGTAAATGAGTCTGTAAGAGGTTGAATTGCAGTAGGAATGATGATCAAGAAATGTACTATAGAGAACAAAAAAAGTTTTTTCTATAGAATTAACTTATACAAGTACACATGATAAATGATTATAGCTAATACTTATAAGGAAATTAAAATGTGCTATGTACTGTTTTAAGTACTTACATATATTTGTTAGTTAATTTTAAAAAGAATCCTATGAAATAGGTACCTGTATTACCCCTTTATCCAGGTAAGGAAGTATAAGCCCAAAGTTCTGTATTTTACTCAAGGACTCAGATAATCAGTAGTATTGCAGGATAAAACATATGATTTCCAAGACAATGAAATGTATTTTTATTACCTCTATATAATTTAAGAACATTTTGTTTCAGTTCACAAATATTTCATAGACATAAAACTGGATGGTACTTTTACAGGTCCTTTAATTGATCCTTCCACTTCTAAGAAAAATTATTAAAATTTGAACATCAAAAAAATCTAATTGCAATATATATGTACATGTAATTTGAGAAACCATGTAAGTTTTACATACTTTTAATATTTAGTGTCAGAACACAAGAAATTTTGTTTCTGAAAGGCAATAACAGTTAATGAAATCCGGTGGAGTCTAAAGAATCCATCAAAAAACTTCCATACAAGGCCAAATAGCATCTACACACATTCAGTTGCCTATTTCTACCAAAAAACAAAAAAACACAAAAACACACAATGGAAGGAGTTTAAAAAAAAATTCCTTTCATTTTATTCATTCAAAATTCATGAGTCAGAAATCCAGATGGTGCTTGCCTGGGCAGCGCTTCTGCTTTCTGTGGCTTTGACCGGGTTCATTTACTCTGCTCTATCCAAATAGGTCCAAGAAGGTTTATGCTTCCATCAAACTTTGTGTGGCCTGCCTCTCTCTCTATGCAGCCTCGTTCTTGCTTGATTTTTGGACTTCCTACATGGAGATGGGCTTTCAAGCAGGCAGGAAAAAAAAAAAAAAACCCTGAAAAATATTTATCTCACATATATGCTATATAGAGAATTTATATAGATTCATATAGACATATGTTTATACATGTATATACATGTTAATTATGTGCATATCTATATACATAATTGTATGTTTAAAAGTTTTATATGCATTTCCATTTACCACAGGGCACAACATACATATTATACTGCTATATTAAAAAATGTGAAATTGATTTCAAAATATTTACCTTTGTAGTTAGAGACATTAAATAAGTTACTTGTGTGAATAGTGTATGACCTTACAAGCTGTTTTGAAAAGTTTGGTGGTTCAATTTTTAAATGTCTGTAAATCATAATGTACTCACATAATTTGCTAACAACTCAATGTATAATATAGAGTACTGATCTTCAACAATATTTCAAATGGTCTTCTTGAGAATTTAAAAGAAACATTTTGAACAACCTCTCTTCTATGACTAGGTCATTATTATTTTTACATTGTACAGTAGTCAACCTACAACCTCTCTGGAGAGAGGTGAAAATGACAGTTTTCTCACTATTTACAAGTGTTGGTGTTATTAGTGTTAATCATAATCTGAAGTTTCTTTTGCAGAACTTTTTTTTAAGGCCTTGGTCTGTTTCATGAAGAATAATTTAAACCAGATAACAATATACTCAAAGCTAGTTACCGAGGGACACAGGCTGCTACACGTATCACGGTAGGCTAGAAATGAAGGAAAAAGCAAGGCACCCTTCTCAATGTCTATGTGTTCTGGAACGTTCACACTTCCTTCACAATAATTCACTGATAGCCAATAACATATCACTCTTCAACATCAGGACTGAACTCAGACAGTGGACCATTTTAAGCCTCATATGAAATATTACTGAGAATAATTATCTGCCTTATTTTTGGTAAACATAAAGGGTCAATTCCATTGTAGAAAAACAGCCACACCGACACTTCCTAGCCCACATACTCTCCCAAAACCTTTTTATCTCCCCCATCCAAATTTGTAGTATACACTTTATTTTGTTGAGCCCAGCAGGGCACTGTCACCGCTCAGGAGGTGAGCTCAGGGAGGCAATCCAACTTCACCCCAGCACTGACTCTTTCTCTCTCAGGGACGCTTCTTTTTCGATCCCACTCGCCATGGTGGCAGCCCACATGGAGGTATTCTTCCCGGCAGCCCCAGCTGATGTCCTACCTGACAGCCAGGCAAGGTTAGCGAGGCTTGCGCGTGCCATCCTTTGAGCATCCCAAGCTAATGCCATGTCTAGCAGAGACAAGCTGCCCCCATGCAGCTCTGCCTAAATTGCACATTCATGAGCTAAGTAAATGATTGTTCAACAGCACAAAGTTTGAAGGAGACTGTAATATTGTACTTGATAACTGGAATAGGAAATTAATGTATTCTTTCCATGTTTCAACGGATTCCCTTGCACATTCCACTCTGAAGATTATTAACCCTGGTTATGACTATAGGAATCAAAATTAATTGAGGTTTGGCGAAAGGGGTAAAAAATACTTTTTCCTGTCAAGATGATAAAACATAAGCTACTGTCTCACAGGACAGAAGTCCCTATGTACAAAAATATCACTTTAACCAAACTATCATTCTGCTTGGTGTCTACCATTATGTCATGTCTTTAATAAATATAGATATGACATCTTTATTCTGTTCAAATAAAGAGGATAATGTATTAAAATTTTATCATATGTAAATAAAATATTTAGGAGTTCCGATTGTGGCTCAGTGGAAACGAATCTGACTAGCATCCCTGACGATGCAGTTTCGATCCCTGGCCTTGCTCAGGGGTTAAGAATCCATTGTTGCCATGAGCCGTGGTGTAGGTGGCAGATGCGGATCAGATCCTGCATTGCTGTGGCTGTAGTGCAGGCCAGTGGCTATAGTCCCAATTTGATCCCTACCTGGGAATCTCCATATGCCGTGGGTGTGGCCTTGAAAAGCTAAAAAAAATAAATTAAAATAAAATAAAATATTTTATTTTATTTTATAACACATTCTTTTTCACTTTGACCATAAGTAAATTGGAAAAAAAGAATGATTTCTTTTTTATTTTACGGCCATACCCACAGCATATGGAAGTTCTGCGGTCAAGGATTTAATCCGAGCCACAGCTGTGACCTATGCCACAGCTACAGCAATCACTGATCTTTTAACCCACGGCCAGATCAGGGGTCAAACCTGCATTTCCACAGTGACCTCAGACTCTGCAGTAAGGTTATTAACCCACCGCACAGCACCACAGCAGGAAGTCCAGAAGGGACCTTTTTTTTTTTTTTGAAGGAGGGATTTTCTGGTAAGAAAGGTGGATTAGACAACTAGAGTTGAGTTGATGCAACTCTGGTAACTTGTAGTGAAGACCAGAAATATCAAATATGTGTATGAAAGCTTTGAAAATAGCCCTGAGTGATTCCAAAAATAAATTTTATTTCATGGAATTTTTTGTGAAAATGGATTTACTTTTGTTCAATGGGTTTTGATTTTAAACACTCAAAATTTTTCCTCTGCTGTTCTGTCAGATTTAGGAATTCATTATTGTTTAATTAAAATTGTAGCTGCTATGATATATATGATTTATAGGAATAGAGAAAGGCCGATGTCATTGTTTCTTTACTTGTTCAGGCAGGCTGGTGGGTCTTAGGACTTGGATGTGTCCCTGCCAATTGAAAAAACGCAAGTGGAGGTGAATATCAGAGATCCACAAGACAGTCACATAGTGTAGAGAGTAAAACTTGAATCCAATAGGATATATATGTAGGTTGGAGGTCCCTGATGCAGTGAGTTATGATATGGGTTACTTTGCGATGGTGAAAATTTAAGAAGAGTAAAAAAAAAATAGACCCTTTTGCTCGTATTTCGTTTCAAGTTGCAGTAGACTCTTTCATATGTGTTGTATTAATATTCGTTGCTGTAATCTTTCTACTGGAAGGTTTTGTTTTGTTTTGTTTTGTTTTAGTGAAATAATCAGTACCTTGACACTGTGGTTGCTAAACCAAGATGTTCAATATACTCTCTCTATCCAAACAAAAATTCATGTTATTGTAAATGTCACATTCTTTCAGTACTTCAAAATCTTGCACTAAGTTTTTGCTTATGCTAAAATATGATTCCTAATAAATAAGATGAATACTTTAAAAAACAGATTTTTCTCTTTCAGATATTTTTTGGCACATAAATATATTGGTCAGCATATAAATATCATCTTATTATGTTACCTAGACAATCTCATTGTGGCACTTTAATATATAAGGAGTTCACAATATAATATACTCTTAATGAAGACCAATTATGTTAAGTGGGCCATAATTTGTGATTTTGCAATTATAAATTATTTGTCTAGTGGATATTTTGATTATTTTCCTCTCTCAAGTTGTCAGAATGGTTAATTTAATGTCTCATAATAACAAATTCTAGTAATTTATAATGTAATCTCAGGTGGTACAAATTTACATTTTAGTGATTCATTTAATTAAAGAGGTTCTATAATTAGAACTCCCCCCCAAGCTTTAATGACTTAATAGTTAATTTCTTGTTTTATACTCTTAGAATTCATTTCAGTGATGGTGGCAAAGTCTTGAAGAGATTTTTTTAATAGACTTTACTTTTTAGAGAAGTTTTAGGTTCAAAGAAAAATTAAATAGAGGGTATAGATATTTTTCACAGACCCTCTGCCTTCACACATGCACACGCTCCCTGACCATAAACATCCCCTACTAGAATGATAAATTTGTAACCATCATGAACCTACAATGACACATCATTATAGCCTAAAGTCCACAGTTCCCTTTAAAGTTCTCTCTTGTACATTCTCGTAGTTTCAACAAGTATATAATGGCATGTATTCCCTGTCATAGTATAAGACAGAATAGTTCCGCTGCTGTAAAAATCCTGTGTTCCACATATTTTTTTCTCCCTTTCTGTCAATCCTTGGCAACCAATGATCTTTGTCTCCATTGTTTTGTTTTTCCAGAATGTTGTAAAGCTGGAATTATACAATACGGAACTTTTTCAGTTTGGCTTCTTTCACTTAGTGAAATGCATTTAAGTTTCCTCCATGTCTTTTCATGGCTTGATAGCTTGTTTCCTGTTAGTGCTAAATAATATCTATTACCTGGATCTAGTACTGTTTATTTTTAATTTATTTACCTACACAAGGATGTCTTAAAATGGGAATTATGAGTAAAGCTGCTATAGACATCGGTGTATAATTTTGTGTGTCGGCATAATTTTTCCATGACTTTGGGTAACTCCCAAGGGTCATTATTGCTAGATGATATGGTGAGGATATGTTTTGTTTTGTAAAAAATTATCAAATTGTCTTCCAAAGTGGCTGTACTATTTTGAATTCTCACCAGCAGTGAATGAGAGTTCTCATTGCTCCACAACCTTGCCAGACTTTGGTGTTAGTGTTTTGGATTTGGGTCATTCCAACATTTTAAGTCTGGTGTCTCGTTTTTTTTGGTTTGTTTGTTTTTTTCTTTGTTTTTTTTGCCTTTATGTGGAGCTGCACCCGCGGCATATGGAGGTTCCCAGGCTAGGGGTCTAACAGGAGCGGTAGCTGCCAGCCTTCGCCACAGCCACAGCAACGCAGGATCCGAGCCACGTCTGCAACCTTCACCACAGCTCACGGCAACGCTGGATCCTTAACCCACTGAGCAAGGCCAGGGATCGAACCCGCAGTCTCATGGTTCTTAGTCGGATTCGTTAACCGCTGAGCCACGAAGGGAACTCCCTCGCTGTTTTAATTCACAATACCTTAATAACATAAAATTTTGAGCATCTTTTCATACGCTTATTTGCATCTGTTTACCATCTTTGCTAAGGTATCTATTTAAGTTCGCTTATTTTTACATCAGGTTGTTCATTTTCTTATTGTTGAGCCTTAGTTTTTTTTTTTTTTAATATATTTTGTATAGTAGTCCTTTATCAGATATGTCTTTGGTAAATACTTTTTCCCAGTGGTTTGTCTTATTTTTTTGACTATCTTTCACAAAGCAGAAGTTTATGATTCGCATGAAGTCCAGGTTATGAATGTCTTGTAAATATTTTTAGATGGGGAAAAAGATGTCCCTTCTAGTTTCCTGTAAAGCACATAATATTAACAAGAAAATTTGTCTAAATATACCTTTCTTTCTTGATTTGCTTTCTTTAAGGATGTTGCTATTATGCTTCTCTAGTTTATATTTAGCAATAACAATTTCATTTTTCTAAAAACAAATGTTCAAGGTACAGCCATGATGCAAGCTCTGTCGTTAAAAGTACCCAGAATGAAGACCAGCAGAGAGCTTTAGCTCAGCATATGATATGAAGTGCTGGGATTTTAGAGTAATTTTCTACATTCAGAAAAAATAGTGTATCACTCAGGGTTCAAACAAAGAAGAAAAACCAGTAGGGGATATAGATTACAGGATGCTTTTCAAAGAATTGGTTTATATGATTATGGAGGCTGGGTAGGCAAAGCTGATATCTGTAGAGTGTGTTGTCAGGAAGAGCAGACAGAAGCTCTCAGCTATGGATTGAAGCTGCTGTTTATAACCGGAATTTCTTCATCTTCAGGAAAGTCTTAATTCTGATCTTGAGATCTTTTCAATCATTCCTGTTGTAGCTCAACAAGTTAAGAACCTGACGTAGTGAACATGAAGATGCAGGCTTTATACATGGCCTCGCTCAGTGGGTTAAGTAACTGGCATTGTAGGTCACAAATGCAGCTTGTATTCAGCATTGCTATGGCATCAGCCCAGCTGTAGTTCCGATTTGATCCCTAGCCTAGGAACTTCCATATGCCACAGATGTGGCCCTAAAAAGAAAAAAATCTTCTCAGTTTACTGAATCAGGCCCATATAGTATAAATAACACATAAATTGCATTATGTAATAAATAGATATCATATTAATAATATAAATGATATATATAAATATGTAGTAATATATATATATAATCTCATGTATATACAACACATTCATAAAATAAGGGAAAATGTAAGTATTAAAGTCCTCATTTCTGCAATTGGTAGCGTGGTCATAGACAGTTTTATAACTATTCTCTTTCACTATCCCATTCTCTATTTCCTTTATCCTCAGCAAGCACCTCAGCTAGCTAACTGTGGTAATTTCTCTGCTGGTTCAAGCAACTCTTTATTCCTGAAGGGTCTGAGACCTTAGTAGTCCTGCCCGACATAGGTTATAGTTTTCTACTGACAATAGTACTAAGTGATGTCCTAAAAGATCTCCTGTACTTCAGACATACTCTTCCTTACCTCTGCTGTGGAGTGGCAATCGAATTTCCCCTTGGTAGTCAGGGCAATCATCCGGCCAGTACATTGAACCCTTCCTTTGCCACTGAATTTAAAGGTATGAGGATCTCCAGTTGGCTTGATGGAAGTTTTAACTTCCAACCCAGTGGAATCATTGTTGTGTCTCCTAGTGGAAGCAATCATCCATTTGGAACATAAGACTTTTAGTAGAAACTAACGTGACCAAGATGAAAAACAAAAGTTTTGCTAGTGGATCAGTGCCAGTAAGTGGATCACTAACTAGTGACCAGAAATGAATGGAGCCATGTCCATTTCAACCTCTTCATTCCTGGACAATGAATCCTGGTTATAAGAAAAACACCAAGTTTTGATGGATAATTTAATTTAGAATATAGACCACATCCTAGTGGACATTACCTCAGCCCTGTGAGTTACTGTCATAAAACTCACATTGTAACTGAGTCTTTAAAATGTCATTTTGCAAGTCTGTCAAACCAGCTGCTTCAGGATGAACATGTTATGATCAGTGAATTCCATGCATGTAAGTCTATTGTTGTATTTCACAGTGCATTAAATGAGCTCCTTGACAAGAAGCAATGCTGTAGAACACATTGATGGTCTATACATTTTGCAATTCCATGGATGCAAAATTATTCCATGGATGTAATTTTGACAGAAAGTTTGCATATAGATAAGACAAACCCATATGTAAATTTCTATTTCAGCTATTCAAAATTCCTACCCTTCCATGATAGAAGCTGTCTCATGTAATCAATCTGCTGCCAGAGGCCCGGCTGATCACCCCAGGGAATGATGCCATATTAGGGACTCGATGTTAGTCTCTGCTACTGGCAGGTAAGACACTTAAGGGTGGCTGTAGCCAAATTATCCTTAGTGAATGGAAGTTCACATTGCTGAGCCCATGTATGACTGCCATCCCTTCCACCATATTTGCTTTGGTCATCTGTCTATTGAGCAATGCCAAGAGTGTATGGGAATGTGGCTGGCTGGCCTCCATAGACAGGTCATCCTAGTCACCTGATGATTAAAATTCTTCAGTGCTGAGATCATCCTTTTGTGAACCCTCACCTGAGGGGCAAATATCCTCATTTTTTTTCCTTCAGAGAGATATATATCCACATCTCTCATTCCCAGGCATACTGTCATCAATTTTCCAGTCATTTCCTTTCAAATCCTTAAACCATCCACCCAAATAATTGTGTACAGAACATCCATTTGAATAGGCTCATCCCTCTGTCTTCTCAAAGTTCTGCCCTGTTCTTCAGGACAGTCTCTGAAGTAGGTTGCCGTGCTCTAAAAACCAAAATACTTCTGAATTTTTCAGGTTTTTTAGCCAATTTATAACCTCTTAAACTAAATTTTAAGGCCTTTTTTCCCCCATTGCAATAAAAAGAATAAAATCCCATTTTTCCTGATGTGATTTGAATATTAAGTCATTATTAGTTAAATCTTCAATACATAGGAAGATCACATATCATCCATATGAAAATGACATTTAGAGGGAAAGGGGAACTATTGATAACCACACAAAACCAAAAGGTATAAGTTGTGACTGTTTCTAGCAAACCCAGAAGAATAATTACATTAACCATATTGCAAATACTGGACTGACTGACCTGACTCCACTCCTTATAGTGAACTTAAATGAGCGCAATGCCTTCTCTAGGACCCTATCTCTAAGCATGTATGGGACCTCTACTGTGTATGAGATATATTACAAAAAATAAATTGGAGAGGATAAGAAGCAGGAAATAAAGGTGTACTTGTTGTAGCATTATTGCTATTGTTCACTTATTTGTTCCCTCTTTGATTTCCTGCTTTCTTTCTTTTTTTCACTTCATTGGCTTTTCTCTTCATGCCTGACTAACCTGCCTGTCATTGTCATCACAGTGTACATTGTAAGCTTGCTAGTGGCTATTATCGTTCTATAAATGCACATTTCAAATTTTACACTGGAAATCTTGGAAAATAGGAGTAAATATAAGAAAATGTGTTTTGTGCAGTACTTTTCTATTTAGGAATCTCTGTGGGCCTAAAAATTTTAGATAAACAAAATTTGGAGATGTATTAACATTTAGTAGAATATATTGTAAAATAATTTTTAAAAATTGTAGAGCATGGTTTTTAAAAGAATGTAATTATCAAATACATCTTGCTCCATTTCTTCAAATTATGCAAGAAAAAGCAAAATCTTTTGACTTTCTAACTTCTTAATTTTAAAAAGCATTCTTTTAATAACAATTCTTGATTGTAATTATAAATCAGACTAATACTAAAGAGATTGTTTTTTCTTTGTAATAAGAGGCCAGATATTTTTCTTTACAATGATAACTTATGACCCCTCTCAGCGCTGGTCAAGAAAATAAAAATTAGAAAATGATTTATTCTTTCCATGCTGCTATATTACAGCAAATAAGCTTCTGCTTCATAAACGTTCTTGAAAATATAATTTCCAATGAAGTCACTTTATAGAATATCTGAATTTAGGAATTATTTTAGCCCCTGTGAAAATTATCTTTAATCTCGCTTAATATTTAATTATGATTGAAAATTGGGTTAAGTGAACATCATTGTTCTCTGAATAATATAAAACCTTATATTTTGATATTCATTAAGTTCTTAAACATTTCTCTTTTATCATAATGGAAGTAAAATAAAATCTCTGTTAGATTTCATTTATTTTAATATAAATTTTGAAACTCTTTGATCACTTAAATTAGCTAGCACAAGCTTGGTAAAGAGCCAGATTTTCTACGTACAACTAAATGTTAAGGAATGGAATAGTAAACATGGTTTTACCACTATTTTTTTTCTTTACCAACATAATGAGGTAAAGCATGTAAAGCATTTAAGAATAACAGCAACAGTAAATGAGGGTACAGAGGTACAAGTAAAGATTTTATTTGCCTCATTATAACCCTACCTAAGCTCGCTCCTGATGTAAACATCATCTAGCATTTCTTTATTTAGTTCTTCAAATGGGTACATTATATATTTATATACTTATATTTTTGTTTATGAATATATTAATTTTTAGCAGGATTATTTTGACTCCTTAGACAACTGAGTTTCATTCTCCTCTCTATTTTTTTCTAGGTTTTTTTTTTTTTTTGTCCTTCTTTTTTAGGGCCACACCCTCGACATATGGAAGTTCCCAGGCTAGGGGTTAAATGGAGCTACAGCTGCTGGCCTACACCACAGCCACAGCCAACACCAGATCTGAAATGCGTCTGCAATGTACACCACAGCTCACAGCAACACCAGGTCCTTAACCCACTGTGCGAGTCCAGGGCTCAAAGCCACATCCTCATGGACACTAGTCGGGTTTGTTACTGCTAAGTCACTACGGGAGCTCCCCTAGTATTTTCTTAATTTGAGGCCCTGATATTTTTAGTTTCTTTCTCCATTTCCCTTTAACTTAATATGTTGTAGATATTAATTTATATTATATATTTCTGCAATCTATATATGTCTATATTTCTAAATCTATTTATAATTTGCTTATTTAATCTATAATTATATATTGGTTAGTAATTAGGCACATAATTGAATGATTTCAAGCTAATGACTATTTATTTCTCTTTTTTCCCAATCTCTTCTTCCAGTATCTACTTTCCTATTTCTAATTTTTATAGTTTTTTTTCACAGTTCAGGTTTATAACAGTTTTAAAGTATTCTTTAAAGATGATGTCTTCTATGTTTTATTGAAAGCTTGATTTTAAAAATTGGAAAATGTGTATGTATTATACTCTAGCATAGCTGCCTTTAATGTTTTTCTTTCTAACATTTCCTGTCTTCTGAGTCATACTTAGCTGCCTTTAAAAAAAAATCCCATCATTTTTAATTGAGATCTTAGGGTTTGCTTGTTTTTTTTTTTTTAATTTTACATCAAATATCTTGAGTCAGTTGGATGTCTGACTTTTTTTTGATGTAAAATTTGACTGACAATTTTTCTAAGAATGGAGTTAACGCTTAAATTATTGTCATTTGGGATACAGGTTGGTTATAAACAATGTGATGACAAGTGATTTTCATTTTTTTTCCCCTCTATTTCTCTCTTGGCTTTTATACTTTGTTTTGAAAATTCAGAAAAATACTTCTAAACATCGGTATTATTTTCTTTCTTTTTTCTTTTTTTTGTCTTTTTGCCTTTTCTAGGGCCGCACTGGTGGCATATGGAGCTTCCCAGGCTAGGGGTCGAATCAGAGCTGTAGCTGCCGACCTACGCCAGAGCCACAGCAACGCGGGATCCGAGCCGCGTCTGCAACCTACACCACAGCTCACAGCAACGCCGGATCCTTAACTCACTGAGCAAGGCCAAGGATCGAACCCACAACCTCATGGTTCCTAGTTGGATTCATTAACCACTGAGCCATGATGGAACTCCATAAACATCAGTATTATTTTCAAACCTTGCTCAGATTTTGGTACTCCCTTTCATTCTGGGGATTATATTTTTCCTTATTAGTTTCTCTCATCCAATAATTATTCTGTCTGAAATTGCATCATATAGATGTCCTGTCTCCTGGTTCTATCTCCATATGTATCTTTATGTTTCCCTCGTACTTTCCCTCTCATTATATGCAGAGCTATGCAAAAACTTCTTTTCCTTTTATCAGTAAACTCCTCCCATTCCACTTGCTTTGTTAATTCAGATTTGTCCATTATTTTCATGTTGTTTGATTTCTTTTAATGTTTGGTTTTAGGATGTCCTGGTTTTATTTATGACTCTAAGACTATAGTATTCGTAGCTGGTGCAGATTTTCTCTATAATTGTGTTGATTTGTTTCCCTTGAATGAGGTGATTCATTTTGTTATGTGTTGGAATCTTGAAAAGACACACATCCTTGCATGAAAAACAGGCAGCTAGATGGAGATCCTCAAAATTTTCAAAGAAAAGTTAATATGTGGGTTACACTTCACTGGTGCTGACATGGCTTAACTTTTGTTTATCCAGTAAAATATGAGGATTCAAGAAGACTAATTTTGCCAGGGCTTTGTCTTGCAGAACAACTTGCCAATAGTTCAACGAAGAGCAACACAGGAAAATATACTTCCCTGGCTATGAGAGCAATGGATCCAAAGGAATAGAAACAAGGATAATGTAGAACACATATGGATTTGAACTAGTTCCCTATATAGGAGCTGGCAGTGTTTTCTGGATTGTTCCACGTAACTAGCTTCAAGATGGAGTAGAGGATTCTATTTTCTTTTTTGGCTGTGCCTGAGGCATGCAAAAGTAGTAGGGATAGGGATCAAACTCATGCCACAGCAGTGACAATGCTGAATCCTTAACCACTAGGGTACCAGGGAACTCCAAACTGACTTCAATTTTTAAGAGCAGTTTTAGGCTTAAAGAAAAACTGAGCAGAAAGTACAGAGTTTGCATACCCCCAGTCCCCACACATACACAGCTTTACCCACCATCGACATCCCTCTGCAGAGCAATGTTACAGTTGATGAACCTACACTGACCCATCATTTTATCATCAAAAGCCTATAGTTTACATTAGCGTTCACTCTTGATGTTGTTCAGTCTATGCATTTTAAGAAGTATATAAGTATGCAGCCACAATTGTAATATCATGCAGAATTGTTTAATGGCCCTCTTTGCTCTGTCTATGCATTCCACCCTTCCCTTAACCCCTAGCAACTATTAATCTTTTTACTGTCTCAATAGTTTTCTCTTTTCTAGAATGTCATATATTTGGAATCCAACATATTAGATTGGTTTCTTTCACTTAATAATATGCATAATATGCATTTAAGTATCCTCTACATATTTTCATGGCATTTTAGCACTGAATAATAACTCATTTTCTAGGTGTGTCACAGTTTACCTATTCACCTAGTAAAGAATATCTTGGCTGATCCCAAGTTTTGGTGATTAGAAACAAAAGTGATACAAAAAATTAATGCACAGGCTTTTTGTGGACATTTTTTTTTCTTTTAAGTCAGAAACAACCTACTGTTTTCAAAATGTACTGAGCTTTGGAGTTTTTTTTATCATGGCAGATAGAAATAATTGCCTCTATTAATACAAGTGACCATTAATTATGTTGAAAAATCTTGCATAGGCACCTCAGTTTGAACAAGGGGATTTTGATCTTACCAAGTCAATCTCTAAAGTACAAGAATGTGATAATCACAGTTTTTTTCTAATTTAAAAATTCAATAATTTTATAAATTATCAAATTAAATAAGTGCAGAAGCAAAAAGTTTCAGAGATAAAATAAAAGCAAACTGTGTGTTTATTGTTTATAAACTGAATAAGATGGTCTCTGCTCACTGAGTGATTTGAACTTATTGAATGAATTAACTTATTTCTATTAACTTATTTCTATTGTAATAGTACAAAAGGTATATATTTGTGTGTGTGTGTGTGTGTGAAAATGTTCAATAAGGTATGAGAACAAAGCTTAAATAAAAATACATTAGAACATTATACCAATCACCGAACGTAAAACATAAAAGATTTGTGAACTTCTACATTTTGATATAGCTAGTATCATTTATTTTGTTGGCTGCTCCACATTCAAAAACTTAAGCCCTTTCAGTATTGCCAGACATTGTGCTTGGCATTAGAATGTAAGGTTGAAAACTCTTGGACTCTGCCCTCAAGTAATTCAGTCTTTCAGGGAACACCCACATAAACAAACAACACAATGCTTGGTTATAAGGGCATCAATAAATATTTTAAATATATTATAGCAACAGCATAGAGGAGAAATACAAGGTTACCAAGAGTATAGTTCTTTCTGGTGAATGGAAGGCCAGGTGAAGATTCAAGGAAGCAAGGATATCTGATCAAAGTTTTGAATGATGAGAAGTGGAGGTCTTACAGCTGATAACTATTTTACAATTTAAGCCATCACAACTTGTGTGCTTATGTTGCCAAACCTTCCAAATACATACAAATACTGTATTTATCAGGTATATAAAATTATGAAGTTTTTGAGAAAAGAACAATTTATAGCTTATATCTTTGGGACAGCAGTGTCTTCAGAATACCAGCTAACCTAGAAGCACATACTCCACTTTCAGTAGTACCTGTAATAGCCTCTCCAATGGCATGTTTCTCCATTTCTGATAATATGCCTTTAAAAACAATGTCCTTTAGGGTTCAATGGACCATGAAATAGTCTCTGCAGAAGTACCTCTGGTGCCAGCACTGAGACAAACATTCATTTTGGCTGTCAGCTAAAGGAACTTGGAAGAAATGAAGCACATTTATTATGTACTGATATATTCTGACTAGATAATCCTTTTTAGTTGGAGGCACTATAAAAGCAAGTGCAGATTACTGTTGGCAAAATAGTAAAAAATAAAATTCAGTTGAGCTGCAAAAGTTTTGCTTCCAATTTCACAGCTGGATAATTTTCTTTATAAACTTCTATTAAAAAGTTTTGCTGGGAATGAGTATATTATTAAATAAACAATTCATAATATGGTAAAGTCAGATGAATCAACAGACCTTCAAAATGATAAATTTTTATATTTAAAATACGTGTTGGTTTTTTCAGTGTTGTAGGATCAGTGGTTCAATTAAGGAATTCAACTAGTAGGAATTGGTGTTATTATTAGCATGAAAATGTAGTCATAGTAAAATTTTTATAAATTTTAATTTTAGGAAATGATAAATATCCTTTGTGTTTATAACTGTGGACAAAATATATCCTAAAAACTGGATTTTTAATATTCTGAAATATTGAAATAATAATAAGCTGTTTCCAGAGTTTCTGTAGTAGTGCATTGGAAACAAATCCCACTAGTATCCATGAGGATGCAGGCTTGATCCCTGGCCTGAGTCAGTGGGCTAAGGATCCAGTGTTCCCATGAGCTGTGGTGAAGGTCACGGATGTGACTCAGATCTGGCATTGCTATGTGACAGCAGCTATAGCTCCGTTTTGACCCCTAGCCTGGGAACCTCACTATTCCATGGGTGTGGCCCTAAAAAGGTAAAAAAAGTAAATAAAAATAATAATAATAACAGCTGTTTCCTATTTAGCCATAACCTTAAAAAAGTGGTGGCAAATATTACTAGAATTTAAATAAAATTGAACTAAATTAACTTTTCAGGAGTAAAGAATGAGTATCTTAAAAATGATCCAGCCATTTGTCATCTCTCAAAAGAAAGAGAAATAAATTTAATTACATTTTTCAGTATTAAGAAGTCCCTTAGACATTTATCTAAACTGTTATCTTTTAAAATGGCACTTCTTTGTAAAAGATTTAATCAAAGCCAATGCTTTGGCATCTCCTTCTGTGATTTGAAGCATGTTAGAAACTCATCCTGTCCTACATTTATTCCAGTCATGAGTGAAATAGCGATGATACTTAGAATGATATCCAGGTATTCTGATCTGGAATAAGTGAGGTCAATTTTACACCTAGTGGTTCTACTGTTTCTCAATAGCCAGACTTATACCTCATCCTATTATGTATCCTGAAGTACAGGGCAGTGAGAGTAGAGTCAGGGGAAAATTGTGGCTTTGTAGAACATGCTAAAATGTTTTACCAGTTACAATCAATAAGAAACCAACCTGTATAAATAAAATAACTTTTTTTTTCTGATAAAATTGCTGGAAACATTTTTACTAAGTTTTGGAGAATATGTTTTAGTCTATTTGGAATACATGTTATGTGACACACCCAAAATTTATTCTGGAGGTTCGGACTATATCTCAAAAAGGTGATTATTCCTCTAATAAGCCTATTTACACAGTCACATGCACAGCTGTATGCAGCTCATCCAATGAGCAGTGGCAAAGGTCTATTTATTTCACAGAGGCTAACGATTTCCCCAGACCATGACAATGAGGCCCAACAGATCAAATGAGTTCACTTGCTATCATTTTTATAAGCATATCCTATAATTAATCTTATATGTATATTAAGCTCTTTGAACTAAGAGATAGGTTCTAGCGGAGGAAAGTAAATACATTTTCATTATGTTCATTATGAAAAATCCAGTAATTGCAGAAATATATTCATATTTCAACACACATAAGATAAACTGTTTTTTAATCTATCACTAAGAAAAAAAATGACTTAGTTAATCCATCATATGATACTTTCTCATTTAAAAATTTAGTTGTGGAGTTCCCATAGTGGCTCAGTGGAAACAAATCTGACTAGCATCCATGAGGACACAGGTTTGATCCCTGGCCTCGCTCAGTGGGTTAAGGATCCAGCATTGCCGTGAACTGTGGTATAGGCTGCAGATGCAGCTTGGATCCCACGTTGCTATGGCTGTGATGAAGACCAGCAGCTGTAGCTCCGATTCGACCCCTAGCCTGGGAACCTCCATATGCCAATGTATGTGGCCCTAAAAAGACAATAAATAAATGAATAAATAAATAAATGAATAAATAAATAAATAAATAAAAATTTAGTCATATGCTTTCAGATAAAGATCATTTGCAACTCAGACATAGGTTGTTGTTGTTGTTTTCAATATAGAAGAGGAAAATTTTCTCCACTGCTATCTTAGGGATTCTGGCTGTGCCTAAGACTTAAACTGACATAGAAAGATTAACAGGAGAAAAGTGTACATGTTTTAATTTTTTTTTACATGACCAAAGGCACCTTCATTAAAAAAAAAAAAAATGAAAACCCTAAATTTCAGTTGGAGTCAAATGTTTACATATTGAGTTGGACAAAAAATAGTAAACTATGAAAACTTGACAAAGCAAAGGGGATTGGGTTAGGGTAGTTAATCATAAAAAAGGAACTAAAGGATAAGAATTGGTTTAACAAACTTTATTTGTACAGATTTCTCTCTGCCTCAACTTCCCATTTCTGGTGATACTGTCTCTTTCTTCATGTTACAATCATCTTTTCCATGATTGTTTTATCGCCTACTATCAGGGAAGGAAAAAAAAAGAGAGGAAGGAGGAAGGTCAGGGTGCCTTTCTTGCATCTGCTGTTTTCCAAATGCCTTTAACTTAAAATAGTCAATATGCTATGTGGCATATCTTGGGATGACCTGTTTTGAACTCCTTCATAAATCATCACTGTTTTGCATATTATATTATTTTCCTATCTTTGCTGTAATAAATCACCACAAACTTGATGGTTTAACACAATTCAGATTTATTGTCTTCAGATCTGGAAGTCAGAAGTCCAAAATGGATCAGCAGGGATGTGTTTATTCTGAAGCAATAGGATAAAAAAAGCAAAAACAAGAAAACCCATATCCTTGCTTCTTCCAGCTTCTTGAGGCTGCCTATTTTTTTGGTTCAGCTCATTCCTCCATTTTCAAAGCCAACAGAGGGTATCTCCAAATTTCTGTCACTGTTCCTCCTTCCCTCCATACTTTCTCCTTTCCTCCCTCCGCCTCTCTCTCCAGTTCTCACATCTGCTTCTGTCATCATGTCAGTTTCTCTGCCTGTGAGCCTCCTGCCTCTCTCATATAGGTCTAAGATAATCTTCCTATTCAAAATCCTTAATTTAGTCATCTTTATAAAAACTCTTAGCATGTAAGGTAACATCTTCACAAGTCTGGGGGATTTGAGTGTGTGTATATCTCCTAATGTCATTATTCTACCTGCCACACATATAGCAAAGGAAAAAAAATATAAGTGAAATCAGTTAATTGTGATCTCTCTAAATTTTCATATCCAGAGTTTTCTTTTTAAAATATTTACTTATATAAATATAAAACTTAGAAAGTGTAAAAATAAAATGTGTAGAATTCAATAAAATATTGCAAAGTGAACATATAAGTCATGGCAGATAAAAACAGAACACTGAACTCAAAAAGCTCATGTCATCTCCGAATCTCTCCTTCCTCCTTCTAATCTGAATGTCATCACTCTTCTCAAACACATTTATTTTTTTCAGTTTTGTCTCTTCTGAACTTTATTTTTTTAATTTTTATTATAGTTTGGTTGATTTACAATTGTCTGTTCTGAGCTCTATACAAATTAACATAGTAAGGCTCTGTGTGTGTGTTTGCATGCATGCAGGTATGTCACTTGTTTTGCTTAATATTATACTTTTGAAATTAATACATTTTCTTGTGTGAAATGGAGCTAATCATTTTTATTACTGTAGAGCATTCCATTAACAGACTATACCATAATTTATTCATTCTGTAGTTGATGGATATTTTGGTTGTTCCTAGTTTAAAAAAATATTCTGAATATTGTTTTTTCGATCAAATACTTGTGTCTTAGGGAGTACATCAGGGATAGATGTTCATGTTTTCATTGACTATATACCTGGGAGTGAAAGAGTTTAGACGTTGGTCATCTGTGTATTTGATTTTGAGTGAAACCGCTATGCTAATTTCCAGAGGGATTAAACTATTTTTTACTCCCATGAGTACTGTATGGAAGTTCTAGTTGCTTGCCTTACAGCCTTGCCAACAGTTTAATTATTAGTCTTTCTCACTTGAAGCATTCTTGTGTATACGTAACAGGATTTTGCATTACACTAGTTTTATATTTTAAATCGACATTTTCTTTATTATTAATGAGATTGAGCTATTATGCACATTTCCTAATGTTTACTGAGCTTCTGGATATCTTCTCTTGGGAAGTGTCTGCTTAAGTATTTCGTTCATTTTCTGATTTTTTCTTTTGGTCCTTTTAGGGCCACACCTGTGGCATATGGAGGTTCCCAGGCTAGGGGTTGAATCGGAGCTACAGCCGCCGGCCTACACCACAGCCACAGCAATGCGGAATGTGAACTGCGTCTGCTACCTTCACCACAGCTCATGGCAATACTGGATCCTTAACCCACTGAGCGAGGCCAAGAATGGAACCCACAACCTCATGATTCCTAGTCGGATTCATTTCCACTGCACCACAATGGGAACTCCTCATTCATTTTTCTGTTTGAGTATCTGTCTTTTTTGTTTTTATTTGCAAGGGTTCTTTAGGTATTTTGAATCTTAGCCCTTTGCTGATTTTATGTTGCAAACATCTTATCCCATCCCAGCAAGCACACTATGGCTTGCTTTTGAATACTTTTAAGAGAAATTTTTTTATCAATAGACATTTGAAACATTTTGATAACCAATTTATCAATATTTTTCTATATGGAAAGTGATTTTGGGTTCCATTTGATATTTTTTCTGGCTAGCTTTTCAGTAACAATATTCTGTACTGAGCTTATGTATGTAATGAATGAACATTTAAAGAAAAAAGAAATGAATAAAAGAGTGATTGCTGAATGATTATCCCATCACCCTTGTATATGCCATTTGTATATGCCATTAAGTTACTTAAGCTGATTATATAAAGAACTTGTTTATGTAGTAGCTTCCTTTCGAAACTTCTCTCTCGTATATTTTTATGCTCGCCTGTATGTAATCCATTGGCTCAGGCTGCTACAAAATTAAGAATTTTTTTAAAATTTCTCCATCATGGGTTGCTTTATATCACATTATATACATTAAAAATATACTTTTTTTTTCCTCACGTGCGTGCTTTTCCTCCCCTAGGGCTTAATGATTTGCCCTTTTACACTATTGAAGACCATTAGATTTTTGGGGTCACACATTTGCTGTATATCATCTCCTTATTCTGTTTACCCGTCTAGATGAAGACCTCTCTGACATGAAGTGACTGGGAGAACTGATTTGCAGCCTGATTTGCCACAATCCAGGTCCACCCACGGGAGATATGAGGAGAGTGAATCTCCACCTTTCCCCTGATATGGTTTGTGTGCTGGTTGATAGAGCCCGTGAGGGACCACATGTACCACTATGTGGTTCTCCAACCTTAGGATTTACTGATTACATTGACCGACCATGGTGGTGTAGGCAGTAAGTGTGCTATATTTCCCAAATTCTCAGATATATTTTAGATTTACATTTTTACAAAACCATTTTTCCCTGTTTTCATTCTTGCAAGGTATCTTCCTGAAGTAATTTTACTTCCAAGGAAGCCAATAATACATCCTACTTTTGTAAAACCAGCTTGAGTGATCAAATCATAATGGTTTGTGAATGTACATTCTTATAATCTGCTGTTTGATTTCAACATGGCCTGTTCTTGGTGATAATCCCAAAGCTAGTTTGTTTTCTTCTAGGCATGTGCTATCCATATTTATCAGAAAGATTAAAAAACAGATATTTACTAATGATTTTAATAGGCGCCAGCTGGAGCTTACATCATGTGTTTAAAAACTGTCTTTGTTCTTTGTTTCTGTGTTTTGGTGAAAGCCTTTACGCTTCTTATTGTAGCACTCTAAAATTTACTTTTATAATTTATTTAATTCTAGTATAGTAATTTCCCTCAGGTCAGTTTTGCAAATAATCAGGGTTCATTAAAACAAACAAAACGAATCATTCTTCCCAAATTAGCTGCGGATTTTCATCTGAAATTAAATACATCAAAATCTTTTCTTCAGTTACCCAGATTAAAAAAGCCAAACCCACATTGAATTCTTTATTTGGGAAGCTGCCAAATTTTGTAGATTCCATTTCTACAATATTTTCTCTTTTTCATTCTCTTTTCTAGGACCCAAATTCAAGATTCGAGGGTTCTTAAAGCACTTTCAAGCCAACTAACACACTTTTGTTAGATTGCCCTTCCTAATATGTGAATTTAATCATAACACATTCATTCTAAGAACTCTAATAAATCCCTATTGCTAACAAGTTAATGACTAATTATTTTTATTGAACCTATTCTTATTGATTTTTCAAAATATATCAGTTCCTACCTCCAACAGAAAACCCAGAATGTCTTATTCATTGAATCTCAGGATTAACTTATATATTTTTAGCTCCATGATTTTGTTCGTCCTACTTTTATTCCTAGAATGCTATGTGACATATGCTCTTAAAAAAAAAAAAAAGCATCTTTCAAATTTCTTTTCGAAGGTCTCCTCTGTAATGAGACTTTTCCTGCCTGGACTCTGCCTCAACTGCATATTGGTGCTTCTTTGTTTATATTTCCTCCTTGTGCTTCTCTTATAGTTTGTGTCAATATATTCCTAAAACTTCTTTGAAAAAATGTTTTAAAGTTATAGTTGATTTACAGTGGTATGCCAGTTCCTAGGTATTCTTAATAAAGTGGTGTCACTGTGCTGTACAACCGTCCTTAAAGAATGGCTCCTAAAGTAAAAAAAAGGTTGATGTTGTCTTCAGATTTATTTGGACTCCTTTTACTCTTTCTGTGCCCTTTCTTCTTTCCGCCCCTGCTCCCACCTTGGTGTGGTTTCCTTTCCAGCAGCCAAAGCCTATAGCTCTTTACCAGAGCAATACCCTGGTGATACCCGGAGCTTGCTTACCCAAAGGTATAAGCTGTTAAGAGCTGTACGTGCCTGCTTGTTTTTAGCCCTGAAACCGAGAACAGCCCTGTGGGGTTTCTCAGTACAAAAGTCTTTCTGTGTCCCCCATTTCTTATTCTTAGGAAATGGGCCTCATTCAGCCACCGTGACATTCCCTGAGTTCCTAGGGACAGGTTCAGGCAGTTGCTGATCAGGGAAGGGAGGGGATACAAAGACAAGGGAGGGACAGTCAAGGACAGCTTAGAGTCCTTCCTTGTCCTTCTCTCTGGCTAAATTACACCCTAAACACATTAAAGATTATTAGCACATAATGTTTTTCAAGAATTTTCCTTGTTTGTTCTAATCTCTGATCAATATGCCCTTTTTTGCAGCTACTGTTATTCTAGGCAATAACCCAGAAGACCACTATCATGTTCATACCAAGATCTCCTGACTCCAGCCTTGATGACTAAGATTTCCTCAAAGAAAGAAGAATGCATGTTTGTCCCATACTGATTCCTATCTGAAAACCTGTTTTTTTTTACTTTTTACTATAAAACTCCTCACAATTCTTTCCAAAAAGGGGGCACAGTTTTTTAGGGCATTAACCTGCTGTGACCCTCCTTTGCCTGGCAAAGCAATAAAGCTATTTTTTTTTTTTATCCTTTACGCAAAACTCTTGTCTCTTTATTTCGGCAACAGCCCCTGGGAGAAGCATTTAGCCAAGGACCAAACTGTTACTAGAGTGTGAAAGCAAGCTGGCCTGTTCAGGACAACTCAGGAGTGGCTTACATGGCAGTTTCCTCGTGGCGTCAGGCTGCTGCTGCCTGAGATGGCAGCATTTGTCCTGTGATAACATCTTGCTTGGCCGCCACTTCTCTGTCATTCCTCCACGCCTTTAATTTTTCCTGCAAGCACTTCCTTCATATCATGTATACAAATGTTTATTTCAGAGTCTGCTTCTGGGGAATCTGTTCTAAACATGCAGTCCAAATACCTCTGGTTGTTTTCCAGTTTACTCTAACTAGATATAGCTTAGAGGGATAAGTCAAGGATAAGTCAAATTGCTTAAGTCTCCAAATATCAATTGCAGAATATGGCCTGGTATTCTGAACAGGTTCTAATATAAGGTTGCTTCTGGCCTAGCTTTTAAAACCCCTGTGGGTGTTTAAGAGGAGCTGCTGAAGGAGAAGTTAGCTTTTATCATTGTATTTGTGAGGGAAGACATGCTTACGCATATAAGCATATGGTTATGATACTCTGATGGAATTGGCTATACTTTGTGCCCCTAGCTTAAAGAGTTTGAACTCCCTTGAGCTATTAGTCTGGGATTTGATTAGTGTTGGCTGCAGTCTATTCCCTTATCAGCTATTTCTGCAACACATCAATTCCGTGTCATTCAGCAATGACTTTGCTAGGAAATAATTCTGGTCTATTTTAAATTTGTCAAATAATTGTATGCAGCCTAGTCTTAGTGGATTTTCCACTAAAATGCTCCATATTTTCTTCTTGACAAGCTTCATCTCACTTTCTGTTAAGTTGTGATAAGCAGCCAGTGTCTGGCTAAGAGGCCATGGATTGCTGTATTTTCAGTTCTGAGGACTCTTTTGAAATACCCAAATTAAATCATGGGATTTATAGACTTTTAAACTCTATCATTCTCAGAGATCATACAGATATGGCTAAGTTGGCCTCTATCATTTATTATAACCTTGTTTTCTGAAATCAAGTATCTCTGCTACATTTTTCTTTGTAATTCTTATTGTCTTTTAGAAAATGTTTGGCTATAAGATGCTTATACAGCATAGGAGTCATAATTCCAGGCATATCATTTTATCAGTTCTCTGCTACATTACACATTCACAGCAATGAATTTGTTTTCCCCACAACTGTCATTTTATAGATGGGCAGTTATTGTGAGTACTTTTTGTTTGTTTTTGCTTTTAATTTCCAGAATGACTTGAGGTCTTTTTCACTGTAGGAAATTATCTTTACTTCTAATAGGGATTCTGCTTATGTTTAGAGACTGGCATTGTGAACTAGAAGAGTCAACTGACATGAAATCAGACCTTTACCCTTTGTAAGGTACAAATATAATGAAACTGAGTATACCAACTTCTGAAATTTTTCATTTATTGTAATTTTTAAACATGTTTTTAAGCACCAAAATACACACCTGCCAGATAAGAGTACTTTTTTGATAAATATTTAGATATATGTTAAGGACAAATTTTATATTCCTAAAAGGGCATAATAGTTGAGCAAATATAATGAGTTCTCAGTGATTTTAGTCTTAGGAAGATGTAACCTAGAGAGAGGTAAACTCTTGTTTCTGCTACAATGGCTTTGAGAGAAAGAGGAGAGATCAGTGAAAATCTGGTTTTGTATAAAGTAGAGTCGAGGCAACACTTTAAACATTGAGCTTTGCTTAGGGAGGTAAGTAAATTAATACTTATGAGTAGACATTTCCATTAGAATGACACTCTGAAACCTGATCTGTAGCTCTACCAATAAGAGGATGATGAGATAGATGAAGATCCATCCATCTAGTCCACTTGTAAGCTACAAATATCTCCAGGGAAGAAGGACCAGACTCCCAAGAGTCTTCTTATAGATGCTAAAGGTGCCATTGCTACATTTCTGTGCCATAATCACCTCCTTAAGCTTCTTGTTCTGAGATATCACAAACTGTAAGAGCTCTGTCCACATTAAACCTGGCCTCCTTTGCTATATTCCATGAGAGATAGAGTCATGTTCAGCAGTGTTTAGATATAGTGCCTTACTCTTGACTCTTAGTATGGAGCTGAATCATAGAGGACCCTGCACAGCCTCAGTCACAGCCATATCAATATCATATCAATATTGACCCTGATATTCCCCTGCCTTCTGAAGCCCCCCTTCTAGTTGTCCACCTGCCACATGAAGCATCCTGAATACCTTATTCTCGACACTACTTGCCGTTCTCGTGAGACTAGTCATACCCTACTCCCCCTTCTCCAGTGCCTCAGGAAGTTGCCTGTCTAAACCCCTCTGAAATCCTGATAAGTATAATTTTCCCTCTTATTTAGTAATAATTCACTGCTTTATAGTATGCTAGAATACGGTCGTGGACAGAGTGGTGTGGTAACACGTGGAAGCAACAATTTCTTCTCACAGAGGGAATAGATCAGGGGATGTCTTCTAAGAGGAGGTTCTTTTTGAACTTGTACTAAAATAACTAGTAGGCTATGTCTAACGTGTGAATAGAGGGTAAGAGAGAGCATTCTATAAATTGAAAAAAAAAAAAAAGCTTCCTAGTTGTAAAGTGTTCATAAAAATGAGACATTGTGACTAATTTTTTTAGGTTGATTTCCATGAGAAAAGATTCTGAGTTGGAGATTTGCTGGAGAAAATTTACTGGGACAAGCTCTTGGAAACAATAACAGTAAAGGGAGAAGCAGGAGTGGGCAGAGGGGAAAGATGCCATTGGAACAGAAGCCTCAGGAGATCTTCTGAAGGTCCAGAGCTGGACAGTCCCTGAGCTGTCCTCAGTCAAGGTTAATTGGCTGAGCCTTAGTATCCCAAACTTGACCAGCTATTAAATGCAGGCTGCCTCTGAGAAAAGTGTGTAAATAGGAGCTGGCAGCTCTCTTCTGTAGGATGATGATCAGAGACAGCTGAGAGAATCAGTGCCAGACACCTTAAAGGAATCTGGGAAGCATGCACTGTGCTCATTGTGGAATTCATGAATTCTTGAGTTATTGAATTTGAGAGTCCTCTCAACTGTCCTCTTTTTGCACTGACTGGAGAAGATATAGCATATAATGTAAATGTACACATTGGTAGAACTGAAGTTCAGTTTTGCTGAGTAGTAGAAAATGAATCATCATCTCTTGTGTTAACTCTCCTGAGACACATAGGCATAAAAAAGGCCTAAGTATTTTCTTGAAATGCTTACCATTGTTACCCTGGCTAGCTGACAATTACAGCATACCATCTTTACCCTGGGTGACAATTTTGAAAGTTTATGACAATTGGCTTGAAGATTTTAGAACTCCTGATTAGAAAGAGTTAGGTTTAATTTGGAGGGGTAGAAAAAAAAAATGATCCAGCTGACTTAGGGTTGGGACTAAGTGAGCTTAACTATATTCTGATGTATAGTTAAATCTTACGATAATTGTCAGTCCCTCATGAGAAATTCTAAATGGTAAGTGCTGCTTTTCCAATATACATATTACATATATTTAATACAGTAAGGTCATAGGTATAAAATTATAGATAAGCCTATAATGGGCTTATTAATAGTTTAACATGATCAAAAGTTTAATATTTCTAAATAACTTGTATCACTACTTAATTTTTTTAGCTGTAAGCAATAGATTGCTTTACATTAAAGGTTTTATACTACAGTGATTATAGTAATTAAACTCATTGAAGTCTGACTTGGTATAAAGTGTAAAGATGTATGAATAAACATAGCTTTGTCATTTTTGTCACATGAATGCATGCATTTTATTTTCAAAGACAGTTTATTGTGAGTGATTTTATTTTTTAAATGTGTGGTTTTGATAGGCAAAAAATGTAAAACAGAGATAACTGATCAAGTTGCAGTAGAAAAGTACATTCATTATTCAAGAAAGTTTGTATTTTAGGCATCTAAGTAAATAAAATTAGCAGGTGGGCTACAAAGAATATCAGATGATTATGTCATTAAATAGGGAAAAAAGCATTTGGCAAAATTCAGCACCCATTCATGACAAAAACTGAACAAACAAGAGTAGAATGGAAGTTCCTCAAACTTATAAAGGATAACTAAGTAAATCCTATATCAAATACAGTACTCAATAGCTTTATGTTAAACGCTTCATCCAAGATGAGAAACAAGAAAAGGATGGCCATTATTATTCTCTTTTAATTAACATTGTACTGGAAGTCCTAGTCAGGGAAATAATGCAAGAAAATAAAGTAATGGCAAATATCCTAGAAAGGAAAATACTCCAATAAAGTGAATTTAGCAAGGTAAGGCATATGATAAATATATAAAATCAAATAAATATTAATATTCTAGTAGTAGATAATTAGAAAATGAAATTTAAAAAATATCATTTAGGAATTCCTGCCATGGTGCAGTGTGTTAAGAATCCAACTGTAGCAGCTCTGCGCACTTTGGAGACAGATGTGTGTTCAATCCCTGGCCCAGTGCAGTGGGTTAAAGGATCCTGCATTCCTGCAGCTGTAGCATAGGTTGCCGCTGAGGCTCAGATTCAGTCCCTGGCCTGGGAACTGAATCAGTGGGTGTAGCCATAAAATTAAAAAAAAAAAAAATTTACAAATGTACCCACTAAAAAAAATTAACAAAAGATAAGCAAAATCTCTCTATACTAAAAACTATAAAATGTTTCAGAGTAATGAAAGAAAACTTAAGTACATAGGGTAACAATAACAGGCTTATGATCTAGAAGGCAATATTATTAAGATGTTCTTTCTCTTTGTACCAGTTTTCTAAAATTACCATTGAAAATACCATAAACTGAATGGTTAAATAATAGAAATTTACTGTCTGACATTTCTAGAGGCTAGAAGGCTGAAATTAAGATCATTCTGTTGACTGTGAAGGAAAAGCTGTTCCATGCCTCTCTCTGAGATCATGTTGGACTCCTGGCCATTTTTGTGTTCCTTGTCTTGTATATGTACCACCCTAATCTCTACTTTCATGTCACATGGTATTCTGCTTGTGTGTCTATTTCTAAATTTCTCCTTTTAAAAAGAACACCAATCATATTGGATTAGAAGACCACTCTACTCCAGTATGGCTCCGCATTAACTTATTACATCTACAATAACCCTATTTTCAAATAAGACTACATTCTTTGGTATCAGGGTTTATGATTGCAACACATGAATTTGGGGGGTCACAACTGATAATACTCTAAAAATTTATTTATAGTTTTAACACTATCTCAATAGAAATTCTCAGAAGGATTTTGTTTGTGTGTTTGTTTGCTATTTGTTTTGGTAAAATTAAACAGTCCGATTCTAAATTTATCATGTGTATTCCAAGAGCTTAGAATATCCAAAACCTTGAAAAGAAGACAAATGTTAGAAAGCACACACAACTTGCCTTCAAGACTTAATATAAACTCTATAATAATCAAGATAAGTGGTATTGTTTTAATTTTTAAAGGAATAGATTAGTAGAACAAAAGAGAGGGTCCGGAAACAGACTAAGCATATACACCCAAACAATTTTTTTATAAAGTCATTAAGGTAATTCAATGGAGAAAAGAGTCTTCAATTCCATGACACTGAAACAAACAGAAAAATATTTGTAAAAAGAATTACACTCAATTCCTCTTTCACATCATACGTGAAAACTAATTTTTAGATCATACACCTAAAACAAAAATAATTAAATTAAAAAATTTCTAGAAAAAAATAAAACTACACCAATGAGTAGAAATATATTTTTAGACCACATAAAACACTAAGCAAAAAATTAAAGAATGCCCCCCCCAAAAAAATCATGTGCATGCACATAAGCATGTGCACCCCCCCCCACACACACACATGCACTACACAAAATGGTAAGATGAATACCATCAAAACTGAAACTGCTTTCCAGGAGATACTGATGATATCAAGGTGTTGCATGGGAAACCCTATCACAGCTAGCAGTTCAACCTTGGAAATCTTTTTGTTCCTAGGTGCCTAAGATGCCTTTATCCCACTGAGAGACACTGCCTGGCCTGGGGGAAAAGTTCTACCCCCTCTAATACCATCATCAGCTATTCATGGCACATCAATGGCATCAGGTAAACCCAGTAGACCAAAGTCTTTGAAAATTAAATGTATGGAGCCACAGAAAAACAAAATAGAATAGCAACAGTGCAATAACCTAAACAGAGTTACTGTTTGCTAAAATAAAAAAAAAAAAAATTAAATAGTACTCAAGCTATCCTAACATAGACAATATGTTCATCATACAAACAAAAATCACTCATCTTACCAAGATAAGGAGTCCCCTCCATGGCTTAGTGGTTAACAAACCTGACTAGGACCCATGAGGATGCAGGTTTGACCCCAGACCTCACTCAGTGGGTGGGTCCTGCATTTCCATGAGCTGTGGTGTATGTTGAAGACATGGCTTGGATCCCGCATCACTGTGGTTGTGGTGTAGGCTGGCGGCTGTACCTCTGATTTGACCCCTGGCGTGGAAACCTCCACTGCCATGGGTACAACCCCTCCCACCAAAAAAGAAAGACAGAAAAGAAAATAATACTTAAATGAGGATAGAAAATTGACTAATTTCAACACTGAAATGCTAGGGGTTATCTGACAAGGTCTTTTAGGCAGCAATCAAAAAGTGTTTCAAAATTGATGAAAAATTCACTTAAATGAAAATATAAAAGTTCTCAGCAATGAGTACAAGTAATAACAAAGAATCAAATGAACCTGATATAACTGAAAAATTTTATAACAGAAATTTAAAAATCGCTAGATGAACTCAATAGTAGAGTAAAAATGACAGAGAATAGATTCAGTGAATTTTAAAATAGATCAGTACAATTTATCCAATTCTAACAATCAAGAAAAAAACTGTGGGAGGAAAAACAGGGTTTCAGGGACCTGTGAGACAATAACAAAATATTCATGGTCTTATAATCAGAGGCTCAGAAGGAAAGGAGAAAGATGGTGGGACAGAAACAGAATTTGAGGAAGTAATGGTTGAAAATTTCCCAAATATGGTAAAACACACAAATCTACAGATTCAAGAAGCTGAGTGAACACTCCAAGAGGATGAGCTCGAGAAAATACACACTAAAATACAACTTTCCTAACATTTTGGAAAATAAAGACTGAAATACTTGATAACATCCAGAGAGAAATGAAGAATTACCTATAAAAAATATCAATATGAATGAAGGCTTTCTCACCTGAAACCAAGGTGGCTAGAAGGAAGTGACATATCTTTCAAGTGCCAAAACAAGAAAGAACTTTTACTTGTAAATTCCATATTCAATAAAAGCAAACTTTAGGAATAACGGAAACAAAGACATTCTCGGTCTAAGGAAAACTTAATGAATTTGTAAAAACTAGCTAAAGTAAATTATTCAGAGGGAAAGAAAATGATAAAGGAAAGAATTACTACACATTAAGAGAGAAGGAAAAATGGAAAAGTAGAAATATGGGCATGTACAATATACTATACATCCACATACATTTTACAAATCATAGTAAATGATTAAAATAGAAATTATAAAACCATAAAATGTTATAAAAGATGTTTTCTGAATGTAACAGAAGTAAATTAAAAATCAATACAGAAAAAAAGAAAATGTGTAAATGTGTAAAATAATCAATGGAGGGAGACAGGATTAAGATGACAGAGTAGAAGGATTGAAACTCACCTTCTTTCATGAAAACATCAAAATAAACCAATTGCTGAACAACCATCACAAAATAGACTTGAAACTAACAAAAAAAGATATTTTACACCAAAAGACAAAGAAGAATCCACACCAAGACTTTAATGATAATGAAGATGATTCAAGATCTTGGAAATAACCTGGAGGCAAAGACTAATAAATTACAAGAAACACTGAGCCAAGAAATAGAAGATTTAAAAATTAAGCAAGCAGAGACCAAAATTCAATAACTGAAGTAAAAAAAATTCACTAGAAGGAAACAATAGTAGAATATAAGAGGCAGAAGAATGAATAAGTGAGGTGGAACACAAACCAGTGAAAATCACCGGGACCACCTTAAATGCACCAACATTCACAATGTAGGAGTGCCAGAAGGAGAAGATAGAGAGAAAATATATGAAGAGATAATATGCAAAAACTTCCCTGACATGGGAAAGGAATCAATCATTCAAACCCAGGAAGCACCACAAATACCATATAAAATAAACCCAAGGAGGAACACCACAAGATGCATAGTAATCCAACTGACCAATGTTAAAGACAGAGAGAAAATAGTTAAAACAGCTAGGGAAAAGAAACAAATAATATACAAGGGAACCCCAATAAAGTTATTGGCAGATTTTTCAGCAGAAACTCTGCAGGCCAGAAGGAAGTGGCACAGTGTACTTAAAGTGATGAAAGGAGAAGACCTCCAAGCAAGAATACTCTACCCAGCAAGATTCTCATTCAGATTTGAAGGAGAAATCAAAAGCTTCACAGACAAGGAGACACTAAGAGGATTCAGCACCACTAAACCAGCTTTACAACAAATACTAAAGGAACTTTTCTACGTGGAAAAGAGAAGGCTACAACCAGAAACAAGAAAATTAAAAATGACAAGGCTCATCAGTAAAGGCAAATATATAGCAAAAATAGGAAATTATCCACACACAAATATGCTACCAAAACCAGAAATCATGAGAAGATGCGGAGACAAATGCACAATACTGGAGATGTATTTGCAATTAAGAGACCAGTAACTTAAAACAATTTTGTATAGCTAGCTAGCTAGCTAGATTCCTATATCAAAACCTATGGTAACTGCAAACCAAGAATCTACAATATATACACACAAACAAAAGAAAAAGCAATCCAAACACAACACCAAAGATGGTTATCAAACCACAAAAGAAGAGAACTAGAGAGGAAGGGAAGAAAAAAGAGCAACAACACCAAATCCAAAACAGCAAAATGGCAATAAGAACATATATATCAATAATTTTGTTTTGCTTTTTTTCTTAGAGCTGCACCTGTGGCATATTGAGGCTCCTAGGCTAGGGGTCTAATTGGAGCTACACTACAGCCGCAGCCACAACAATACCAGATCCAAGCCGCATCTGTGACCTACACAACAGCTCACAGCAAGGCCGGATCGTTAACACGCTGAATAAGGCCAGGGTTGGAACTTGCAACCTCATGGTTCCTAGTCAGATTTGTTTCCACTGAACCACAATGGGAACTCCCCAATAACTACTTTAAGTGTAAATAGGACAAATGCCCCAATCAAAAGACATAGACTAGATGAATAGATACAAACATAAAACTCATATACATGCTGTCTTCAAGTGACCCACTTCATGAGCTTCTGTTGTGGCTCAGCAATAACAGACATGACTAATAGTCATGAGGATATGGGTTCAATCCCTGGCCTCTCTCAGTGGGTTAAGTATCTGGCATTGCCATGGGCTGTAGTGTAGGCTGCAGACACAGCTTGGGTCCTGCTTTTCTAGTTGCTTTGGCTTAGGCCAGCAGCTGTAGCTCCAATTAGACTCTTACCCTGGGACCTTCCATATGCCTCACATCTGGCTCTAAAAACCAAAAAAGGAAAAAAAAAACAGAAAAAAGAAGAAAAAGAAGGAGATCCACTTCAGTTCTAGAGACAAATACAAATTTAAAGTGATAAGATGGAAGAAAATATTCCATGCAAATGGAAATTAAGAGAAACTTGGAGTAGCAGTATTCATATCAAACAAAATAGACCTTAAAATAAAGAATGTTATAATGGACAAAGAAGGAAATTGCATAATGATCAAAGGATCAACTAAGAAGAAGATATAACAATTGTAAATATATATGCACCTGACATAGGAGCATCTCAGTAAATAAGGCAACTCCCAACAGCCTTAAAAGGAGAAATCAACAATAACACAATAATGGTGGGGGATTTTAAGATCCCACTTACAGCAATGGACATACCATCCAGACAGAAAATCAACAAGGAAACACAGGCTTTAAGTAATTCATTAGACCAGATGGATAGCTAATAATTTATTCTCTATTTATAGTATGTTCCATTCAAAAGAAGCAGAATATACATTCTTCTCAAGTGCACACAGAACATTCTCCAGGATAGATAACACGCTTGGCCACAAATCGAGCCTCAATAAGTTTAAAAAAAAATAAAATCATACCAAACATCTTTTTTCTGACCATGCTATAAGATTAGAAATCAACAAGAAAAAACTTCGAAAAGCACAAACACATGGAGACTCAACAACATGTTACTAAACAACCAATGGATCACTGAAGAAATCAAAGAGGAAATTAAAAAAACATCCAGAAGCAAATGACAACAAAGACGCAACAATCCAAAACCCATGGGATGCAGCAAAAGCAGTTCTAAGAGGGAAGTTTATGGCAATACAAGCCTACCACGAGAAACAAGAAAAAGCTCAAATAAACAATCTCACCTTATACTTAGAGCAACTAGAGAAGGAAGAACAAACAAAACCCAAAGTTAACAGAAAGAAAAAAATCATAAAGAGCAGAAATAAATGAAATAGAGATGAAGAAAACAATAGAAAAGATTAATGAAACTAAAAGCTGTTCTTTGAAAAGATGAACAAAATTGATAAACCCTTAGCCAGACTCATCAAGAAAAAAACAGAGAATTCAAGTCAATAAAATCAGAAATGAAAAAGGAGAAGTTACAACAGACATCACAGAAATATAAAGGATCATAAGAGACTACTACAAGTGACTATATGCGAACAAAATGGACAACCTAGAATAAATGGACAAATTCTTAGAAAGGTGCAATCTTCTAAGACTGCAACAGGAAGAAATAGAAGAGTAGACCCTTCACAAGTAAGAAATTGAAATTGTGATTTAAAAATTTCCAACAAACAAAAGTGCAGGTCCAGATGGCTTCACAGAAATATCCAATCAAAGATTTATAGAAGAGTTAACATCTATACTTCTGAAACTGTTCCAAAAACTTGCAGAGGAGAGAATACTCCTAAACTCATTCTATGAAGTCACCATCATCCTGAGACCAAATCCAGACAAAGACACCAGAAAAAAAAAGTTACAGACTGATATCCCTGATGAACATAGATACAAAATCCTCAACAAAATACTAGCAAACCGAGTCTATAAGGATCATACACGATGATCACGTGGGATTTATCCCAGAGATGTGAGGATTTTTCAATATCTTTAAATCAATCAGTGTGATACACCACATTAACAAACTGAAGAATGAAAACCATATGATCTTCTCAGCAGATGCAGAAAACGCTTTTGACAAAATCCAAAACCCATTTCTGATAAAAACCCTCCAGAAAGTGGACACAGAAGGAATTGATCTCAACATAGTAAATGCCATGTAAGACAAACCCACAGCTAATTTCTTTCACACTGGTGAAAAGCCAGAAGAATTCCTGTTAAGGTAAGGAAAAATACCTGGATGTCCACTCTTGCCACTTCTGTTCAACATAGTTTTGGAAGTCTTAGCTACAGCAATCAGAGAAGAAAAAGAAATAAAACCAATCCAAATTGTAATGGAAGAAGTAAAACTATCACTGTTTGCAGATGGCATGATGTATACCTAGAAAATCCTGAAGATACTGCTGGTAGACTGTTAGAACTCATCAATGAATTTGGTACAGTTGCAGGATACAAAATTAATACACAGAAATCGACTGTATTTAAATATACTAACAATGAAAGATCAGAAAGAGAAATTAGGGAAACCATCCCATTTGCCATCACATCAAAAAGAATAAAATACCTAGAAATAAACCTAGCTAAAGAGGCAAAACACCCGTTATCTGAAAACTATAAAATGCTGATGAGAGAAATCAAAGATGACACAAACAGATGGAAAGATATACCATGCTGTGGTTGTGGCTATGGCTGTGGCTTAGAACAGCACCTGAAGCTCTGATTTGACCCCTAGTCAGGGAACTTTCGTATACTGCAAGTGCTGCCATAAAAAGAAAAAAAATACATTGATAAAAACACATCAGTGATCCCCAGACAATGACAAATTATTTACGGTATATATATTTGGGAAAGGAATCTTCCATCATAAGGAACTCCAATGATTCAATTACATAAAGCTAAATGAATTTATGAAAAACATCGAACAATTGAACAGATATTTCACCAAAAGAGATATACAAGTATTCAATAAGGACATGAAAAGATATTCAACATCAATAGAATTCATATAGAAAATTCAAACAAGTCTCATTTTGGAGTTCCCGTTGTGGTGCAGTGGAAAGGAATCCGACTAGAAACAATGAGGTTGAGGGTTCAATCCCTGGCCTTGCTCAGTGGATTAAGCATCTGGCCTTGCTGTACCTGTGGTGTAGGCTGGCAGCTTCGGCTCCAATTCCACCCCTAGCCTGGGAACCTCCATGTGTTGCAAGTGTTCCCCCCCAAAAAAAAGAAGTCTCATTTCCTACTTAACTAGAATTGCTGCGATTAAAAAAGTAATAGTAGCAACTGCCAGTGGAGGAATTAGAATATGCATATAATGCTGGTAGAAAGGTAAAATGGTACAACTACTTACAAACATTTGGGGGTAGAATTTTATAATATTAAACTCATAACTGCTCTTTCTGACTCTACATATTTATCAAAGAAAAATGAAAAATTATATGCACAAAAATCTTGTACATGATGTTTATAGTTTTATTCATAGTAACTAGATCCTGGAAATTATCAACAGGTATCTGAAAAGCCTAATTGTAATATATCTTCATAATTAATTTCAACCAGGAATTTACAAAAAGAAGTGCTGATTTATGCAATGTCATGCCTATCATGAAAAACGTGTCACAAAAAAGAGTTCATACTGAATAAAAGTATTTGGACAAATTATAAGATATATAAAATTGAACTAGAGTAATAAAAGTCAGAGTGCTTATTGCCTGGGGATTTACAGGGATCTTGAGTAGAAAAGAATGTAAGAAAACTCTAAGGGGTGAGTTGCAAATATTCTGTCTTGAATAGGGCAGTAGTTATGCTGGTACATAAATTTTTCAAAACTCATCAAATGATACATTTAACATTTGAAAATTCAGTGAAATTCAATAATATAAAATTATCTGTTTACAGTTAATTACAGTGAAAATAAATAAATACAACAAAATGAAACTTTGAAGGAAGAGAAAAAAATAGAATAATCTTAAAGCAACAATACACATCTATGTTATCTCTGTGTTTGATTTTTATGTGAATTAACAATACTCCAGGACCAAGTCTCTTTCATTAAATTATAGTCACCACAGTGAGCTTTACAATAATCATCAAATTTACTTTTACTTTTATGTGC
Source organism: Catagonus wagneri (assembly GCA_004024745.2). Lineage (NCBI taxonomy): Eukaryota > Metazoa > Chordata > Mammalia > Artiodactyla > Tayassuidae > Catagonus > Catagonus wagneri. The sequence continues at coordinate 3,507,126 of PVHT021183693.1, read as the reverse complement.
TTTCTGGCCTTTTATTTTCACTTGCTTCAGTGGATTTTTTTTTTTTTTTGTCTTTTTGCCTTATCTAGGCCGGCACCCGCGGCATATGGAGGTTCCCAGGCTAGGGGTCTAACAGGGGCTGTAGCCGCCGGCCTTCGCCACAGCCACAGCAACACGGGATCCGAGCCGCATCTGCAACCTACACCAGAGCTCACGGTAACGCCGGATCCTTAGCCCACTGAGTAAGGCCAGGGATCGAACCCGCAACCTCATGGTTGCTAGTCAGATTTGTTAACCTCTGAGCCATGATGGGAACTCCTGCTGTGGATTTTAAAGTCCAATCGTCAGTAAGGATCTTGTTGCCTAGTGAGAACATCACCCTTTTGTGAATGCTAGCATTATGAACTCTCTAATACCATTTTTCTGTAGTGGATTTATGCTTTTAAATCCTGTGCAATAACTAATTTTTTCTAGTCTTATAGAAAGTCAGAAAGTAATAGCTCTTTTGTAAGTTAAGTTCTTTTTCTTCAGAATTAAGAGTAACATATTTTACTAAGGTTATTTTTCCAATCAACCTGGTCCATCTTGATAACTTTTTTCTTTTAAATCTGCCTGTTTGAGTCATGTTTTCTCCTTATACTTCTAGTACAATGGTCATGATACTCAGGGAATAACTACTCTAGATATAGCTAATATCTTTAGTTTCTTAATTCAAAATTCTACACCCATTAGAATGGCTAAAACTTAAAAGACTGACAAATACAACCACTCAGAATATTATGTGGCATTTTTTTTTTTTTTCTTTTTGCCTTTTATCTAGAGCCGCACCCGTGGCATATGGGGGTTCCCAGGCGAGGGGTCTAACAGGAGCTGTAGCCGCCGGCCTTCGCCACAGCCACAGCAACGCGGGATCCGAGCCGCGTCTGCAACCTACACCACAGCTCACGGCAACGCCGGATCCTTAACCCACTGAGCAAGGCCAGGGATCGAACCCGCAACCTCATGGTTCTTAGTCGGATTAGTTAATCACTGAGCCCCGAAGGGAACTCCTTATGTGGCATTTTTGATTCAACAGTTTATTAGGAAAAGTTCAGTAATAGTATAAATAAGTTAATATCAGGGCAACAAATTAAAATACCTGAAAAAATTTTTTTCTGGGTTTACTCTCAAATATTTCACAGTCTAGCTTTATTGGCTCAAGCAGTACAAAAAAGCAAATGTTTTCAAATGAATTTTCTGCAAATATAGATTTTTATATATGATATATATAATATTTTTCTTAGGAATGATAGATTTTATTCCTTCTAAATAATTAGTTTAGGCCTATCATTTTATCTTTCCCCCTCCTACCCATCTGTCTTCTGAAGCACGCGCGTGCGCGCGCACACACACACACACACACACACACACACAGAATTAAAAGTATCTTTGATTCTGACTCAGAAAGAGTATTCACAACCATTTTCACTGAGGTACTGATGAATAAGCTTTGGGAAAACACAGTCCCTATTTTCAATAATCCCTACCTGATTATTTGGGATTTTTAGGTGATGCTCTTCAAGTTCCGTTAGGAAATGAGGAGAACTTTTGCTCAACGAAGTTTAACTCCCAAATTCTAGAAAAACCACACTTAATTTCATATTTAAAAAGAAAAGAATGCTTACTCTTCTCAAAACTGTTTATGGAGGGCACCAATGGAAAATAAAATAGTTTAAATGCATAGTTAATCCCGTTTGTAACCCTGGACCTGCCTATTCTATTAAGTCACTAAACAGGATGCATTCCCCTTCACATCCAATTTGCTGATCTCTCTTGTCTCAGTATTTCAATGAAGATAAATTATAACTTTGGTAATTAGTTAATTGGTAATTTGCTCATCCATCTCCATATTATGGTTTTATCCCCCATCTTGTTTATTACATTATTCTTTCCTCTTTTTCATTTCTGAAGATGGGGAAGCAAAATTAGACAAAATATCAGCCCTGAAATTCCCAAGTAACAAACCAAGCAGCTTTTAATGCTTAGGAAATTAGATTTAATTTAGAAGTGACTAGGAAAAGTCAGAAGGACATGAAATAGCCATTGCAAAGTAAAATGTAAAATGCAAAAATAAAAGTGAAAGTTATAGGAGCAGTATACATTTTGGAGTTAAAGGAATCATGCTCATTCTGACCCTTCCATCCACTGTGGAGTGATCGTGGGCCCATAAGAATGAGTCTCTAAACTTCTGCTACATTGTACTAGCCAAGATTCTTCAACTCAAACAATGAAGTCCTGGTTAAAGATGAAGGAAAAAAACACTCATTAAAGGCTATAACACAGTCAATCAACACTCAGAGGACCAGAGAATCAGATCTAGTGACCTTCCAGGAAGGTCAGATGCCCATTTCCCACTGTACTGGCTGCTGTGAGAAAGCCCACGTGGCTGCTGTCCCAGGGCTCAAACAACACAGCTCAGACTATGAATCTGTGCATCATATGTCAAAAGTTCCATAGAGGAACTTCAAAGCACGACAGTTCAAAGCAGATCCTTCACCTCTCAATCAGATAATAGTTCCTTCAGGATCCCAACTTCTTCATGCAGACTTTTACAAATGAAGATCTTAAGCAATTGCACTTCATTAGTGGAGCCTAGATTACATGCCTGTGCATTGTGCTCAAGAAAGCTGAGAAAATAAATTTATAACTTTTCCCTTGGGAGTGTAGGATTTAATAATGTAAATATCTTAATATGAAGTAGAGAAGTGTTCAGATATTCTGGGTGACCCCGGAACTCAATAAATATACACTATTGTCTCCTAATGTCATAACACACACTTTCTCCATCCTTAAATTTTCAAACAGAAAATCCATTTCATGCAAGTTGACGTAATTCTCCTTTGAAAAAACAAGCAAGATTATACACACTCATCTTCTAAAAAGTTAAAACGCCATGTTGCAATAGTCAATGTGTATTGTACCACATCCAAGATATTGTGGTGATGTCTATCCCTAAAAGACCTCAAGTCCCATCTTGACACTCTGTAACCTATCATAATATGTTATCTTACATAAAATAGTACAGCAAATGTTAGAAGAGTAAGAAGAATCAGTTAAAATATTAAAAAATATAGAGAGAAGACAGTATGTTTGTAAGAATGAACTTAAGTTCAGATGTTAGAATCATTTTTGAAAATGGTCTTGAGATTCTAATCTCTATATGATCTTTCTTCCTTTGTCTATTCCATGTTCTCTTTGCCTTCAGCCATAACTTCAGCTTGTCCAGGACTTTTACCTGGCACCATACCCCAAACACTAACTATATCAAGTTGATGCCTCAGTGATTTTGCCTGTTGAAGTGTGCTGTAGTCTTTCCTTAATGTTTTCATGGAAGTATTCACATATCCCAAGAACACCCTATAATACAAACATACAACTCTTAGCAACCATTGGAAATCAACAGCATTAGCACATATGATAATTAGGATCAATCTTTCCAGTCAACATCATAACTCATTTTTTTTTTTTTTGCCCATTCTTCTGTGCTGCAAGGAGTCCATTAATATCAAGTTTTAAGCAACTTTGTCTTTCAATTCAATGGAATCAACGTTTTTCATTGTGTAGAAATATTCTTTTCATGAGTTCCGTGACAGAAATCCTGCTGAGCCTACCACATTGCTTTTTCTTTCGAGACACAGAGGGAACTCTTTCCTACCCATTTTTGCAGTTTGATCAAGGCCATGTGACTGAGGTGTAGTTAATATAATTAATATGGTCAGAAGTAAACCTTAGCTGTTTCCAGACGTGGTCCTTAAAAGAACCCCATTTGCAACTACAGCCCTCTCTCCCTTTCTGCAATGGAGTTGGAGGTTATCTGTCCTAGTTGATATAGCTACTAGACGGGAGATACTGACTAATCTGCCTCAGATTGTGATAAGTGTACCTGGAAGAAATCATTTTTGTCATGCCAAAGAGATTTCACTATTTATTTGCCATAGTATAACATGTATTATCCCTTTTACTGGTACTAAAACTTCTAAACCAGTGAAATTCAAAAACTAAAAATGAAACATGTAGCTTTTACATGAGCCAAACAAGTGACATTCCAATTTCCACTCCTTTGTTCCTGGACTCAGAAATTTTGGCTATAGGAAAAAAAGTACTACATTGCTCATTAGTTATTGTTCTCTCCTAAGGTGTTTAAAATGGTGGGCATGGGGTGGGGATTATTTCTGTTGTTTTTGTTCATTGGAATGAAAAAAGTAATCTGCCTCAACTCTGACAGCTCAATCTATGAAAAGTTTTTTAACACTAAGAAAATTAAAGCTAATGTTGTAACTAGAGAAAAAGTAACCTAAAATGAAAGTGTTTGAAGATAAAGATTTAAAATGATATTCTAAGATTGTAGTGAATATATTAGAGAAAGTTATGGTTTGATCTAAAAGGAATTAGAATACTTGAGTTTAATCTAACATCATCAAATGCTAACTTTTTGTCTGCCCATGGATATTTTCTAAATTCTCCAAAATTCAGCCATTTTACTTATAAAATGGTTTTAATGCTAAGAAATATCATAAACATTAAATGGTGCACTTATTTAAAAGATATTACATAATATAGAAGATAAATGTATATCGAGAGCCTTAGCAAGAGTATTATCACTTTTGTTATGTTTCTGCATTAGTTTATATATTTTGAAAATGGAATTTATTTTTTTCTCTCTAACTTGACTATGACTAATATTCCTTGTGAGTAATATGTTGGCCTGTCCATATAAATTTTAGCATCCTATTTCTCCATCTAAAATGCAAAGGTAATAAATTGGGGTGATAGTCAACAACTAAGAATCCGACTACACAAAACTATTGTTTTAAACATTTTTAGAGGTTGAAACTGAAATTACAGAGACACAAGCAGTGAAGATGAATCAGAAGTATTCTGTAATAAGACATCAAAACACCTTTCTCTCAGTTGGTAGAAAAGGATAATGAAGGTGAGCGATTACAAAGGAAATAGCTGCTACCCAGGTCCACAGATCTTGAAATCAGTGTGCATTTTCCTCCGTTGCAGCTCTGTCCCTCAAGCTACATAAAATTCTTGGCAGCTTCATCTTCAAAATATATTTTATATAGGATGTTTCCTTTCATCAAAACTGTTGCCATTTCTAATCGTCATAATTTCTTGCTTGGATATGAAATTAATATCTTCCCTTCCCATTTATATTGAGGCACATTTGGAGTACAATGAAATGCACATACTTAAGGTGTATGATTTGACTGGTTTGGACATAAGTATACAACCATTAAGCTATCACCTCAATCAAGATGACCAGCATATCCATCATTCCCGAGAGTTTTTTTATGCATCTTTATATTTCTCTCTCCCTCTCTCCATCCCCAGGCAGATCTACTTCCTGATACTAAAAGATTGCTTGGATTTTCTAGAATTCTCTCTATGTAAAAACAAATCACCTTTTTTTCTGACATCTTTCATTTGACTTCATTATTTTGATATTCACCATTTGTTGCCTATTATTATTTCATTGTCTGGATATACTACAAAATTCATTTATCCATTCCCTTAATGGATATTCAATCATTTATAGCATTTTGGCTATTACAATTAAAGTTGCCATGAACATTTTTGTACAAGTGCTTATGTGGATAGATGTTTTGTTTTCTCTCTGCTAAGTGCCTAGGAGTGTAATGGCAGTATATGAGAGCTTTATTACTCTGTCCTTGCCAACGCTTGATAAAGTCAGTCTTGATTTTAGCCATCACAACAGTGTATGGACTAACGTTGAACACATTTTCGTGTGCTTATTATTCATCATTCATAGGAGAAGTGATTTGTCCTTTTTCCTTTACTATGTTTATTCAAGCCTTCTGCCAATTTTTAAATGGAATTGAACGTTGAGTCGTGAGATTTCTTGACAGTCTTTAGTCGATGTGGTCAATATCTTCTACCATTCTGTCGTGAGGTAGACTTGTGAATGTCTTCCCGTTTTACTTTTTTTTTTTTAGCTTTTGAGAACTGTATCCATGGCATATGGAGTTTCCCAGGCTAGGGGTTGAATCAGAGCTGCAGCTGCTGGCCTACACCACAGCCACAGCAATGCCAGATCTGAGATGTGTCTGCAACCTACACCACAGCTCATGGCAACACCGGATCCTTAACCCACTGAGCGAGGCCAGGGACCAAACCTTCATCCTCATGGATGCTAGTCAGGCTCATTAACCACTGAGCCATGACAGGAACTCCCTTCCTGTTTTATTATATTTTCAAAATATCAATAGTTTCACATCACTCTCCTCCTTAAGAGCCTCAAAAGTTTTCATTTCACACTTAAAATAAATTCCAATCTCACCATTCTCTCTAAGGCTCCATGTAATCTGACTTCTGCATTTTTCTGGTTTTTATCTCCCCCAACTTTCGTCCTCACTCTACTCCACCTGCTCTTTTTTCTGTACCTTATGCATGACACTAGTTCCTGCCATTACTGTTCTTGCTCTGAAATTCTCAGTCTAGAGCTTTCCCTGTATCCTTTTTATTGTTTAGGCATCTATTTGAATGCAAGGTATTCCTGACTTGCTTTAGATTAATCCCACTCTACTACCAATTACTCTATTCTGTTGATTCACAGCGCTCATGAAAATTCTGGTAGTATCTTATTCATCTTTACATTTTTGTTTTCTGTTTGCTTCAACTAGAATGTAAATCTCATAAAAAGAACCATTTCTGCTATGTTCACCACATATCTTTAACAACTTAAATGGTATCTGTTATTGGAGGTCCTCAATAAATATTTTTTAAGGGAATGAGTATTAGGGGCCTGTTGTATTAATAGTCATCAGTGTGCTAGAGCAGACTCAGACTGGTCCAAGGAGCCCATGAGGTGCCTCTCTCCCCAGTCTTCCATTCACTGACATCACATCGTTAGCTTGAAGTAGGTCATGGTGGAAATATTTACACCACATAAATTGGCAGTGCCACACATCAGGGCTTTTTTTCTTCTTTCTTAAGAGGTAGTTATTTAACACTTACTGGCACACCACATGTTATATTATTTTCCTGCGTGGTTGTTAACTCATTTTTTATGAGTTCTATTTTCACTAGTGGGGGTGCTGGTTTTGGTGATGGAGCTTGGAATTTGCCACCAATGATAGTCTGAGGAGAGAATTGCAGGGCTAGTGACAGTTCCTGCTATATAAACTTCCTGGTGGGTTTACAGCTAGTCCTCAGCTTGCCAGCTATCTGGGTCCAGAAGCTATCTTTCTGGGTCTTGGGTCAACATTCATTACTTTAGCTTATAAGGAAATGCCACCACCGTTGCCTGCTGCCTAACATAGATATGATACGGGCTCCATGGTCCAGATTCCAGAATACCAGGTGCAGCTGATCTTGTGATGATGGCACCAGGGTCCTCTCTGCCTTTTGCTACCCATTCATTCTTGGCAAAGAGAACAGCATGTTCCCATCTCAAAACAGTTTTCTCCTTTGCAAATTTTCAGCTGTGCTTTACTATTACCTTTTTTCCTATCAATCATATTGTTTCTGAATTCTGTTGTTTACAGATTCTACATTGTTATGCAGCACATTGCACTGTTAATTTTATATACTTTTAATATCATAGTTTTTAAATCAACTATACCTCAATAAAAAATAAAATTTAAAGAAAAGCAAAGAAAACTTCAAAAACACTTTTTAAAAATAAAATTAGAGTTGTTATTAGTTCTTGGGTTTAGAGGCAGGATAGAAGGCACTTATTTTTGTGTAGTAGTCATATGATTCCATAATATAATCTGAAACATTAAACACAGGAATGATATGTGATACTTTATAGCATATTATAGCTTCGTGCCACTTAATAGGAAACTAATACTCTCTCAGTTGGAAGGCACATGGTCAACCTGGCTGAAGAGATTATATGCTAATTTCTGGGTCTCATGCACATTTAAAAAGTAGTTCATGTAAGAAACCAGAATGAATCAAATATTTCAGTTTAAATTTATTTACCATATTCATTTCTTGAAGTTGCTTTTTTTTAAATAATAAAAGTAGTGAAGTGAATATCTACTTAAATCTCTTGTCTCTTTACCTGCCAATGGTAAGGAGAAGCAAGGAAAAAAATGATAAATCCTTGCTTAGTGAACCACAGTAAAATGAAACCATTCAGCCATTTAGCTTATATTACCAAATGTAAACCATAGCTCCTTCATAACTATTGACCTAATTCATTTTAGTGTGCATGATTCATGTGCCTAATTATTCACTTTGATAACACTGTTAACAAATATTTTTATGAAGAATGCATTAAGTTGAATGAGACTTTTTTTTTTGCCTTTTTGTCATTTTAGGTCCTCAGCCGCAGCATGTGGAGGTTCCCAGGCTAGGGGTCTAGCAGGAGCTGTAGCTGCCGGCCTGCGCCACAGCCACAGCAATGCGGGATCCGAGCCGCATCTGCAACCTACACCACAGCTCATGGCAACACCGGATCGTTAACCCACTGAGCAAGGCCAGGGATCGAACCCGCAGCCTCATGGTTCCTAGTCGGATTCGTTAACCACTGTGCCACAACAGGAACTCCGAGACATTGTTTTTTTAATTCAAGGTATGTAGATCAAGATTATAGACACAAATGAATTGGCTAGAGAGGGGAATAACTGCAGCAGGAAAAGGGTTGAGATATTTTTGTGACTGGAAATGTAACTAAGGGTATATTATTTTGAATTGAAATAAAAGTAACTGGATATGTATATAATCAATTATGAGATAATAAGAAATAGAAGAGCAGGTCTGGTAAATATTTATGCCTGTAATTAAGTGCTATTTCAAATTATAAATTCTTTATCTTTGCATAATATATTAGAAATACATTATTTTTGTACATCTGCTTTATTTTTATCAAGTAATTGTATTAAAAGTTCATGCCTATTAAAGAGAGTTTAGGAAAATAAAACAAAAATAATTAAAAAGTATCTATAATCCCTCAACCTTTGTAAGACTGCATGAATATTTAACATATTCTCTTTTGAACTTCTTTTCTAGGTACACATAGTGACTTTTGTTTGTCTTTTTCTTTTTCCCTTTTTTTTTTGTTTTAGGGCCGCACTCGTGGCATATGGAGGTTCCCAGGCTAGGGGTTGAATCAGAATTGTAGCTGCTGGCCTATGACACAGCCACAGCAACAGCAATGACAGATGCACAGCGTGGTGACAGGGTTACACATACATATATGGATTCATCACAAGTGGTTAGACATAGTTCCCAGTGCTATACAGTAGGATCTCCTTGCTTTTCCATCCCAGAGGGAATAGTCTACAACTATTAACCCCAGACCCCCCTACCATCCCACTCCCTCCATCACCTTCTAAACAACCACAAGTCTGTTCTCCAAGTCCTTGATTTTCTTTTCTGCATAAAGGTTCATTTGTGCTGTATATTAGATTCCAGATATTAGTGATATCATATGGTATTTGTCTTTCTCCTTCTGACTTACTTCACTCAGTATGAGGGTCTCTAATTCCATCCATGTTGCTGCAAATGACATTATTTTATTCTTTTTTATGGCTGAGTAGTATTCCATTGTGTATATATAACACATCTTCCTAATCCAATCATCTGTCGATGGACATTTGGGTTGTTTCCATGTCTTGGCTATTGTGAATTGTGCTGTAATGAACATGCGTGTGCAGGTGTCTTTTTCAAGAAGATTTTTGTCTGGATATATGCCCAAGAGTGGGATTGCTGGGTCATATGGTAGTTCTATGTATAGTTTTCTAAGGTACCACCATACTGTTTTCCATAGTGGTTGTATCAGCTTACATTCCCACCAACAGTGCAGGAGGGTTTCCTTTTCTCCACACCCCCTCCAGCATTTGTTGTTTGTGGACTTGTTAATGATGGCTATTCTGACTGGTGTGAGGTGATATCTCGTAGCAGTTTTGATTTGCATTTCTCTAACCATCAGTGATGTTGAGCATTTTTTCATGTGTTTGTTGGCCATCTGCGTATCTTCTTTAGAGAACTGCTTATTCAGGTCCTTTGCCCATTTTTCAATGGGGCTGTTGGTTTTTTTGCTGTTGCGCTGCATAAGTAAAATTATAAATTTATCATTGTAGATCTGAGATAGAATTTCTGATGTTACACAAGTGAAGGACAATTTGTGAAAAAAAAAAGCCCTGTTGATCACAACCTACAAGTAATGAGGTTTAAAATGCCATCATTCAAAACCATGTTGATGATTCTCTACCATCTTCTGAAATTTAATTTTCCACAGAAAGGCATCTTTAATCCTGCTAATTTTTATATATAATACCCTTTGCTTTTATATTTGTCTTCATCCTGGATGACACTAAGTAGGGAAGGAAAAGGTGAATTATATGAATGTCTGTGTGTTTAAATAATTTGGTAAAGATTGTCGTTCAACAAGAAAAGAGCAGATTCAAACATAGATCAGCTGAACCCTACATTCCATGCATTTTACATTATAAATTTAATTGAATTATTTAGTTAAAAAATGTAGAAATATATCAGGACTGTTTCGTTGCTTTTTTAAAAGTTTCATAAACTAAGGCTTAGTATAAAAAAATCCCAAGTGAGACAGAATACTCCGGAAAATACAATTTTGGAATTTCCTGGTAGCAGTATAGCTTTACAGGTAAGAGCATAGGCTTTGGAATTGAATAAATATAGGTTTAAACCAGTTTGAACCAATTAGTTTCCTTTGGCTAAGGAATTTGTATGTATGTTTAATTGCTTTGGTAGATATTTGCCCACAATAAACGTTGTCACTCTAAACATTATAAAGGATTAATAACAAAACTTTCCCTGGTACCCAATTGCTCATATTTTTCTTCTAGTGTAAGATTCATATCTGAAAAATTTTAAATGTTATTTTTCTGAGACCTGAAAAATATTTCCATTTATATCTTTTGTTTACCAATCTCAAGAGCTTTTATAATTCTAGTTTATGTTCTATTCTAACTTCTATCATTTCCTTCACATCTTTCAGCTCATCTATTATTATAGTTACAGTCTTTCTCTGCCTTTTTTGGTCATTGTTTTATGATGTGTCTTAATTTTCTATAAGTGCCTTTTTCAGATGCTCATTATCCTCTTTTTCTTGTAATATATTCATGTAAGGAATCAAAATAACATCACTTAGGAGATAGAGCGGGTCAGCTTCATAGTTCTAGTCCTTTATCTTTTCAATCAAGACCACTTCAGTACTTCCTAAGTTCCTATATTCTATTTAATTTGGGTTCTCCACAAGATTGGGGCATGCAATGTGGATGATGTTGGAAGAACAGACAGAGGTTAGTCCTGCTCTGTTTTTTGGGCCTAAGTAAAACAACTGGGTATTGTCCCAAGAATCTTGGAGAATGGTGGTAGATGTTCAGGTAGGTCAGTGACATGATTCAATTTAAAATTTACTGTTGAATTTACATGTATTTAGAAACGTATTTTTAAACATACATACATTTAAGAAATGATATCCTTATAGTACCACAAAAAGAGGAAAAAAGTATTAGGAGTAAAACATCAATTTTGAAGGATCTCTAAAAGATGAAATTACAGAAACTTCAACTCAACACGCAGCAGAAAAGACTTCTTGAAAATGTTAAAAATGATTCTACAATGCTTGAAACCTGAAGACAATTTATTCAAAGAGTGTACCTGGTGAGTGTCCTGGAGCAATGGAAAAGGTGATTGGATGTAAAATAGTATTTACTATATCCATGAATGATAAACCACTCCACCCCCACATGCACACAAACTTCACCTTTTCTTAGTACCCTCCTCATTCTTTTCTTTTTGCCAAATTGAACTATGAGAAACAGAGGTTCTTGTCACAGGGAAAGAGAGGAAAGGGAGAGAAAGAGAGACAGAGAGAGGTTGTCCTTCAGCCAACTAGATACGGTAGGACCTGAGAGAGGTTTTTAACTATGAAGAACAGGAACTTTAGAATCTCAGATGGGATATTGTTTTATAATTTCCCATTGGCATTCCTTGTTACTCCCTCATCATCATCAGACACAGCTTAAAGTAGTCAGGAAGAAGAGTTCTAGAAAGCTGAAGGGAAATCTCAATTGAAAAGGCAATCATTTCATTGAATAATGTAAACTCAGTAGGGTCGAAATATAAAACAAGATTACTTTCTTTGATCATAACTTTAAATATCCCTCTGTTATCCTGATGTAAGTTTTCCTTAACTTTTAGAGAGATTTTCTCACATTTTGATTAAACATTCTGTTGTTACTAATTCTGCACCATCCAAAACTTCCGTTTCATATCTAGCTTATGCTCAAACACTTGCCAGCTCCCATCACAGGGCACGTTTCAGAGCAAGTTGCCTGAAGTTGAGAAGTGGATAATCTCTGATTCTCTTCCACGAGTTTTTCTTGTTGTTTTCTCTCATATTGGGCAGAGACAAGGTAACTAAGAAATTAGGCTCTAGTTTGTTTATTTTCAGTTACCTGGGTTTATAACTTCAGTCCCTTTGTTTTGATGTTTCTCTGGCTATTCTGGCAAATCACTAATGACCCCTGGGAGCAGGTGACTAAATGTTGGCCTCTCAGTGAATTGTATGCAAATGGAGGACTACTGGGGAAGCTGCTCTACTGAAGAAATCTGTCTCAATCTGCATGCCGCACATTGATTTTGCTTCCAGAGACTCCTCAACTACTGGTCCTCGTTTTTGGTGCCAACATGTTACCTTGAGCTGGCAGTCTTCCTTGACATCCACAAACTCATAGGAAATTCTGGCAAAACCCACACCTTGGAGAATCGGCTGATCTACTGCATCCTACTTTCTCCATAGACTTTCCATGGCATTTCTCTTTTCGGGTTGATCCAGCATGAAGAACAATCAATTTGCTGTATGTCAGAAGTCCAAACAGAGAATGGAATGCCCTTTTATCCCACTGGAGGTAACGCTAAGCTCTGAGAGTGATTTCCTTGGAGTAATCCCTTCACTTGATGAGAGATTTGAAGATTGATTGATTTTTGAAATTTGGAGCTAGTAATAGAAAGTTTGGGGCTAGAACACTGGGGTCATGATATTAATGACAAAATCTAGTGTGACCACTCCTAGGCAAGCCAAAGATAGTATCTCTTATCTTCAGCTACTTTTTAGATCTCTTTGCAATGTAGCGTACTTGATGACTTATGATTTTATATGTGAAAGACATTATTTATTATTCCAATCAAACCCCATAACTTCTACTTAATCAGGAGAAATAATCAGAAAAGCCCTAACTGAAGGACACTCTCTAAAACAACTACCTTCTACTCTTCCAAAATATCAAAGGCATTATTCTCTGGAAACACTGATGTACTTAAAGGTGAGGTTTCATTATGTCTGCAAACTACTCTTCAATGATTCAGGAAAAAAATAGGGAGAAATAGAGAAAATGTGGCCAAAAGATGATAGTTGGTGAATCTACATAAAGGGTATACATGTTTCATTGTAATAGTTTTCACAATTTTTATTTAGGTTTAAAATGCTTCGATATAGAAATGTTGAAATGGAGAAAACAATATTCACATTATGTGTTTTCTTAATCTGATTTTATTTTTTTAAATGTACCTCTTTTAATATATGTGAAATATACTACTGTATTATTAAATTTTCTAGGATGATGTAGCAAGTTAACACAAACTTGGTGTCCTAAAACAACAGAAATCTTTCTTATTATAGTTGTAGAGGCTTGAAGTCCAAAATTAAGTGTCCTTAAGGATGCATGCCCTCTGAAGATCTAAGGGAGAATCTTCTTATTGCTGCTTTGATGCTCCAGGTGTTCCTTGGCCTGGCCCTGCATGACACTAATCCCTGCCCCCATATTCACTTAGCCTTCTTCCCTGTGTGCCTCTGTCTGGTAAATGCCTCTCTTTTTTTCTCTTATAGGGTCACCTGTCATTGCATTTAGGGCTCACTCTAAATAAATAATCTTATCTCAATATCCTCAACTTAATTAGATCTGCAAAGAACCTATTTGCAAATAAGGCCACATTCAGAAAGGGGCTTGCAAACTTAGAAAGGACTAAAGCCAGAATATCTGAGGTAATCTACTTGTTCTAAATCTTCACTTTTGGTGATTAAGAGCTATCTAGAATAAACAATGTAGTTAACTTAAAATATTTGTAAGTATAATTTTAGACAATTAGGAAATACAGACAAGCATAAAATGCACATTTAAAGTACAAAATTCTTTCTATTAAACATACAGTTTTGAGGGTAGCTCAAGCTTACCAATTTGAGACCAATGTGAAAATATGTTACTAAATATTAGAATTTAATAGATACTGGTAAGTTGCCTTCAAGGAAATTTTACCACAAATTAATATTATAAGTAATTTAAGAGCTGAAAAAAATCTAATTGAATGAGATTTTATAATCTCTGTGAAAATTTAACTCTAGCATTACTCAATAATATTTTCCTCTAAAGTCCTAATTTTTGTGATACAACGGTATTAAAATTTCTAAGACGCAGAAACATAAAGTTTTGCATATACTCTTACACATGGGCTACATTTTAGGAATCGATAATACATAAAGGCTTTGCAAGATTAGGAGTTCTCTCTTTATCATAGTAATAAAAGTCAGTGTTATGGGCTGAATCATACCCTCTCATATTCACATTGTGAATCACTAATACCCGGTATCTCAGATTGTGATTGTACTTGGAGATGGGGTCTTCAAGAGTGGGAGTAAATTAAAATGAGCCATTCTTCTGTTCTTATAAGAACAGGAAATTTGGGCACACAAAGAGATGCCAGGATTGTTCACACCCAGGAAGATCATGTGAATTCAGCGAAAGGTGGTGGCAATCCACAAGACGAGGTGAGGGGTCTAAGAAGAAATCAAACCTGCTGACCCTTTGATTTTAGAGTTCTGGCCTCCAGGATTGTAAGAGTAGATTTCTGTCGTTTAAGCCATTCTTTCTCTGATATCTCTTATCTTGGCAAACCAATACATTCAATTTACTAAAAATATGTGTACTTAAGTGGGAATTGTTTTTTCACTCTGGTTAATATTATTGAAATTAGTGATCACAGTTTTAGGGTTAAATTAATTGAAATAAAACTTTTTTTTTTTGTCTTTTTGCCTTTATGTAGAGCCGCACCCACGGCATATGGAGGTTCCCAGGCTAGGGATCTAACAGGAACTGTAGCCGCCGGCCTTCGCCACAGCCACAGTAACGCGGGATCCAAGCCGCGTCTGCAACCTTCACCACAGCTCACCGCAATGCCAAATCCTTAACCCACTGAGCAAGGCCAGGTATCGAACCCGCAACCTCATGGTTCTTAGTCGGATTCGTTAACCACTGAGCCACGAAGGGAACTCCTGAAATAAAACTTTTAATCATGTTTATATTTTATTAGAATGGGTTAAAAATAACCATTGCAGGTTTCCAGTTATCAGAGATTATTTCCCCTTAAATCCTAATCATACATATTTGTTAATGATATCAATTCATTGTTCTAGATTTTAGACTTGAATATACATTAATATTATTAATATTAATCTCTTTAGTATTTATTAGGAGCTTAAAGCTCCTTTGCCTGTTTTTATCTCTACCAGAGGAAAATGCATAAGCTCAGGCATTACATGAAATAATAGTATTATTCCAACTAATTAATCGATATAAAACTTAAAGTAATTTTAAAATAAATTTCCTGCCTCTCCCAAGTACATTATGTGATGAAATTGGAGATTTTTCAGTTCCAAGAGGATTTAGAAATGCTGTGCCTGGATTCAAGAACAGATTAAATGATTGCTAAAAATAGCTCTAGTTTGCAAAGTAAGCATGGTAAAGATGTAGCTAATTAAATTTGTAGCTCAGGGCATGAGGTAACTACCTTTGGGGAATAAGGAAAAATAAGCTACAACCTCACTGCAGTTTCCTACTTCATTATTAAAAAAAGAAATTAGCATATATTTGATGTGCCTTTGGAGGTTACTTGTAATAACACTATAAAAAATAGTTTTATCCAAATATATACATGTATTTGAATATGTAAATACTGTGTTTATATGTAAATAGTGCATGTGACTATATAAAATGCACAAGTTATTATGTGCATATATACATGTGTATGAGCACTGGAACTTCAAATACATATTCCTTCGAGTAAATTTTCAAACAAGGTATAGTCTAATATTGAGACCAGAAATATAGCTATCATTTAAGCACAGAAAATTTCTACGAAAAATTTTCGGGTCACCTATGTGGTACATTGATAATATATGACTACACTGAAAGTTAAGCTTAAAAGTAAATGCAAGGAAAAAGCTAGTTTAGGAGTCAAATTCCTTATTTGCTATGTAGTAAAATGTGGTAAATCCTGGGTGAAACAGCAGGTTAGAGAATTACAGTTCTCCCTTACATTTTCTGATGGCAATGAAAAGAAGTAATGCTGCTGCCCCAGGATGTGATTATGTCTGCTTAGAAAAAAGTATTTTTTCCCTCCAGAGTAGGCTTGTTTAGTGTGGCATAGAAGCTCTGCTGAAAACAAAGTAACCAGAATTGCATGTAATTATTTTGTTCTCTGTGTTCTCACTGTTTAGACCATATTATCAACCTATTCTGGAAAATATATTATATGAAAATGTAATTTAAAATTGAATGTAAGTAACTTTGCTAATCCTACTAATCTATTTTGTTTCTCAAATTCATTCATTGAATCAGAAAAGCAACTAAAAAACAGAAACAAAAACAAAATTTCCTTTCAAGCACAAATGTTCTTGATTTTCTAATGAAGAAGCTTATGAAAGGCCCAGAAATGAAAAATGTTAATGTAATTTTTATCGTAAAAATATATCCAAAATATTTGCTTCAAACCACTTTTCCTGATATGTGTCTGTATCAAGCTATATTTCTATCTTTCTCTCTAATAAGAGATTGATTTTCATTTTCATTTTTTATTTCCAGTTGTTTACGTTCACTCCTCGATATCCTTGGGGTATTGGTTCCAAGACTCCTCTGTCTTTTCCCATGGATCTCAAAATCCATGATCCTCAAGTTCCAAGTCCTTTATATAAAATGGTGCAGTATTTGCATATAATCTACACACATCCTGCTATATATAAAATCATCTTTGGGTTACTATAATACCTAATATAATATAATATAATACAATACAATATAAATGCTATGTAAATAGTTGCCAGTACTTGGAAAAATAAGTTTTCCTTTTTGGAACTTTCTGGAATTTTTTTTCCTGGAGTATTTTTGATCAGCAGTTGATTGAATCCACAGATGTAGATTTTGTGGTACTAGAGAATCAACTGTACCAGGTAAGACTCAGTCATATCTACTTTTTTTTTTTTTGGTCTTTTTAAGGTTAGACCTGAGGCATATGGAAGTTCTCAGGCTAGGGGTCAAATTGGAGCTGCAGCTGCTGGTCTATGGCACAGCCACGGCAATGCCAGATCCAAGCTGCATCTGCAAGCTACACACAGCTAATGGCAATGCTGGATCCTTAACCCACTAAGTGAGGACAGGGATCCAACCCGCACCCTCATAGATACTAGTTGGGTTCTTTTCTGCAGAGCCATGATGGGAACTCCAATTTCTACTTTTTAAAACTACTTCTAGGAAAGCCAATTTGAGGTAAGAAATTATTTTAGATTAAATTATAAATATTTGACAATTTATAAGATAGTATATAAGCTTAGAGTTTGAGGCAAGTATCTATTTGAACTAGTGAGCATTTCCTACTTAACTAATGTTTTACTGTGCATATAAATTGACTGAATATATGTCAAAAATATACATTAATTTTACATTGAATCAATTAAACTTCTTAGATAAAACACCTTCAACCTCTTCCTTGCCTCAATGGTGCAACACCTTCCCATTTTGTTGTGCTCTGATGTAATTATGCACACTCAAGCTGCTTCTCATGATTTCCATGAGCTACAGACTTTGGTCCCTTGCATTTGTGTCAGTCAGTCTGATCAATCAATACTCTGACCCCCACAAAAAGTCCAAAAGAGAATCAAGGTTTAGTAACATATGTTTATAAAGAAAGTAAAACTGGAGAGTTTTAAATTTTACACACCTTAGAAGTGAAATCAATACTGTAGCACTTCCAGTTTTCCTACCACTTGTAGCAATGAAGTGAAAGGAGAAATTAAATTTGATAATTAAGGATGACAATGGGCTTGGATTATACAGTGTCTTTGTTTTAAAACTGTCTCCAGGCATATGTTTAGGCAATTCTAAGTTAAAGTTTTGATAGAGGTGTCTATTCTATATCAAAAGGAAGCATCCTGCCATTTCCTGGGTAAAATGGCATCTGGCCGAGATATCTCCATATTACCTAAAAACTGTAGAGAGGTCGTAGTGGAATTTGTTGATGAAAATTACAGGTGAAATTTTTTCTCTTTGCTAGTTAAGATCGGTGCTTTTTTCAGGCCTCTCTCCAGTACCTATTGCTGCAAGGGAGCAAGAAAGTTAAAATCTTATTCAGTGGTTTCTCAGCTACAATCTCTGAGAAGTCTTTAACTTAAATGTTTTCTCCCACACTCTTTCATTTCAGGTCGACCTCATCACAGCTGCTGCATGGTAGTTTTGAAAAATTTCCACTCACAGATACTACAAACTTTCCCAACAAAAGAGAGGAGGAAGGGATACTTCCCAGTTCATTCTATATAAGGTCAAAATGACCTTGATTCCAAAGCCAAATAAAGGTATCACAAAAAATTAACAGAACAAAATTCCTCATCAATATAGATGCAAAAATCAACATCAAAATATTAGCATGCTAAATCCAGCAACATATAACAAAGATAATACATCATGACCAAGTGGATTTGTTCTAAAGAAGTTCAGCTTAACATTAGAAATTCAATTAAATACATCAATATAATAGAATAAAGGTTAAATATTTTATGATCATTTAAACAAAGAGAATAAGGCATTTGATGAAATTCAACATGCATTTATGATAAAAAGTGTCAGCAAACTTGAAATACAGGGGGATTTTCTAAAATTGATTAAGGGCTCTATGTAAAACCTACAGTTAACTTACATTATAGTGAAAGACTGAATGCTTTCCCTTTAGAAAAAGATGAAGTCAAGGATGCCTACTCTTTCCACTTCTACTGTACTTTGTACTGGAGGTTCTAGCCAGTACAATTAGCCAAGAAAAAGAAATAAAATATATTTTGATTGGGAATGAAGAAGCAAAATATAAGGAGAGAAATCATATGATGAATTTAGCTTCTGTTTTTGTTCACAGTTTCAGGTTATAGAAAAAATATATATACCTAGAGCACAAAAGGTAGAAGAGTTAAAAGGAATGACAAAAAAAATCCACATTTACACTGGCAGAATAAGTCAAAGTTAACATTTGGTATTTCCTGTTAGGGCTGCTGTAACAAAATTCCACAGGCAGGATGGTATATAGACAACAGATGCTTTTAGACAACAAATGTTTCTTACAGTTCTGGAGGCTGGAAGTTCTAGATCAGGGTGCCAACATTGTTTGGTAGAGGCTCTCTTCAGGGTTGCAGACACCATTTCTGATCCTCATGTGTTGAAAGAGACTGGGGAGCTCTGTCGTGTCTCTTCTATAAGACTGCTAATTCCTTTCATGGCGGTTCCATCCTCATAACCTAATCACCTCCCCAAAGCTCCCCTGCACTCCTAACATGAGCATATTGAGAATTCAGATTCCTACATGTGAATTTTGGGGAGGACACAGACATTCAGACCATAGCAGGCATATTTAATGTTTCTAATAAAAACTTTCCTGCATATTCAATATTGTATGATATATGTCAATTTTCCATACCTAATAGTCAAAATATTTTAAAAATCCAATTTCCAATTTAATGAATTCAAATATTCCCTACAGTTGGCCATTTGATTGGTTTCTAGTGCTGTCTCTATAGATAATACAATTAATCTATTTTATATACATTTTTTCTTATTTTGAATTAATTTCTTAAGGAGATTTCCATAATGAGAATGATTGGAAGTAATATACAAAAACACTTGCTATATTTTGTTAAATCCTTTTCCAAAAATTTTTTGATCAGTATATACTAATATATCATGCAATTTCCAGTATCATATACAATTTAATTTTTAATGAATTAAAATACACAAAATTGGTATTTTACCAACTTAGTATTTTTCAATGACTAATAAAATTTTTGTTTTAAAATATGTATTAGACATTTGTATATGTCCACCTATTTGTTGTGAAATAATTCATACAGAGAATTCTATGAAACAATTGTAGGGGTTAGGAAGTGATTATAAAGTGAACACTCCATAACTACCAGGCAATTCAAGAAATATAAATCACCAATTCTCCAGAAACTATCCACCACAGCTCCCTCCCATATAAGAATAACAATTGGTGTGACTGCTATTGCAATTAATTTTTTCTGCTTTTTTTCATTTTTTTAATATTGCATGGTGCAATATACATCACAAAATCCAAGGTTTAATTTATTTTGTTTTGGATAGAACTCAGTGAACTGAGATTGTAAGGCCTGTACTCTTTTGCATTTGAGCTTCTTTCATGATTATTGTGTTTGTGGGATTCATCCATGGTTTGTAATGCTGTAGTTTATTTTTATTTTTTGTATTATTCCATTGCATGTATACATTACTTTTATCCATTTCTATTATTGACAGTTATCTTAATAGTTCCCAGTTTTTGCCTATTACAAATAAGGGAGCTATGATTATTCTTGTAAATGCCCCTTGATGTATATGCACACACATTTGTGTTGATTATATACCTAAGCGTAGTTTTGCTGAGTAGGAGTAGTTGTGCATGTTTATCTTAAGCAGATAATACCAAACTTTATAAATTTCTCTGCCTCTAGCAGTATAGAAAAGTTTTGCTTGGCCTACATCCTTGTCATGCCTCATCTTTTCTGTCTTCCTTCACAGTTGTTCTTTGGATATTAAC
Source organism: Catagonus wagneri (assembly GCA_004024745.2). Classification (NCBI taxonomy): domain Eukaryota; kingdom Metazoa; phylum Chordata; class Mammalia; order Artiodactyla; family Tayassuidae; genus Catagonus; species Catagonus wagneri. The sequence continues at coordinate 3,486,228 of PVHT021183693.1, read as the reverse complement.
AGTATTACATTGTTGCTCTAATATAACTTGTATACTTATTGGCCACTTGGATATCCTTTCTATCTAATATACGTATTGGCCACTTGGATATCCTTTCTATCCTCGTTTATGGAAACTGATATGTCATTTTCCTATTTTTCTTGTTGTCTTGTAGGAGCTTTTTATATAAACTAAATATAAAATCTTCATCTGTTGTGTGTGATGCTAAGCTCTTTTCCCATTCTGTGATTTTTATTTTCTCTCTCTGCATGATGCCTTTTAATGTTATAACAGAGTCAAAAATACCGGATTTTCCTCTTAGGATCAGTATCAATTGTCTTGACTTAAAAAATAATAATCCTACTAAAATTCATAAAGTCTTTTAGTATAAAATTACAGAAGTCTTGTTGTTTTACCATTCTTACTTACTTAAGAAAGTCTTTACTACACAGGGTATATAGAGCCTGAATGCACTGAGAGAAGTTTGGATTGCTGGATTTTGTTTTTACAAACCTTCTGCTAGTTCATTATTTGACAGTAGTACATCAATCTCTTAATTTTCAATTTTTACAATTAGTTAATAAAAGTCCCTGCAATGACCTTTGTTTGTTTTTTGAAGGGTGTTGTTAAATCTGAACCAAGAAATGTTGATTGGGTTTTATTTGTGAAAATTTTTCTCAAGCAATAAGTATGCACTGAAGTAAGCTAAACTACCTCATTTGTGCTAAGGTCCCATGGAGGAATAAACCTCTCAGTTATGTTGACATTCCTGCTGTAGAATCAATGCAATCCATAATGAGCAGAGACAGCAGTGTAAATATCAGACTGCAACACATGTCAGGGAAAACAATTCTTAAAAAGACACCCATTTTCTCTAATATGTTTCTATAGGAACTGAAATTGGATGTCATCTGGTTGCCTGTAAATAGATTATTTTTGAATCTGAAGTTCTAGCTGCAAGAAGTCATTGGTTCTCTATCCTGAACCAATCATGCTGGATCATGAATAGAGGTCTGTGATAAATTGATCTGGTTATTGTATTTTAGAGTCTAAAAACTATTAAAGGAACAGTTGTAATCAAGTTTGTAATTAAACATCTCTTTATTCAAGCACATGGTGAAGAAGTCACTTTAGTTTTCAGTCAAGAACATAGATATGAATTCATTCATTTATTCAGTTATCATCAAACATTTATTGAATGCCAAGCCTGCACTCACTCACTGGGCTGTCCATGAGAGTTCCAGAAACACCTGTTATTGACATTAAGGTGCTCTTAGTTTGCCATAAACAGATCTTCTATGTCAGAAAAATTACATTAATTGCAGTAATCTGCCAGCAATTGTGTGTGAGTGTGTGGTATGTCTTTCCTGATTGTGTGTGTTTCTGGAGATAACAAAGATTGAATTAATGACTGATTTTAAGGCTCTGATAAACTTATAAAGTGGAAGTCAGTATAGAACTTTACCTTAAAAGCAGAGTTCCCGCTGTAGTGCAATGGAAATGAATCCAACTAGGAACCGTGAGGTTGCGGGTTTGGTCCCTGGCCTCGCTCAGTAATTAAGGATCTGTTGTTGCTGTGAGCTGTGGTGTAGGTCGCAGACATGGCTCGGATCCTGAATTGCTGTGGCTGTGGTATAGGCCAGCAGCTATATCTCCAATTAGACCCGTAGCCTGGGAACCTCCATATGCCACAGGTGAGGTGAGGCCCTAAAAAAGCAAAAAAAAGAGCTTTACCTTAAAAGCAATTTTACAATACTTTCATTGTACAGGATAAATCAGAAACTACTTATCAAATCTAAAAGTATATATGGAGACTGAAGAAGTTGAGAAAGTGAGTACAGAGGGCTCGGTAAAGAACTTTGACTACAAAGAAGTGGATGGGAGGAGGAGGAAAATTTGTACATGTCTCTGGACTGACAGGAAAGATAGTATGGGGGGAGGGTACCACACTGGGGGCCCTAGGGAAAGCAGATGGAAAAGGATATGAAAAATAAAAAATTAAAAAAATAAAAGTATATATGGAAAGACCATATTAAATATTTTAAAGCAATTAGACAAATTGAGTATATAAAACTCATCAAGACATCTGTTTCTAAGCAGGTAAACTTATTCTTTCCTATTTTTATAACACAGTTGTATCATACTAAATGGCCTCTTGAAATCTGAAATTTTTGTGAATTTGTGTGTGTGTATAGTAGCAATAGAGGTTGTTGCTGTTATAGTGGTAAAGCAGAAGTGAAATACATGAAATGTAGATGTTCATTCAGATGACAGAATTTTTTTTCCTTTTAAATACCCAAATTTCATTTTTTCTCTAGAAGCGTAAACACAATCCAATATAAAAGGCTACTAAGAAGTTCCCTTCATGGCTCAGTGGTTAATGAACCCAACTAGGATCCAAGAGGATGCAGGTTCAATCCCTGGCTTTGTCCAGTGGATTAAGGATCCAGCATTGCTATGAGCTGTGGTGTAGGTGGCATATGCAGCTCAGATCCTGCATTACTGTGGCTGTGGCATAGGCCGTTGCCTCAGCTCCAATTCTCCCCCTAGCCTGGGAATGTCCACATATTACAGGTGCACCCCCCCAAAAAAAAAAGAAGAATCAAGAAGTAACAATTGATTTAAAAGATTTGCAAATGTGTGATTTATATTAGGTTTTAAGAGAACTTGGTTTGGAGCCTCAGGTCTGTGGCAGTGTGCCTAACCTCTGGTTTCTGGTTTCTGGTTTCTAATTTGCTAGACTATCCTCTAAAATAATTAAGTAAACAGGGACACCTTATCTTTTGGTGAGATAATAGGTTTGTGCAGTGTTTGGGATCATAAAATGAGGGGCCTGGCAGCTCATCCTTCATGATCTTTGTGGTAATCCCCTGATTATAAATACATGTATAGAGGATGGAAAGCCTGGAAAGACAGAATCTGATTATCCTGGTATTCACATTTCTAAATATATGAGAGTATAAACTGAATGAATAAGAATTTGTTCATCGTATCTTATCACATTAGCAAATGAGCGGTTGTCCAACTTTCAGGTATATGTAAATCACCTGGGCTATTTATTAAAACTGTTTTGTCTGATATATAGTGATTCTGATTCATTGCATCTACAGTAAAGCTCAGAAATCTACAGTATTAATAAGCAAGCAAAGTGACTGTTATAAAAAAAACAAGTCCATCAGTAGAGAGAGGCTAATAAATCCATTTATAAAAGCCTTAAGTAAATTTTATGATTATAGATTTATTCACAGCAATGTAGGAAATTTTGGAAAAAAAATGACCTACAATCTAAATTTTATCAGTACCAGCTCACCCTAAAAACTGTCAAGGTCAACATGAACTCATCCAAAATAGTTTCCTCGAATACAGTCAATGAACAAAAGTGATCATTTCCTTTCTTAAAAGATTTTACACTCATTCAACTGCCCTAGTACTATCTTCCAACCATCACCTCTACACTGACCAAGCCACCAACATATTTTCATGCATTACTAAAATATTCTCTTGTTTTTCCTGTTTTGTTTTTGTATTTGTCTGCATCTTACACAATATATATTTCCCTTACTTATTTGATTTATGTTAGCCTCCTTAACCCTCCTCCCCCATTAGAATGTAAGCTTCACCAAAGTAAAGACTATTGTCTCGGGAGTTCCTGTCGTGGTGCAGTGGAAACGAGCCCGACTGGTATCCATGAGGACGCGGGTTCGATCCCTGGCCTCACTCAGTGGGTCAAGGATCGGCGTTGCTGTGGCTGTGGTGTAGGCTGGCAGCTGTAGCTCTGATTCACCCTTAGCCTGGGAACTTCCATATACTGCCAATGTAGCCGTAAAAAAAAAAAAAAGACTATTGTCTCAGTACGCCGTTTTGTTCCTAGAACATTTAAATGCCTGGTACATAGTAAGAACTTCATAACTTTTTTTCCTTTTTGGCCATGCTCCTGGCATGAAGAAGTTGCCAGACCTGGATTGAACCCTTACCACAACGGTGACCTAAGCCATAGCAGTGACAATGCCAGATCCATAATCCACTGTGCCACCAGGGGAACTCCTCATAAGTACTTTTAACCGAAAACTTCTCAATGAATATTTAGGGGTTTACTGAATCAAACAACCTAGGGATAATTTCCAGGATAACAGGAATTTTCTAATTGGTATACTAAATGTTTATGCAGTGGTCATAATTTATTATTTTAAAAAATAACACTAAATGTTTAATTAACACTGTGTGCTAAAGAGCAGACTGTGTGCGAAAGAGCAGTCTATCGTTTACTCCTCCCCATTACCAACCTCCCTAGTTTCGCTCTTTTTTGATTCCAATATGGCGTCAGAAAACCCTGTATCTCTACCCTTTCTGATTTGGATATAGAAACTGCAGTTTATACCACAAGTTATCACCCTAGCTCTCTTGTGCAGTAAGAAGCAGGATAGAAATATTAGTGTTTGGCAATTTTGTCAATGTTCTAGAGGAGCACACTCACTGTTACCACATTATCCAAAAGCTAATTAAAATGAATGGATCAAATAAAGTGGAATAAAGAATCTGGCCAAAGCCTTACCAAAGAAGCAAACCAAGGAGCTATTTTATTGCGTACTATTATTGTTTTGGACATATACCAGAAATATTTGGTATAAGCAAATTTTCTTGTTCTAAGCATGGTCTATCATTCCATAGACAACTCAAGTGATGATATTTGAAGAAAGATAGAAGCCATCAGAGGTCATGTCCATCTGGGTCCACTTTAGATTGGTGTGCTTTTTCAAATAACTGTGACTTTATGGTAACTAAGGCAGCATAAAACTGTCTTAGTTCTTTGCCATCACTTTTACCTTGCTTTTCTTTTTGAAACAGACTCAGCAATTTCCTGCTTGATTTCCTTGGTAGAACCTACAGTGAATTACCTTTCGTCATTACACTAAGCGTCACTTCCACCTTAACCATTTAGCCTGAGATTAATTGACAAAAATTTTTCACCAAGTTGGTGTAATGCTTAGAACCAGAGAACTTGGACCTACGAAGTGTTCAGTAGCAAGTGTTATCCTATGGTGCTCACGTTACTACTAAATGACTCCAAAGTGGATTTGAGTGTGGTACAGTGGATACCTTCAGGAAATATGTTTTATTGACTTTTTGTTTTAGAGATTATATGAATCTTTGTACTTTTCTTACATTGCTCGGTTAGCATTATTTTGCTCAAGTGATTTAAGTCACAGTTAAACAAATGTTTTATCCAAATTGCAGAAATTAATTCCAAAAGATGATTGGAATTCTGTGGCTCCAATGTATATAACATTCAATGGTGTTCCTTATTTTGTTAGGAGAGCTAATTGGATCTCATAGTCCTCTGTGGAATTTTTATTTTGTTTAACTTTTATGTTTACCAAACTATGATCTGTGCACACTTTAAAAAGGTTGAGTACTCACAAGCCCAAAAGAAAAAACAGAATTCATTCACATCCCAAGCTTTAATTCTTTATCTGTTCTGATGCAAAAATAGTAGTTACCAAATAATAGGTTTATAATGTTATTTTTTTTCCTGCATACATTACCTATTGTCTCCTGTGAAAGAGAGAAATTCTTTTACATTTACTTTTGAGAATAAGTACATTGGAGATAAATTTTTCAGACCTTGCAAATCTGAAAGGATGCTCTTTTTACTTTCACACTTGATTGTTAACTTGGCTACATTTAGAATTCTGTTACAAATAAATTTTACCAAGATTTTTTTTAGTTCATTACTCATTGCTTTTGTAGCAACTTGAACTGCTATTGCCAAGTACAAAGTCATTCTCATTCCAGTCTTTTATATGGGAACCTGCACTTTTCCCCCCTCATCTTGGAAGATTTTAGGATATTCTAATTTTATTATTTTGCAGTCTCACAAATGTAAGCTTTGTGTGTGTGTGTGTACCTCTAGTGCTGAACATTTTGCTCACTTTTCAATGTGAAAACTCATATTCTTTAGTTGTAGAATTTTATTTCTTATGTAATTTTAAAATAATTTCCTCACTTTCATGTTCTTCCTTTTCCCCCCTTTCTGTAAATTTATTGGTTGTATTAACTGCTTTCTCTAATTTTTATTATTTCTCTTATTGTCTGATTTTTATTCTTTTATATTTTTGATATTTTCTCAACTTAGTGTCATCGTTCTCATAATTTTTGAACCTGTAATATTTTATTATTTTAATTTCCAAAGGCTTTTTGTTACCATCTAAATGTTTCTTTTAAACTGTTTTTAGGTTAGGGAAGAAATATTTTCTTCCTTCTCTGAGTGTAGTAACTACTCTTTTTCTTATGTATTCTTTGCTATATTTTCTCTTTTGTTTTGGTTTCTTCCTCCCATATTAGAAAGTCTGCCAAATATTTCTTGATACTTTGTTTACTAAGGTATCTCAGGATCTAGAATAGTACTTGCTCAACGCATTTTTTGGAGAATGGATAGATGAATATTTGTCAGTCTTTCTTATTTCAAAAGGAAGTACTGAAAATCTAGTATGAAAGCCTGTGAACATGGTTGAACTTGTCAGCATCTAAGTCATCAATACCTATGGACTTTTTCTCCTAGGTTTGCTCCTAAAAGTGTTCTCTAACCTCTGGGTTGATGGGGGTGGGGGCAGATAATTCTATCTTTTAGCATCTGTAACCTGGTAGGGAAAGGAGACCAGAGGGTCTCACTCTTCATTACCTAGACTTTCACTTAATACTAGTCATTTTCATGTGACTTACCCTGATATGCTCCACAGAGTCCCTGTCCCTATACCTGGTTTCTCTGGCTCAGTTTCTCCAGAGAACAAATCCCCATTGCCTGCTGGGCTTTAGAAAATGCCCTTTTCTCTGGGGTGTGGGTGTGGGTGGGTGGGGGAATCTGGAGGCAACATTGCTTCTTATACCCACTTTCACCTAATACATACACAGCAGCACTTCTCACCCACACTCAGAGTACGTTGAAAGATTTAGCATATAAAATTAGAGGATGCTTAGTTACATTTGAATTTCATAAAAACGGTGTTTTCTTAGAATAAGTATGTCCCCTGTGAATTTCAGAAAAAACTAAATATGTTTTTAAATAAGTATGCCTCTTGTGCATGATTTGGCACATATTTATTGCCCCAAAACTTATAATTTTCAAATTCAACTGAGGGTTTCCTATTTTACCTGGGAAAAATAGAATTTACCAGAGGCACCTGGTGCCTTCAGTTCCTAATCTCTTCTTGAGTATTTTGCTGTGTGTTGATTTAAGTCTTTATGGCTTCTTCTTCATTTGGCATCTAGATTTCACCTTTTTGTACCAAATGTATGGAATCATCCATACATTTTCATCTAACTCAGTTGGTTGATCCAGCTCACTTCCTTTCTTTCCCTCTCCATTCTCTATGTGTTAGAGAGTATACCCCTTTTATTCGTTTGCTGTGTTTTTGTCCAGATATTTAGAGAAAGTGGCAATAAACACATGTAATTCACATGTCCAGTTTTGCTGAAAGTCTTTGTAATTATTTAAAAATTTTGAGATTTAGTTTCCAAGATATTATGCCACATAATACTTTGCATTTTTCTACAATGTGTCCAGGAGTGAATGAATAGACAGGACCAACATTTTTACTGTTTAAAAGTATTTCTCTTGATTTTAAATACAAATTGTAAATTAACTAGAGCCTATAGAAAAATTTTCTTTCATAGTCAATTAAACTATTTAAGGTGAATAATCAAATACTTTGACTTGAGGCAGTTGTTGAAATCTGATATGCATCACTAAATTATATGATGTAAATGTGTGAAAAATAAAAATAATTTTTGTAGGCTTGCTTCTTGTCACACAAAGATGTGATTAGTAGTTTCAAACCCAAACAATAAAGTCAGGATCAATCTCATGCTGTTAAAGAAACTTTTAACAATAGAAAATGATTTTCCCATATTTGCACCTAGTAAACTCCAATATACATGAGCATTTTTAGTAAATGAAATGGAAAGATTGTTTTATTTGCCCTAAGGAGACATTATAGTACATGCTCCAAAAGATAAATGAAGAGAGTCAAAATTCTGCACAAGACTGAGCATTTGTCAAATCAAAATTGAAGGCAGCAGGCAGTAAATTGGATTTTCTTTTACAATAACATGTGATTCACCTTCTACTGGTATAACAAATATTATAATATATGCTTTATGGCATCATATCTTTCATCTATTGTGGTTGGGGAAATTTCGAGAATAAGATGGGTCTTGATTGTTGCTGGGCCACAATTCACTGTTAAGCATTCAAAATTTGTTTCCTTAAGGATGTTTTTTCCCACGGAGAAAATATTAGCCGTCAATTGTCATCTCCAATACAGAATAGATAGCACTATCAGTACTCAATTCAGGTTCAAAGGAGCCTGTGAATCATAATGTGGAGCCTGCTAGAGGTACTAATCATCTCTCAGAGCCCAGCTGTTCTCAACTGCAAGGAAAAACACAACTTGGGTATTTGGTGGTCTTTTTTTTTTTCCAAATGCTAAAGAATAAATACAAGAGTGAGGAAAAAGTAACACTGCCTCTTTCATCAAATCGCAGAAATTGTCTCCTAACTCAAGCGATATGTAAGAATACATTCCAATTAAGTGAAAAAGCACTTTACCCAGACATCGTATAAAATTTATGTTGTTTTCTTTTTGCTATTTGATAAAGAGATACTAAGTGATTTATAATCAGTGATGAAAAATGGCTCAGGATTCTCACCTGCCCTTCATGAGAGAGTGAAAATGCAGTTTCTTTTGTACTGAATTCTTAAGCTAATGTGAGCTGTTTGAAGCAAAGAATCCTAAAAACTGAAATAGTACCCAGTGCTAAAAGCTAAAAGCAAAAATTTGTATGAGGTTACTTGCCTTTTTAAAAAAGCAGAATAAAAATATATTTGTTGAGCTTTCGCTATGCTCAGTCTGATCTGCTAGTTATTTAATATCATTTTATACAACTCGTATCATTTTATACAACTCTGTTGTGGTGTTTTTCTGATTTTACAGATCAGAACAATGAGTTTTGGAGAGATTAATTAACTTTTCAGAGTTTGCAAATGAGTAAGTGTTGCAGAAGTAATTTGGGCCAAGACACACTGATTTGAAATACATGCTTGTCCATGACAATACTCTGAATGACATTTAGACCATGGTTCAGTCAATCATCCATTCATCCATTTTTGTCTTTTCTTTTATTGGCCATGTCCATGGCATGCAGAAGTTCCTGGGTTAGGGACTGAAACTGCACCACAGCTGTAACCAGAGCCACCATAGCAATGACACCAAATCCTTACTCCACTAAGCCACCAGGGAAACCCTCATCCATTTATGAAGAGGGAAAATGCTTCTTAGTATTTAAGCACCCATCTGCCTTGTGATTGATAAGGATAGTTTTGTGTTTCTCTGAAAGTTTTGGGGGGATTATTTAGGATGATTGGAATACAGAGATATTTTAAATGATTCTGAAAAGACAATTTCTCCATTCACTGAAGAGCAAAAGTTACAACATGGAGGAGATAAACAGGAAGATAGATAGATGATAGATAGATAGATAGATAGACAGATGATAGATAGATAGATATCCAAATAAATAAAAGGAGAAATGACATTTGGAGCAACTGCCATAAGGACTCAGGAGACAGATGTGTTCATGGAAGGAAATTGCCTATATGGTGCCTCTTCCATAGCCTTCAGTAAACAGTTAAATTCCTTTATAGCATTAATTACTTTTAACATTGTTTTTGAATAGGAAACCATTTTAGATGAGCCATAGGGAAGCAGAGATTTTATTAGGGTAATACTGAGTGCTTAGTCGATGCCAGGCATGATTCTAGTTGTTAGGAACACAAAGATGAAGCAGAAAAAAAAAAAAAAAAAACATAATCTTTGCCTTCATGAAGATTTCAGTTTAGTCATGGAGAAGTATGTATAATAAATGAATACTCATGCAAATAAGTATAATAGAGTCATAATTTTCATAAAGTTAGGGAGGAAAAATAACATTTTAGGTATACTTTTCTGTTTTAAGTAAAGATGATGTAAGAGAAGATATTTTAGGCCAAGGAGGCAAATGCCATGTTGAGGAAATGATATTTAAACACAAAACTGAAAGAGTATAAAGATTTGAAGATCCTGGGAAAAGAATTTTAGGCAGAGGAAATTGCCTGTGAGAAAGTCCCTGAGGGAGGAGACTGAAGTGAAGCCAAGTATGGATGAGACATCAGGAACAAGTGTGTGCATTGGGGGGTTTCCAGAAATGAGGCTACTTACTGTGGGTTGGAGTCAGATCCAGCAAAGCCTGGAATTTAATATTCATAGCCTTTCTGCTTCTTCTGCCTACTATTGTCAAGCACTGCTCTAGGTGCTAGAAGTATAACATTGAACATAACAAAGTCCCTGCCTTTATGGGCTTCTATTCCAGTGGAAAAGAATAACCAATAAAATGAGCGGATACAGAATAAATCTGACCAAGAAGGTGAAAGACTTATATGCTGAGAACTATAAAACAAGAAAATTAAAGAGGAGGCAAATAAATGGAAAAATATTCCATGCTCCTGGGTTGGAAAAATTAATATTGTAAAAATGGCCATACAACACAAAGCAACCTACAGATTCAATGCAACCCCTATCAAATTACCTATGACATTTTTCACAGAACTAGAACAAACAATAAAAAATTTATATGGAACCACAAAGACCCAGAATTGCCAAAGCAATCCTGAGGAACAAAAACCAAGCAGGAGGCATAACTCTCCCAGACTTCAGGCAATATTACAGGACCACAGTAATCAAGACAGTGTGTGGTACCGGTACCAAAACAGACATAGACAGACCAATGGAACAGAATGGAGAAACCAGAAATAAACCCAGACAACTATGATCAATTAACCTTCAACAAAGGAGGCAAGAATATAAAATAGGAAAAAGACAGTCTTTTCATTAAGTGATGCTGGGAAAACTGGGTAGCCTCATGTAAATCAATGAAACTGGAACACAGCCTTGCACCATGCACAAAAATAAACTCAAAATGGCTTGAAAACTTAAATGTAAGACAAAACACCATCAAACTCCTAGAAGAGAACACAGGCAAAACATTCTCTGATAGCAACTTTACAAATATTTTCTCAGGTCAGTCTCCCAAGGCAACAGAAATAAAAGCAAAAATAAATCAATGGGACCCAATAAAATTGACAAGCTTTTGCACAGCAAAGAAAACCATAAAAAACAAACAAACAAAAAAAAGGAGCTTACAGAATGGGAGAAAATAGTTTCAAATGATATAAATGACAAGGGCTTAAGCTCTAAAATATGCAAACAATTTTTACAACTCAACTGCAAAAAAGCCAACACCCCAATGGAAAAATGGGCAAAAGACCTGAATAGACATTTCTCCAGAGAAGATATATCAATGGCCATTAAACACATGAAAAAATGCTCAACATCGCTGATTAGAGAAGTGTAAATCAAAACTATTATGAGGTACAACCTCACACCAGTCAGAATGGTCATCGTTAATAAGTCCACAAATAACAAATGCTGGAGAGGGTGTGGAGAAAAGGGAACACTCCTACACTGTTGGTGGGAATGTAAATTGGTACAACAACTATGGAAAACAGTATGGAGGTATCTTAGAAAACTATACACAGAACTACCCTATGACTCAGCAATCTCACTCTTGGGCATATATCTGGACAAAACTTTCCCTGAAAAAGGCATATGCACCCATATGTTCATTGTAGCAAAATCCACAATAGCCAAGAAAAGGAAAAAACCTAAATGTCCATCCACAGATGAATGGATTAAGAAGATGTGGTATACATATACAATGGAATACTACTCCGCCATAAAAAAGAACAAAATAATGTCATTGGCAGCAACATGCATGGAACTAGAGACTCTCATACTAAGTGAAGTATGTCAGAAAGAGAGAGACACATACCATATGATGTCACTTATATCTGGAATCTAATATAGGGCACAAATGAACCTTTCCACAGGAAAGGAAATCATGGACATGGAGAACAGACTTGTGGTGGCCAAGAGGGAGGGGGAGGGAATTGGAGGGACTAGGAATTTGGGGTTAATAGATGAAAACCATTGCCTTTGGAATGGATAAGCACTGGGATTCTGTTGTATAGCACTGGGAACTATGGTCACTTGTGATGAAGCATAATGTGAGAAAAAAGAATGTATACATGTATTTGTGACTGAGTCAACTTTCTGTGCAGTAGAAAATTGACAGCACACTGTAAAACAGCTAAAATGAAAAAAATAAAAATCATTATATTCAAAAAAGATATAGAGTTAGAGATAGATAGGCATTGAGGTAGACATAGAAATAGGTATAGATATATAGATAGGTGGTAAGTGGTATGATTTACAGCCAGGGAAAGGACTGGTGCTGAGAGGGGTGGCCAAACTGAACAATGGGTCAAACGTGGCTCATAGCCTGACTTTGTATAGCTTGCAATCTAAGATTGGTTTTTATTGGTAAAAATTTTATGTTGTAAAAACAAGCAAAAAAAAAAAAAAAAAACAAATGCAACAGAGACTGTACGTAGCCCGTGACACCTAAAATATTTACTACCTTGCCCTTTATAGAAAATGTTTACCAACCTGACTTCTGAATTAGAGAAAGGAAAGGCATGCTATTTCTGTCCCGGGGTGGGGAGGAGAGTCCTCCTTGATGTTTGAGCAAAGACTTCTTTGAGGTGAGGGAGTATCCTTTCTCCTAACTAGGGTGATCTGTTTAGAGACAGAGAGGACAGCAAGTGCAAAGATGCTGAGAAGGAAACAAGGTTGTATATGCCAGAAAAGCTAATAAACCAATGCTATTGGAACAGTGAGTGATAGATGATTTCAGAGATGAAGCCAAGAGCAATATTATGTTAGGCTTTATCAAGATTTTGGATATCATTCCAAGTGTGATGGGAAGTCTTTGGATGGTTGATGACAGGGAAGTCATATGATCTAATTACATTTTTAGATGAACTGCTGTGTGGAAAGAGGCTCTGGGGGGCCAAGGTGGAAGCAAGGAGAGTGACAAGAAGGCTATTATGATTGTGGAGAGAGGGGGGATGGTGGCTGTTCCTAGGTGGTAACAGGGGAAGAAGTTAGGAAGCTAGAAGTAGTTGGATTCATGATATGTATTTTAATTAGACTTGATAGAATTTTATTATGAATTAAATGTGGGGCATGAGAGAAAAGATGGCAAGTATCAAAGGAATTTTGCTGTGAAAGGGAGAAGAAAACTATGGTCGTAACTGTACGGAAATGAGTGATCATGAGTTTTTCTTTTGTTTTATCTTTTCGTAATTTATTATTTTATTGTATAGCAAAGCTATTGTGCATATTTGAAAACTGGTGAGAATGATTCTGTACAGAGGAGAAAAAAATTATTTGAAGAAGAGAGGGGCGATAATTGCTGAGGGTTGAATTCTTCAGGAGGATATACAACCATTAAAAACTGGTGAAGTTTATCTTAACTAATGGCACAGGCAGTTCATGTGTTTTAATTGAGGAGAAGGCAGAATGCAAATGGGCTTGTGCTTATTGATAGTGGGAGGATAAAGAAAGTAACATATTGATTTTTTTATTTCTGTGAATTTCTAAGCAAGGTCATTAACTGAATTGGGGGGTGCATCTAGGGTTAGCAGTAAAAGGCAAGAGAAAAAAAAATTTGTAAAGAAGTGAAACCCAGCAGGTCCCAGTGGGCGGGGCCCTCCAGGGCACAAAATCCTTTCTGTGTCCCCAGTTTCTTGTAGGAAATGGGCTTCATTCAGCCTTCTTGACCTTCCCTGAGTTTCAAAGGGCAGATTCAAACATTTGCTAATCAGAGCAGGCAAGGAATGCAGAAAAAAAGGAGGAAGAGTCAAGAAACAATACTGCAGCCTTGGGACTGGGTCTTCGTTCCTCCTCAAGAAATATACATAACGATATCTCTGAGTTCTTCTGCAGGAGCTAAACCCCCCTACCCAGCTAGAGGATAGTAACTTCAGGCTGAACCCAAGATTCCTGCAGCACCACCCCATTACCTCACCATGGACCAATTAGTAAAAAGATACATTCCAGCAGCCCTCACCCCAAATTTTACCTCTAAAAACTTTCCCCCAAAAACCTTTGGACAGTTTGGGGTTTTTGAGCATGAGCCAAACATTCTCTTTGCATGTCCCCTTGATAAACCTTTCTCTGTCTCCAAACTCTGATGGTTCAGTTTGTTTGGCCATACTGTACATTGGGTACATGAACTTTTGTTTGGTTACAGAGAAGAATGAATTTGTGAGCCGCATAGAATAGTATGACTGTAAGGACACATGGAATAATCTTCTGGGCTCCCTAAGCATAACACTGTTTCCTAGCTAAGTTTAAATTTGTATTCCTTATACTCTAAAACTACAATTTCAATAAAGTAGACACTAGTTATGAAGCCTACACCTCATTTTGCTATTTAACACACATGCTGGGACTCATCCAAGACTCAGATCGGGAGTTGAACTTACAAGCCAGTCAAAATCCAGATCTGTACTTAAACCCACTGTTGTTTTTTTTTTTTTTAATTAAAATGACACACCTGGTCTCAGGACTTACTGGAGTTCAGGTTCTTTATGTCTCTGGGCAGAAGGAATTCAGCAAGAGGCAAAGTGATAGGTAAAAGTAGATTTATTGAGAGATAGACAAAATGTGGGCAGTCTCAAAAGGCAAGAGAACAGCCCTGGGAGAAACACACACCACAGAGAGAGTGTGGGCCATATCAGAAGGTAAGAGGTAAGAGGGTGGGAGTCACCAAGATAAGCAGTGGTGAGTTTTATGGGCCAGGTAATTTCAGAGCTAATATGTGGGAGGATTATTCCAGCTCTTTCTGGGAGCGGGCAGGGGTTTCCAGGAACTGGGCCACTACCCATTCCTTGGCCTTCTATGATAAACCTGAAAACTGTCATGGTGCTTGTGGGCATGTCATTTTGCACATTGTAGCTAATGTGCTACAATAAATGTATAATGGATCTCAAGGTTCACTGAAAGGCACATCATCCACCATCTTGGACGTAGTTTGTTCTAACCATCTGCAAGGACTATGTCTTTCTTTCTTTCTTTCTTTCTTTCTTTCGGTATTTTTGGGGGTGAACCCATGGCATATGGAGGTTCCCAGGCTAGGGGTCAGGTTGGAGCTGTAGCTCCCGGCCTACACCACAGCCAAAAAACTCCAGATCCTCAGCCCACTGAGCAAGGCCAGGGATCGAACCTACATCCTCATGGATGCTAGTCAGATTTGTTTCCACTGAGCCACGACAGGAACTCCAGGACCATGCCATTCTTTTAAGGCTTGTGCCCTGCCCCCTTCCCTCCTGTTTCCATTATATGTAGCAGTTGAGCTCTTGAACTGTGACTAGCAGGATGTGTTATTTGTGTGCAAGAGCACACTATGTGCTATGGGCGGAGGAGGTTTCAGGCATGTTGTATATCTTTGCATTGTACTTTCTATTGCGTGTAGAGATTATTTTGCATGTAGTGGAAATTTAGAGACAAAATATGAGGGAGCACGTGTATACACACCAGTATAGAGAAAGGGAGATAAACTGACAATACATTTTTGATGGCTTACAAGGTGTTGGGTGCTTTGTGAGTGGTATGTTTCATTTAATCTTCACAAAATGCCTAAAATAGGCACTATTTTTCCTTCTTTAAAAAGCACAAGAAAAGTGCTATGGACTGAAGTTTGGCATTTGCCATCAGCCTCTACATGGATTAAAACATGAGCCACTGCAGCTACCGACCTGCAGTACTCCCTGAGTGGATCTCAGGGTGGAGACCAGGAGTGGGGCATTCTGTGCTTTGGGAAAACTGGAAGAGCAGTCTTTAGATAGATATTTTTACAAGATTTTATGAGCCCACTTCTTGCATCTCCTCATATCTAGAAAACACTAAAATCTTTCATGGTAATGTCTGCTCCTTGTAACTAGTAGTAGCCTTCATGACACTAGAAGCAAACTGGTAAAATGACTGCATGGCTGCATGCATCTCCCTTTTCACCTTTATTACATATACACTGATATTATTCCCCCCTGCCTCTTTGGAGCGGTATTTCAGAGCTATCTGAATTTCAGAGTGGTATTTCACTGCAAGGGTGAACCAGTGAGCCCTGAGGGAACTCAGGAAGTGAACAAAGAATACTGTTCTCATTAGCTGAGGTGCACATCAAAGGAATGACTCCAGTAAACTCAGACCTTTACATCTTCCCATAGAAAAGCAGGGACTGAATTTCTTGACTTAAGATACCTGGTTTTCCATAACCTTTTGTCACTGCTACCTGCCTGTATATCCTAGCTCCCCCTTTGCCTCCTCAGAGCGGTTTCTCAGGGCTACCTGAGATGTTATCTCCCAGACTTAAGTCCTAATTTCACCCCAAATAAAACTTAACTATCGACTTTGAGGTTGTACATTTTTTAAAGTCAACACTGCCATTAAGGAATATACCACCAATAAAGGGGAAAATCCAAGAAACAAAACCAGTCTGTATTGTGTGTTATTTCACACCACACCATTTCAATTTTCCATAAAGATAAGAGTTAAATTTTTCTAGAAGCAGAGTCTCCTCCCAAATCCTAGGGTCTAGCATCCATCAGGAGAACTGGTCTCACATGGTGCCCCCAAAGTCTTGCTTGTATTTTCCATTCCCACTTTTCCCTATGACCTCTATTAAAAAGCTGAGAAAATGCAAGACCTAATTTCAGAGTTGATGCATGTGCAAAACAAAAGAAAAGCATTGAGGCCAGAGGGGAAAAGTCTCTTTAGAACCACTGATTCCTTGGACATGTGCTTCCTCGGATGACTGGGTCATGAACTAGGCCAGGACCCCACACAGAGTTCAAAATAACCACTCTTTGAAGTTGTGTGTTTTCAGGAAGATTTCTTTCTTCTTTATAGGCTTGTAGGGATGAAAATCTGTTAGATGACATGCAACCTGCCCTTTCAAAACTCCTCAAGGACTCTGGGGATTTCCAGCCATCTGGAATTTGCTGTCATGCTGTGATTTCTGCAGGTTTGTTTAACTTTTAATCTCTCCAGTCACATCTTTTATTATTCGCTCAATGCATAATTTTTGCATTATACAGTCTTAAAAAAAACAGTGGGCTGAAATTGCTCAATTTAATCACAAATGTGACTCTGAAGGAACTCAAAGTCTTAAAGTTATTTCCCTCCTTCTTAACAATAAAAAAAAATTGTATTCGTTGCAACAGATTTGTTGCTCAGAAATTATATTTCATCCTCCTCCGGAGGAATGCAGTATAGAACAGGTTTGAATGAGGGCAAGGTACTTTCAGGATTCTTTATGAGCAACTAAGGTAACTTCAGTTTTGCTATTTATTTACTATCTCTATTTTCCTACATAGGGATTAATGATTAGATTTTAGCTGCTTCTCCTGTCTCTAAAACATAGAATATTAAGACCACAAAGAGAATTGCTGATTATATAATTATGAACAGGACAAGTGCCCTAAAAATGAGTTTGCTGATGATTAATCCACATCAAGTAATCTTTTTCTGGAAAACTCATCCTTTTTAGAATGTTATGGACTCTTTTTTTCCATTTTCTTCATGATTTTCATGTTAATAAGTTTACTTTTAAGGATAGTTTCCAGTTTTGTTCACAGAAGTTCCAGTGGTCCCTTAATGCCCCCACCCCCATTTGGGGGGCCTGCATGTTGTACAGCCAATTTTTGTTGTTTTATTTTCTTGTTGTATTTTGTAGGTTGTTGTATTCTATTATATAAGTGCATCATACATGATAAACCACTCTGTTTTGGATGGGTTTTTGGGCTACTCCTAGTTTTATGCTATTTTGAAGAGTGGTACCATGAGCTACTGTATATATCCTGGTTCATCTGTGAATATTTGTGTCCCCTCCAAATTCATTTGTCAAAGCTCTAGTGACTGATGTGATGGTGTTTGAAGGTGGGGGCTTTGGAAGGTAATTAGATCATGATGGTAGAGCTCACATGATAATATTAGTGTCTTCATAAGCAGTGACACATATGATCTCTCTCTGCCTTGTGAGGATAGAGCAGGCAGGCAGCTGTCTGTAAACCAGGAAGAGAGCCCTCACCAAGAAGCTGGCCATGCTGATACCCTGATCTCAGATGATCAGCTGCCAGAACTGTGAGAAGTTGAGATGTGTTGTTGAAGCCACCCAGTCTGCGGTATTTTGTTAAGAGAAATCCTAACTGAACTAAGTCCACCAAAATGTGCACATCCTACATCATGGAACTTGTTCATATGTTATAATAGACGGCAAAGTGAAATTTCAGATATCATTAAGATTGCCAAGCATCTAAACTTATGATACAGAAATTATCCAAAATGTTCTAAGTGGGCCAATGAACTGAGAAGAGTCTTTAAAACTGGAAGTGGGAAGCAGAAGTTCAGAGCAATGTGACGTGAGAAGGACTCAACTCAAGATGGATTTGAACTTGGAAGAAAGAGTTATAAGCCAAGAAATTCAGACAGCTCCTTGGAACTGGCAAAGGCCAATAATTTTCTCCAAGAACATCCAGAAACAAAAGAGTTCTGACACCTTGATTTTAGGCCAGTGAGAGCTGTGTTGGACTTAACTTACAAAAAGTGAGAAAATACATTCATGTTGTATCAAGCAATTCAATTATGGTAATTTTTTACAACAGCAACAGAAAACAAATACAGGTAGTCATATTATTTTTGAGCTGGATATCTCTTTTTGTTTTTTCAGAGTTTGCCATGTTTTGGGGAAAGAAAGAGTTCTTAAAATGAGAAGTTACTGTATTATCTTAACTTGCATGCTAATCTTTCTTCCTCTAAATTTTCTGCAGTTGTGAGATATAACATGAGTTATATTCCCGGGATAGTCTCCTTTTGAGAGAAAGGCATACATCTGAATTTTTTTGTTGTTTTTAGGGTCGCGCCCACAGCATATGGAAGTTCCCAGGCTAGGGGTCAAATCGGAGCTATAGCCGCTGGCCTACACCACAGCCACAGCAATGAAGGATCCAAGCTATGTCTGTGACCTACACCATAGCTCAGGGCAATGCAGGATCCTCAACCCACTGAATGAGGCCAGGGATTGAACCCGCATCCTTATGGATCCTAGTTGGGTTCGTTAACTACTGAGCCATGAAGGGAACTCACAACATCTGCATTTTTAATGTGACTCCATGGTGAGGTTGGACTAGCTTTTGTGTCTCTAGTGTTAGATGTAAGAGCTTGCCTTCTTCCTCTAACTTTGCTTTTGCTTTCAGGCTGACATTTATTTTCTGACATCTTCTCTAGATTGTTTTTGTTTTGAGTTCACTCTGAGTAAGAAATATGAGTTCAGTCACTTCCAAGTGAAGAAAACATATCTGCTGTTTAAAATTACTCGTCTCCATTTTACTTCCCTGAGTTGTGCAATAGCACTCAGCGGGTGTTTTCTAATGAGGCTAACAGGTAATCCAAGCAACTGTTCAATCTATCATGGCCTTGCCAAAATCCATTTCAGTATATCTTATACTCCATATTCAAAGTATATCACTTCCCTTAAAATTCTGTTTTTAAAATTTATATTGTGTGCTCCCTGGGGGCCCAGGCAATACCTGCAGCTCCAACCACAGTAATGGTATTGTGAAAACATAACAAAAAGTAAAAGTATTTGAATACTTTTCTTTGATATCCCTATTTTTGGCTACTTAAAGATTTGTCCATGTTTTATGAAACCACTTTGCAAAGTTGTTTTATTGTTCAAGGACTTGTTCCCCAATCGCCCTCATTAGAGACTCTGTATATTAACAATATGACTGCAAACACCTTAATGGATCTGGGATCCCTCTAGATACATCACTTCATCCTGACTCTGTTTTTCTTTAGGAAAAGATTACTCTCCTGGCTCCAGTAATATCTAAAACATTCCTTCGTTTGAAATTTTCTCTTCAAAAGCAACTAGACTCAGGATCATTTCTTTTTCTCTTTCTACAGTTTTCTAAGCTCTCTAACATTCTCCTAAGGAGTTCGCTCTCTTCTTCCAGTTTAACAAGCTTGTTTTCTTTTATAATTCTTTTATACTGTTTCACACTTCTCCCATTTTGAAGGTAAAATGAAAGAAGCATGTCTTGAAAGCAAATTCAATTATTCTTCGATTTCTTATGAAAATCTGCTTTGTGGAAAAGAGGTCTACCAAGCATATGCGTTTCAAATTCTCTTATAGCTTTTGGTTTGCAATAACTTCAAGACTTTTTTTTTTCTTTCTTCACTGTATTCAAGAAGATGGCATGTTCTCTTCATAATTAGGACTCCTTTTCTTTTTTTTAATTTTTAAAAATTTTTCCAGTATAGCTTGTTTGCAGATTTTTGTCAATTTTCCAACTGCACAGAGTGGTGACCTGGTTACACATACATATATAGATTCATCACAAGTGATTAGACATAGTTCCCAGTGCTATAAAGCAGGATCTTCTTGCTTCTCCATTCTAAAGGCAATAGTCTACAACTGTTACCCCCAGACTCCCATACCATCCCACTCCCTCCCCCACCCTCTTGGCAACCACAAGTCTGTTCTCCAAGTCCGTGATTTCCTTTTCTGTAGAAAGGTTCATTTGTGTAGTATATTAGATTCCAGATATAAGTGATATCATATGGTATTTGTCTTTCTCCTTCTAACTTACTTCACTCAGTATGAGGGTCTCTAATTCCATCCATGTCACTGCAAATGGCATGATTTTATTTTTTTTTT